>JASVEL010012513.1:0-204393 GCA_032618575.1 Nicotiana noctiflora | reverse complement strand
GTTAAATGTTCGTTTGCTGCTATTTTGCATAATTGTTGCTAGAATTGTTATATACATATCAGTAAATATTCCCGATATCCATATTTACTACATGTTTATGACGAAATATGTTTGTTTTATGCTGTTTTCAATAATTGTTCCTCATTTGCACATTTACTATGTTTTTTTTTATGAAATTTTTCTTTTGCTGCCAAATAATCAGTTCAGGATTAAACAGTCCTATCAAAATTTTGTTGTTTCAATATTCCTTCGAAGATTGGATCACTTTATTTATATTATTTTTTCATGCAGATTAACCTATCTAAAGATGCAATTTTTAAATGGGAGACAACACGGAGAGAGGGATGACGAGCTGATCTGTGATTACCGCCAATATATGTCTGGTATGATTGCTTTACCAGCTTGAGTTCCAATCTCTATGATTTTTCCTTTTTCATAGAGTGATTATGAATAATAATTATAATAATTATCATTGAAGTGGCCTATGCACCCAAGGATATGATATGCCTGACTCATCTCTTCCTTTAACATTGCTTATATTATATATTCATTGGCTTTATTTTCATGTAGTATGGCCGATTGACGACATATTTGATACATCAGTTGGCCAGACTATTAACTTTTGTGTCACTCTTTCATATGCTCTCAAAAATCCGTAAGTTATTAATCTTAATTAAAGAATTTTAAGCGTCGGAACTTAAAGTACTTAATAAAAAAATCTTGCGCGCTGATTGTGACTAATACATGGCATAAATCTGCTTTAGTTTGAGAATGTTACAATACTTTTGTCAATCTATCTGTATCTAAAATATTTCTTATCCCTTATTCTCTCTCTCGAACATGTCCACTTGTAAATACAAATCTGGTATTCCTATAAATATTCGTCTAGCTTTGATTTGCTAAGCCCGAAGGTGAACATAAGAAAATATATTTGGAGATATAAATGATCAACGAAAATCCGTGATTAGTTAAAAAGAAAAAGCTTTGGATTTAAACTTTTAGTTATTCTTAATGGTTGTAAAGCTAATTACTGAACATGGAACTTGGAGACTTCGTTTTTGTTGGATTCAAGAGTTATATTCTTACTCCCTTACTTGGATTAGCGAAAATAATAAAATAATTTCAAATATTCTCAAACATTAATTCTAACTGAATCTGCTTTTTTTCTTCTGTTGGGTACAATTGCACATATATTTTATAAGAAAAGTACGAGTATGATCATTATGACATTTTATAAGAAAAAGATTAAGAAGCAGATTACTTCTGCTGGCCAAATACGTTCACTTTAATAACTTCAGATGCCTTTTGGAAATAAACTTCTATGGTCAGAGCAAGTTTGCCAGTAAAATTGTGTCCCTATAAAACTCAGCATAGTAAATCTCTCTCTCCTAATCAAGAAACATATTTATAAGTTAAACTATTAGCTATGAAAATGTTTCATATAGAAAAGAAAATATAGTGCTTACATAAATTTTATATAAAATATATGAAATATATTTTGACTGCACTCCTAAATTTTTTTTTTGGGGGGGGAGGGGGAGGTGGTAATCATTGTGAGATAACATATAAAGGAAAAGTGATTACTCAAATTTTGGATGACAAAAGTAGAAATTGTTGCCAAAAATATTGTTTTTGCAGAAAAGGTTCCAAATATGGGAATCTTTTAGTGTATATTTAGGTGTCAAATCTTTAGCTACTAGCTTAATATGAAAAATACTTTTGAAAGTATTTTTGTGCCTTTCTCGTGTACTATCTGACTTATCAGAAATATGAAATTTTTGTGCCCTTTTCATGTACTATCTAACTTATCAAAAATCTGAAAAAGGGTGATGAATCACCTACTCAATATTATACTTCAAAATTTTAATTTGTCACAAATAATGAGATCTGTATCCTATGTAATTTAAAAAAAAAAATTCAAATTATGCATGAAAATTAAGTATGTGTAAGAGGAAAAGTTCACATAATTTTTTTTTTTTTTTTTGCCTTTTCTTCTGCTCTTGAGAGAAAAGGCTCTAGGAACTACTTAAGTGCGTCTAAGGAAAAAGTAGTTCCTATAAATGGCTATATGACATACTCTAACTTGATCCTTTCTGTCTTTTTCTTTATACAAATACATTTCTCTAAGTCTGGATAAATTTTAATTTTTCATTCTCGGATGTGCATTTATTATTAGCAATCTTGGATGTTATGTTAATCTTGGATTGAACACAGTGCACTTGCTTATGTCTCAATATAGTCCCTCTGAGGGGTTGTTACTATACATGTTGGCCTATGATTGAATATAAAATCTAATTTCAAAGAATATCACATTTGCTATTGCGAGAATAATTTCTACCATTTCATTCAACTCAATTGTACTCATTAAGTTAGCTTTTTGAAATTGATAATTTTATTCTTGGTATTGAATGTGAAGTTGTTATTTCATAAAAAAATATATCTTTAATTCGTTATTAAGTGATAAGTCATAGTGAGATACAAGCAGGTTTAGATGTTGGTAAAATCTGCTCTTTTAAGTAACTAGATGGCTTTTCACTTATTTCATTAAAAAAAAAAGATTAACTGGATGAGCTTATATCATTTTCTATAGTGATGAGAAATGAGTCAAAAGTCAGGTTGCTGGCAAATATTTTACTAGAAGTAGTGTAGTTAAGAAGCTTGGCACCAAGTAGATTTTGTAAAAAAATAGTATATGAATTTTCTTAAAATAACATACTGCCAATCAGTTTGAGATACACTTCTTATTGAAAATATTACATATTTAATTAGACTGTTCTGAAAGCTTATTACAGAGGCGAGAAAGGCTTGGAATGCTTGACAAGTTGACATAAGTGGCAAGGCCCTATATAGATCCAGCAGCTGCAACAACTGATACAATTAGCAAGTCCAACTTAGTATTTTCAGCTATACCCATATGAAAGAATACTTTGGTATCTTTTTCTGGCCAATTGCATCTCTTTTTGAAAGTAGACAGTTAATGGAAAGAACGATGCTGCCACCATCAAACCCAAGAAGTCATTGAAGAATAAGAATGTCATCGCAATCACGGCTGTCACCACAACATATGTTGGTCTGGAATGCTGCTCCAGACCAGCCTGAATATGTTGACGTTGTATACGCTACACCATGAAACTTCCACAATATGCTTAGAGGTGACAAATTGCTGTCTAACCATTGTTGGCTGAAATGAGCCCCCACAAACCCATATATAGGTTGACAGAAAACCTAAGTCGCAATAATTCATTTTGTATTGTTAGACTGTTATTTGCATATTAAGTAGATTGACCAGGTATTGAGAATGTGTTACATGAGTTTCATCGGGTAAGCTCAGATATGTGGATGCCAATGCAAATATATTTGTGCAAATATCTGAGTTATACGGCTAAATCTGCCCTCACATCCAATATCTTGATCATTATATATCCTTTCGTTTGGTCGGGTTGTATATGCATTATTCTTCAAGGAATAATATTAACAGGAAGAATTATCTGTACATTTGGTTAATGCATGATACATATTACTACCAAAAAATAACCAAAGTATCACATTTCATATTGAAGCGGAATTTTAACAGAAAATGGGACTAGAGCTTTAGTCATAAACATAAGTACTCAGGTTAATTTTTATTGAGCTTATAATTTCAATCATTCTAACCGTACTTTCTTATGCTTTCGTAGTTCGTTTGAACTCTTCTTACATGTCACTAATTATTAAATATTTAATACGAATATATTGAATTGGGAATCAACTAACGACTTATTTGTTCAAGACACAATGAAGATGACACAATGAAGATGTTAAATTTTAGCGGTTGAAAGTTTTATGTGAAATGTTTTTGTTTTAGCTTTGACGATAAAGAACTTGCATTTGAGATGAGAAAATATCGCAAGTTGTGGTGAATTATAGTAACTAAATGTACCTTGCATCATATCATATCAATATGTAGATATTTTATAAAGATAGTTCATATGTAAATAGGTTACTGTCATGCCTTTTTTTGCAAGCATATATTATCCCAAAATTGATTATTGTACAACTTGAACAATTGTGTTCCTAAAGAAATTTAATTAGTATGAAACCATCAGTATGCAATGCTATGTACATTTGATTCGATATTATTTGATTTTTTGGTCTCTTCTTTCTTTATTCTGCAAAAATTCATGTCAGCATAAAGGTGGCCAAAGGTTTATTAATTCTCCTATTTAAGCAATAAAAATGAGAATATTATTACTCCAGTTTTGTTTTTAACAATATTGGGCCCGCAATGCGGGCCAGAAGCCATCTAGTAAATAGAAACATTAAGCATTATAGCGTTGGTTAAAAAAACTGAAATTTAAAAAAAAAATATTTTTTGGAGGGAGGAGGTGGGGTGAGTGGGCATGGGGTGGAGGTTGGGTGGGTATGATGTGGGTTGGTGAGGGTCGGGAATAGGGTGAAAGTTGAAAAACAATTTTGGAAAATGTTTTACCTCCCTTGATAATGAAAATATTTTCCTCTTTTTCTAAAATATTTTAACTAACCAAAATGATTCACCGGTACATTGAAAATATTTTCATGCACTGATAAATACATGAAAATTAAGGGTGTGCTTGGTATAATAGAAAATGTTTTCTTGGATAACAAGTAATAATCTAATTCATTTTTGGGTGTTTAGTACGCAAATTAAGGAAAATAACATCTCACGAGTATTCATAAATAATTTAGATATAGTAAACATGAAGCCATAAACTTTCGAACCAACAACCTTTCGAACCCACAAATTTCATAAACTTTCGAAACCGCAAACTTTCGAACCCGTAAACTTTTTAATTTCTAAACTCTTGAACTTCAAAACACATAAACCTTCGAACTCATAACTTTGGAACTTGTAATTTCGAACCTGTAAACCGAAAGACGAAAAAACTAAAACTAAAAAATATAAAAAAATATTTTTTTTCGAGGAGGGGGGGAGGGGAGTGCAGAAAAACAAAATACAAAAATTTTAAATTACAAAAAAAAAGATAATAATAATTTTTTTTTGGTGGGGGGGAGAGGGGAGGTAACAGGGTGGTTGGTGACGAAAAAAAACTAAAATTAAAAAAAAATCTTTTTTGGAGAGAAGGAGTGGGGTGGATAGGCATGGGGTGGAGGTTGGGTGGGTGGTGTGGGGTAGGTTGGTGAGGGTGGGGAATAGGATGAAGATTGAGAAGAAGTTTTGGATCCATTCTCTTGATAAGAAAAATATTTCTCCTAATTGTAGGAAAATGAGTTCATGAAAAAAAAAATTCTAAATCATTTAAGCCACTAAAATATGGAAAAACTGAAAAATATTTCCTTTATACCAAACACACCCCAAATAATAATTTTATTGGAGACTATATATTTCAAGATAACAAAGCATGAAAATACACAAGAAACAAACAAGACGCAGATACATACATTAAAAATTATACGGAAAATGGTCAAAATTATTCTTATCGTTTACTTGTTTATAAATATCCTCCATCCAACTATCCGTTCAAAAAAATACATTTCATCCATCTACTAGTTCAAAAAAATATACGAAGTTAATTCTATTTAAAAAAAATACCCCCGCGACTAACGGCAAAACTGATGGAGGGTATTTATAAATCATTTAGCAAACGATAGGGATATGTCTTTCATTTAATGATGTGACAATTTTTAATTGGGCCATGTGGCAATTTTTGACCGGAACAACAAATAGATATTATTTCAACTCATTTACCTTATCCAACCCATTTACAAAAATGGGTAGTATCTATCACACCTATTCTCACTCATCTAAACTCTCCATTTTTTCTTCTCAATTGGGACACTGCACATATACAATAAAAATTAATTAAAGAACAAATAAAACCTAAAATCAAATAACCCAAAATTCAAACCAGATCCTGGAATTTCTCCAATCAAACTCAACATAAGTATTGAAACTCTTAAATGGAAAATCAACATATATATTTGGGTTGTTAAGTAAGAAGACAATGATTAAAACAAAATCAAAATGTGAAAAAAAAGTTGAGCCCAAATGCTAAAATTGTCCAAATATATCAATCAAATCTAGGAGAAATATTGAAACTTCAAAAGGGTCAAGTAATGAAAATATTTGGATTGTTTATAAGAAGATAAAAGAGCCACAAAATAATAGAGAAAAAATAACTATATATAATTAATACAAGCACACAAGAAAAATGAAACTAAGGTGCTAAAATGCTTGAAATTATCACACTCTAGGATAAATATTGAATCTATAAAGGTAAAAAAAAAATCATCACGGCACAAAATGAAAGATTCATTCCTATCGTTTGCTAAATGGTTTATAAATACCCTCCGTGCATCTATCCATTCAAAACTACACACTCCATCAGTTTTACCGTTAGTCGCGAGAGCATTTTTATTAATAGAATTAACTTAGTGTATTTTTTTGAATTAATAGGTGGACGGGGGAGTATTTATAAACCATTTAGCAAACAATAGGGATAATTTTGGTCCTTTTCCGGGAGGGGGGTGCAGAAAAATAAAAATATAGAAATTTAAAATAACAAAAAAATTATAATAATAATTTTTTTTTTTTGGGGGGAGGGGAAGGGGGGTATCAGGGTGGGTGGTGATGAAAAAAAACTGAAATTTAAAAAAAAAATTGGAGAGAGGGGTGGGGATGGATAGACGTGGGGCGGAGGTTGGGTGGGTGGTGTGGGGTGGGTTAGTGAGGGTGGAGAATAGGGTGAAGATTGAGAAAAAGTTTTGGAAAATGTTTTCCATTCTCTTGATAAGAAACATTTTCCCCAATTGAAGGAAAATGAATTCATGAAAAAAAATCTTTTCTAAATCATTTAAGCCACTAAAATATGGGAAAAATAAAAACCTTCCTACCAAACACACATAAATAATAATTTGATTGAAGACTATATATTTCAAGATAACAGGGCATGAAAACACACAAGAAACAAACAAGACGCAGATACGTACCTTAAAAATTAAAAGCACGAGATTTAACTTAAATTAAGCAGCATGATACCATACAAGCATAAATCCTTTTGAAAGTACAACTTACTTAAAAGGAAATGATATTTTTTCGTTAACAACTATGTCTATTCACAATTTTCAATCATGCAACCTACAAATATATACAAGGGGAACAAAGATGTTTGATTAAGCCTAAATAGCCTGTAAATATCTTCAACTTCACTAGCTGTTAGAGTTGTTTATACATACTATCATATGAATATATAGACCAATCCAATAGAGCACAAAACGAATCCAACATAAGGACGCACACATACTCATCATCTACTAGTGTCTAGTGACTCGTAGAGATAACAAATAGTCATAGTGAAGGATTTTTACCTTTGAAGCGCGAAACAAAGTAGAGAAAGCTCACAAGTAAGGTTTGCTCAGTTGGTAAGCACCTTCACCTATGACCGTTAGATCCTGGGTTCAAGTCATACTAGAGTGGAAGTGTGAAAATACTATTGATCCTACTAATTTGAAGGGATAAAAACAAAACACGGAAAAAAAAAGTAGAGAAAGCTAAGAATACAAACACAAAAAACAAAGAAAAAAGTAGAGAAAGCTAAGAATACAAACCGAAGAGCTTTCTTTTAGAAGGGGTTCCGCGACCTTTCTCGGACTGATTGTTTGTTGCGTTTTGATTTATTTAATAAAAAGTGATGTGAATGGATAATGGAGGGAAAAAAAATAGAGGAAAATAAAATTTTGAATTGGTTCATTTTTCTAAGGAACTTTGTCCCTAGTTGGATAGGAAGAGAAAAAATTTTATGCTTATATATATAGATTACTTCATCTAGCTCTTAAAAAGTTGAGAAGAGAGCAAGCATTGCGTCGTCGTCATCGTTGTTCGCTCGGCTCAACTTTAGATTGGTTGATTGATCGATTAAATTATTGGACTAAATTTATTTTCCTTTTATGTTATTTAATTTGTTCTGACGATATTTTTGCGCGAAAATTTAATTTGAATTTTCGGGGCATTATTTTTCCAACGGTCAAATTCGTGACCAAACAATCCATTTAATAAAAATTTAAATAGTTTCTGCCGAATAGACACCTTATCAAAAGAACAAGCGTCTTTATACCCGTTTGGACTCAACTTCGTTGGCTAGAAATAGAGATGATTAGTCTTTTTTCACCATAAAAAATTTATAAACTCTCCCCTCCCTCTTCTGCATTTCAGTATGGATTTCAAAGCAAAACGTAAGCATCTAATGTGATTTTCTCTGTCATTTGAGTTCAAAGTTCTGTGATTTGTAGTGTCACTATCACAGTATAGTTATTTCGTTCTATCCTGGAAAGAAATAACCGAAACCTTGGGCAACTGTGAGGGGATTAAATTCCTTAAGGATACACAAGTAACTTGTGGGCCCGAAATATCCTATTTTTTTTCCCTATTTTCTTTGAATACAATATTCTAACAAACTTAAGGAATTTACTTATGTTTATGTGTTCATCTTACTTTCTGGTTTGGGAGACTATAATCCTTGTAATTTTTTACTCCTAGTTTGGAGATTAAAATATTCGAATTTTCAACTCTAGTTTGAGATAAAAGTCTTTGTGACTTTCTACTCAATCTGAGATTAAAATCTTTGTGATTTTCTACTCGATTGTGTGTATACGGTTTGAATATTTAAAAACTTCAATGACTTACTAATCTGATTGTGCCAATTTTTTTTTACAGAAAAATAACAACTAATACGGAACAACAAAAATGGTTCTATTGTGACTACTACGGCTACAATGGCTACTGTGTCTTCAAGTCGCACAATGTGTGCACCGGCGATGGCATTGACAGAAAATACCCAAAAATATTTCCTATGTGGACTTCAATCGCTGGGAGTAGAAAATGTCTTCTACCTGACCAATGTTAGTTTATAACGCTTTATTAGCGAGGACGTTCTAGTCTTGGTAGAAAAACTTTGGATAATAAGCTGTTTGTGGTCACGATGGCATGGAACCCTTCTGACTTCTTGTGCAAAACTTATATTTTGAGTTGTTTAGAAGATCACTTGTACAACAGTTATAGTATCATGAAAATATTGAAAGAGTTGTTGAACGCTCTTGAAAATAAGTACAAGATGGAAGATGTTGGACTTAAAAGGCTTGTTGACACAAAGTTTTTGGATTTTAAAATGGTTGAAAACAAGTCTATCTTAACTCAAGTCCAAGATCTACAAGTCATTTTTCATGACCTCCTCGCTGAAGGTATAAGTCGATTCAATAATTTTTATTAAATATGTTAATTATATTACTCATTATAAATTTATGTTTGTGGGTATGGTTTTAAACGAAGCGTTCAAGTTATGGCATTTATTAAAAAGCTGCCTCCAATGTGGAAGGACCATAAAAACTACTTGAAACATAATTGTAAGGAAATGACGCTTGAAGACCTTATTGTTCATCTAAGGTTGGAGGACAATAAGGCTTCAGAAAAAGAAAAAAGGTTAGATATATTTCTATGGGAAGATGAGTGATGCGCTATATTGTGTGGTTATATCTTGTGAATATATTTATGATATTTTGCAGGTGGTTGAGATCGATATAGTGTGTATATGTGAGAATCAGATCTTAGAAGGCGTCCTGGATGTGAATGTATGAAGGCGGTTGATTTGAAAGATGAGGATGAAGGTTTAAAAGTCAAACTTGAAGATTCAAGGATGAAATATGAAGATTTGAATATGGGAAGATGAGATATGAGGATATGAAGAACAATGCATGAAGATTTGAAGGGGATAAGAGCAAGTAAAAAGTTTCGGGGTAAATTAAGAAGCTCTGGAATCAAATGAAAGAGCTGAAGCTTTTATAGGACAGAGGTAATTAATGCGCGATGTTCACATTCGAGGATGATCAATTGATGGCTCACATGTGTCCGAAGTCAAAACGACGTGACTGATGGGACGTTTCACTAACCCATCAACGCGATTGCAGTGTATGGAGAAAGGAGCCGAGATCAATTAATCACTTCTCGTCGCTTTGATAAATTTGCTCTCTGAAAAGTGAGGGGGATATCTGTGTACGGGGTAAAATCGGCAATAATGTTACCCCGTCTTCCCGATAAAGAAATGAGAAGGAAACATGATTTGATGTAACCTTGAGTAAGGATGACGGGTTCCTCGTTTCGGAAATCGGAGAAGACGGGCTGCGTACCTAGGATCGGGCATGGCTGAACATCGGATCCGGGCAAAGTGAAGTTCTGGAACTAAGGAAAAAGAGAAATTGTTAAGCACGATGAGTAGGGAGCCGTAATATCTGCCCTCAACCAAATATTACGGCACAAATCTCGTCCGATAACAATGGAAGTTCACCATTGACCAACAAAGAAGAATTAACCTTATTTAGACTTATACTATGATTGAAATTCTCCTACTATATAAAGGGGAGAACTTATATATTTTAAACCATTTTGGATCGCATAAGAAGGCAAGAAAGTTCATTTTTGTCTTCTAACTTCAAAAGTGTTCTTCAATTCCCCTTTTCTTTATTTGCAACCGAGCCCGTATTGAGGGCTCGATCGGAGCCAGTCCCAATGTTCAATTTAAAGCCAGATTTAATTATTCCATTGCGTTTGTTTTTTTATCGTTTTATTACTCTTTAATATAATTATTCGTTGTTCTTATATTATTCGTGTTAAATTAAATCATGTGCCCTTTAAACGGCGAACAAATTTAATTGTTACTTATTTCTAAGGGTAAAAATATATATAGTAGAATTTTTTATAAAAATAGAATTTTGGACAAAATTACTGGGGTTTATCAAATTCATCTTTAGAATTCTAGCTCTGCCCGTGGGGTGAGAGATCATATAATCGCGATCCTTTCCGTGAAAAGTTCTAGAAATACTATACTAACTAACTTGAAGTAAAGGTATCTTTTGGGCAGTACAAAATGAATTAGAGCCCGTTTGGATTAGCTTATTTTAAGTGCTTTTAAGTCGAAATAGCTTTTAAGTTATTTTGTAGTGTTTGGATAAAGTAAAAAAGTGTTTTAAGCACTTATTTAAGCTAAAATACCAAAAACAAGTCAAAAGCAAAAAGTTAGAATTTCTAACTTATGGCTTAGAAGATATTTTGACTTAAAATTGACTTAAGACAAGCCCATGATCTGATCCCAATTCCCGTATTAGATTTTCCCCAACCAAGCGCTTCTACCCCCGGGTAGCGGGCGTGCCAAAAGGAGGTGTGACAACGTGTTTAGATATAAGTGTTGAAACTGAAAATAAGCTGTTGATGTGTTTGGTAAAAAGTGTTTGTAAACATATTTTTCTGTTAAAATGACTTTAACATCCTCAAATCTGTTAACATTATAGAAGAATTTATTAATACATTTTTTTTAATTTGATCCCTTACAAAATAATTTAAGTTTAAACCGATTACATATGATAATAATAAATTATTTAAAGTTGAATTAGAAAAGTATCTAAATATAAAAACTGAGATTTCTGATACATTTTCTTACTTTTTACATATCTAATCTGAATAATATTTCATAGAGCATGGAGGATTGATTATTAGAGGCATCAATTGAATACTGATGAGAATGACAATCAAGACTACAATGTATGTTCTAACGCTCAAGCACTAAAGTTTGCGCCCCTTCATTTATTTACGCCTCTTTATTCCTATCTCAAGTAAAATAGCACTTAAAGTGGATTGATTTAATCAAAATGTTGATTTAACGAAAATGTTGCTAAAATATTTTGAAAACAAATAAAATCAAAAAAGAAATATAAAAATTCTAACAGATATCCGACAAGGAAGAAAGGGAAAAATCTTCGCATAATAATAGCAATAGCAGAAATAAAAAATGAAGGACAATAGCATAGAAATGGAGATGTAGGAACGAATGAAGATATGGGAGAAGAGATGGAGAAGACGCAGAACAAATAAAAAACCACTAGAAATTATGGCTTTGTACTGAAGGGGTACTTTTGAGATTATAAAATATATTAAGGGATAACATAGTAAAATGCTTGGTCAAAGGCAAACAAGCTTTAAGCTAAAAAGCAATAAGTTGGGATTACCCAACTTATCACTTTTCGCTTGTTTAGGACCTTTTAGCTTAAAAGCACTTCAACTTTAAGCACAAGTCAAAAGCAAAAAGTTAGAATTTCTAACTTATGGCTTAGAAGATATTTTGACTTAAAATTGACTTAAGACAAGCCCATGATCTGATCCCAATTCCCGTATTAGATTTTCCCCAACCAATTAGGTCTTCGTTAGACATATAGCTTTCCCTTTGTGCATGGAATAATTATTGGTGGGTGATTGGCGATCTTTAATTTCTTAAAAAATTATCAGTTCTTAGCTATGGTTAAATCTAATTTTAAAAAATTCAAGATATCATTCAGTTGGAGAAGCCCTTAAACCAAGAACTACCCCGGCTTTATATATGTAACACACTTTGTTCTTTCGTTTACAACCAATTATTACTATTATTTTTTTAGTTCTTGTCAATTTAACTTTGGACTTCTTATTTATCTTAATGATATGATTTTACGATTACATAAATGTATATGACATTTTTTATATCATAAATTTAAAGAATATTTTTTCCATGATTGGGTCAAAGGAAGTAAGAAAATGATGAAATCAACCTCTCTTACAATAATTTTACAATTACTTGATTTACAACATAAATTTATATTATCTAATTCCACCAATATTCAATATTCCACCCAATTACACAATTAGCAAAATAAATGCTTCAACCATAGTGAGTTAAAATATCAATATATGATTCTCAAGTTATTAGTCTGATTACGTAAAAAAATAGTCAAACAACGAAATATTATTTGCACCAATGATATTAGTACATTTTCTATATTATTATAAACATGGAGATATCCAAATCCAATAAACAAGGTGCAAATCTTAAATTCAGGCCCATCACTATAATTTGAATTATGCACTTTGACCACACTGTATGTATGTCTCTAGATTTCTTTTACCATATGTTGATTTGTATCACTTCATTACCTATATTGCTATTGTTCCAATTATTATTTTTATTTTTTTGAGTCGATTTTTTTTGAAAATAGCCTCTTTATCTTCACAAGGTATGAGTCGATTTACCACACTAGTTCCCTAATAGAAGTGAAGTAAATCATAAATTTTGTATCCCTAAGGGTAGCTTGGTTGGTAAAGGCCTGAGTACAAAGTTTTTTAGGTCGCCAGTTCGAGCCCCGCAGGGTCACTGGACGCATTACAAACCGGTTGCGTCTCTAGTTCCCCGTGGAACTAACCGTGCTGCACGCATTGAAATAGTGGGTCCCGATGAATACAGCTAGTCGGGTTTGCAACGCAATGCCCAAAAGCTACGGTTATAAAAAAAGAGAAAATGCATGAATACCCCATTAAACTTGTTCAAAAAAGTCATTTACACACCTTAACTTTACGGGTGTCCTAACATCCCACTATTGTTATCTAAACTAAATTTTATACATCCCTCAAAATATCAAACCAATCTTGTAGAGGGTAGTGTTAACACGCGCCATATATCAAAATACTGCACAGTTTCCTTTTTTATTTTTACTTTTTCTTTATTTTTTTCACTCTTTTTTTCATTTCATCTTCTCCAGCTTCCTTCGTCGTTATCTTCGCACCCAACCACCATGGAAGACAATCACAACCATAACCTCCCTTAAACCCATAAACTCTATCTCTGAAAATCAGAACCACCTCCCGTGCCAGTACACTTTAGCACCTCTAATTTGATAAATTTTCCTTCACTTCAATCTCGCAAAAGAATACCCACACATCAAGATCTAGGAGAAAACAAGAGAATATTCTTGTACGAAAATGGTATTTCAAGCTCTCCAATCAAGTATTAAAATTATTCCAACTTAAATACAGACTCAAGCTCTGTACGAAAAATGGTATTTCAAGATCTCCGCGTATGGCGATCCTAGAAATTTTTTCCATTATCCCTTGATTATCTCCTTCTATCTCTATATCTATATAAAATTAACCGTACTATATAAGATTCTTCTTTATCTTCTTCAAATGAAATTTAAAAAAAATAAAAAAATGAAGAAATGAAGAAAGAGAAAATAGTTCGAGGGAGAAATGAGTACTGTTAAAATGAAGAAAGAGAAAAAGAAATGAAAAAGAAAAGAGAAATAAATAAGAAAAGAGAAAAAAATAGTATTAAGTTTAATTAGTTAGAGTATCGAATAGGAAAGTGATATCTCGACAAGTAATTTAATTTAAGCTGATTTATTTGCCTCACACCCATCTAGAAAATGAACTAAACTTTTCATGACAGATCATCACTTAATGAGGTATTAAATTTAGTTTAGATAAAAATAGTGGGGTGTTAGAACACCTATAAAGTTAAGGTGTATAAATAACTTTTCAAAACAAGTTTAATGAGTAATTTATGCATTTTCTAAAAAAAACTCATAAATTTTGTGGAGAAACAGTTTGAAATCATAGTTGACTGCATTGACCATACGAATAACACTTTACGAAATCCTGAGCTGTTTGAGTGGATTTTGTCACATTTTTACCAGAGAAATCGGGACATATATGTCGCTTTCAAAAACCCACTTTTTTCTCTCTCTCTAGAAATAGCTATTTCCCACTCCTTCTCTCTCTTCTCTGGATTGCTTTCTCAACATTCTGATCCAGCTCATAACTGAACATAATCACATTTGCTTTTATGCTTCAACTCCTCTACATTTCATAGCATTCCTTTGTCCATTTGCTCCGATTGATGCCTTTCGATATGTTCATTGTGAGACTTCTACCTCCCTCTATTATTCTTTTTTATTTTTATGTTATTTCCATTATATGTTTGAATTTTAAACAGATTATGAGGTAATGTAAGTTGTTAAATGACCTTGTTACTTGTTACCATGATCTACTGACATTTAGTTCTTTGTCGCAACCATTTATTTGAATGAATAGTGTAGTGTGGAAATGAGTGACATTTTTTGTTGATTTTTCTAAATTGTGAAATAGGGATCGGAAACTAAGTTTTGGAAAATGTAGGAACCGAGAGCGAGCGAATGAGTAGGGCGGAGTTTATGAGGATGAAGCAAAAGGTAGCTCCAGTACCGCTAGGGACTCTTATCAGTCGTGAACTGCGGACTGACAATGTGAAGAAGCCTACGGTGAAGTACGGACAGGCTGGTTTGGCCAAGAAAGGGGAAGATTATTTCTTGGTCAAGCCTGATTGCCAGAGGATTCCGGGGAATACATCCACATCGTTTTCTGTTTTCGCGGTAAACTGAAATTTCTTAATCATTCTTCAAATCTGTGATTTGTTTGTGAATTATGATGAAGACAACATTGCTTGTTGTTTGTTTGGATTTCTGAGTTTTGGGCTTTTCTTTGGTAGATCCTTGATGGGCATAATGGGATATCAGCTGCTTTATTTACGAAAGAGAATTTATTGAACAATGTATTGAGTGCTATTCCTCAAGGACTTGATAGAGAAGAGTGGCTCCAAGCCCTTCCTCGCGCACTAGTTGCTGGTTTTGTGAAAACTGATATAGAGTTTCAGCAAAAAGGCATTTCCCCCAGCTTTCTCTCCAATATGTTTCACTTCTAGTTGTCCCTTTGTTCTCTAAATGTGTTTAACTGTTCTTATAATCAAGTTTGATGTTGTTGGATAGGTGAGACATCTGGAACTACTGTTACCTTTGTTGTGATAGATGAGTGGACGATTACTGTCGCATCTGTTGGAGATTCCCGGTGCATATTAGACACCCAAGAAGGTGTGGTCTCTTTGTTGACTGTTGACCATCGATTGGAAGAAAACGAAGAGGAACGCCAGCGTGTAACCGCAAGTGGTGGTGAAGTAGGAAGGCTCAATATTTTTGGCGGTAATGAGGTATCTACATGTGATGAATTTCTGACTTTTGCTTGTTAATTTTTGTGAAATTGGCTCAAGGGTATACTATATATTGATGTTCTCTCTGTGAAATTCTGGTTGGTATATAGGTTGGACCTCTGCGTTGCTGGCCTGGTGGATTGTGCCTATCAAGGTCAATTGGTGATACAGATGTTGGGGAGTTTATTGTTCCAATACCTCATGTTAAGCAAGTGAAGGTTCATAACCTTAACAAACCAATTTGCCTTCTAATTAAATTACTATCCCTTTGAAACTATAATTTGCTTTCTCTTCTTTTATCAGCTTTCAAATGCTGGGGGAAGGCTTATTATTGCCTCTGATGGTATATGGGATGCTTTATCATCTGATTTGGCAGCACAATCTTGCAGAGGTTTGCCAGCTGATCTCGCTGCGAAGATGGTTGTGAAGGTGTGGATGATTATGAGTAATGTTCATTTAAATCTTCTTATATTTATGAGGTTGTTTCTGAATCTGGAGTGGTCTATATAACACAGGAGGCTCTAAGGTCACGAGGTCTGAAAGATGATACAACCTGCTTGGTTGTTGATATTATTCCTTATGATCATCCTGTCTTGCCTCCAACACCTAGGAAAAAGCAAAATTTGTTCAGTTCATTTATGTATGGGAAGATATCACAAAATTCAAGATCGAAAAAGCTTTCTACTGTTGGTATTGTGGAGGAATTGTTTGAAGAGGGCTCTGCAATGCTTGCTGAGAGGTAAGGTGTATTTGACTATTTGTTAGTTTTAGCATCATTCTGCATGTTGCCAAACATGAGAAGTTTCCTACAATTTTGTTGCTTAATTGATTGAATGTGGCACACACTTGGGTGATTGATGATTACATTTTATTCTGGAAATTGGAGCACTGCTGAAAACATGTACTCCGTGAATGATATTAACGACTGCTCCATGTATTTATTTCTTTATGGAAAAATCACACTGTCTGTAGCTTCGTTGATTGCCTATTGATGTCCTAGCTAGAGGAGACATCTGTGCTAATCATTAAAAAGTTATTTCTTATACATTATCTTGATCTTTAACTTCTACTGAAGCTACCATGTTCTCTTGTATTCCTTGTTTTTAAATTGTATTTGTTGTATGGCTAAAAGAAATTATTCCATATTTTACCTATATCAGCAGTGGAACTTTAGCCTCTTTTCTCTACTTTATCTGTTCCATAACAAAGGATAATAGTCAATTTCACTTACTTACCAATCAGGCGTTTGATTAAAGTCTTAAACTATATGTATAAAAGGATTTTTTGTCTCTGCATCAATCTTGTACCATGAGGTTCTTGTTAAAGTTGCTTAGTTAGAACACCATATGTGAATGTACATGCCGTAAGAACATAAGAGAAATAGCATTTATAAGAAGAGGGCCAATGGATGTGAGCATATATTATTTTCTTCAAGACTTAGTTATTTTTCTGTTGAATCATCATTTCTCAATTGAAAGCAATTTGCCCGTGCACATGTCATGCGTTGTGGTCGTATTTCTTATCTTCATTTGTGACCCTGCAGGCTTGGTAAAGATTTTCCTTTTAACTCTAGCTCTGGGCTCTTCAGATGTGCTATTTGTCAAGTTGATCAGCTAGCAAGTGAAGGTTTATCTGTTAACTCCGGCCCTTTCTTCTCACCTGTGTCAAAGCCATGGGAAGGTCCATTCCTGTGCGCAAATTGCTGTAGGAAGAAAGATGCAATGGAAGGCAAGAGGCCTAGTAGAGCTGCACTAACTGCTTGACCTCGTAAATAGTATATTCTCTTATTTTTTGCCTGGCGTGTGAAAATGCTTGGTTCTCAATCTGCAGATGTTGTTGCTGTAGATGCATGTGTGAAATCTAGTGATAAAAGGTGTAGATGTTTGGTGAGCACTAGAAGTTTGGATTGATTCTCCTTTTTACCTCGGTAATTAGTATTACTAACCAAGAATGGACAGGCTGAAATTGAATCATGTGATTGTGATTGTTTGATTACTAACAGCTTGACTTGAAAGTGTCAGTAAAGAATGATGTAATTGTCAAAATATTGCTTACTAATGTATCGCATATTGTAGTAGACCAGTTTCCGAATATCCAGTGTGAAAGTCCATTTGTTCTGTATAACTTGGGAAAATCTTACTTTATAGTTTAGGAAATTTTACACCCGGTAGAAAACCTTACTACCCTATTTATCAATAATAAATACCATTTAAAAATATTACATCATATAGATACCTTTTATCCTAAATAGCAAATTAATTATTTATGGTTATATCCTAAATTTAAGGCATCATATATGCCAAAAAAGATATTTCTCTCTCGTTTTTTTTTAATTTCTCTAATTTCTTTCGTAAAACTTCCCCCAAATACTTTCTCTCTTTTTCACATACACTTTCCTCCACCATTACCGTAAATCTTCTCCCACAAACCCTAGTTTCTTAACTCTTCTTCCACCCAAATTCTCAATTTTTTGCTCCGCGTCACCAACGTTATCATCAGCTATTGTCTGAGCTGGAATATGAGCAACTACACTTGCGTATTTGTATTGGATTTTAGTTATTTTACTAATGTGTTAACATTCGTTCTACAATGGTAAAGATGCAATTTTCCTGAAACCTTTGCTACAATTTGAGGAATTTCTGATGGAAAACTTGAAGTCATTCCGTTCGTGCGCGCATCTCTATTCAGGGTCCTCCTAGGCATATGCTTAGTTGACTATATCCCATCTTTTTCTTTCTGCAATTGGACAAAGATATAATTTTCTGTAGAGATTTCAAGAGAAATATACAAGACCTATTACTCACGATTCTGAAACAGTGTGAATTCTAGCATGATATTTTGTATTCAGTTGTATTCAAATGTATTCTTTAGTCGTATTCATTTGTATTCATGTTTAATCAGTTGTATTTAACTATTTAATTCGCAGTAGTTAGTTGTATTCAAGTGTTTTATACAACTGTATTCAGTTATATTCAACTATTTTTTTTAGTAGAAGGTAGTTGTATTTTGTTGCATTCAATAGTTTATTAAGTTGTATTCAGCTGTATTTTTTTGTATTCAAGTGTTTTATTCGGATGAATTAAGGTGTATTTTGTTGTATTCAACTGTATTGTTCATATGTATTTCTCTTTATTCAGTTATAATCTTTAGGAGAATATCATGTGGTTTTATTTCCTTCCATTTTTAGCGCAGATACGTTACTGTATTTAATGTTAAGGTCGCTTGAATATACCTAAATACATGTCAAACTTAGCTGGAATTTCAGATTTTACGTCTATATTTTTTGCTGTATTTAATGTTAATGTCGCTTGAATACAACTAAATACATGTCAAACTTAGCTGGAATTCCATATTTTACGCCTATTTTTTTGGTTGTATTAATGAATACAACTTAAATACATGAAATACATTGTATAAAAACATAAAAGGTATCTATAACACGTAATATAGAAAAGGGTATCTATAAATGGTTAATTAGACAAAAAAGATGGTGCTTTATGAAAAAATCTCTATACTTGAACTCCACCATATTATACTATAATTCCAGGATAAGTATGCTGAAACTCCAGTATAATATGATGAAGTTCCAGCATAAGTGCACTAGCACTCCAGCATAATATATTGGAGTTCCAGCAAAGTATACTGGTCTAGTATAACATGCTAGAATTCATATACAAGTGCTCAAATCTCCAGTATATTATGCTGGAACTTTCCATGTGTTGGAGTTCCAACACAATATGCTGGAAGTTCATACACAGGTGCACCAAACTATAGTATATTATGCTGGATCGTTCTTTGTTCCAGCAAAATAGTGGCTATTTTTTATTGACGTGGTAAACGCCAACTATTTTTGAATAATCAATCCGAAAAATAGCTAGACCGTGCTATTTTTACTAGTTTATACCTATTAAGCCCACATTATTTACATTTTAATACCCAAGCCCAAATGATTTATTTTTCGGAAAAGGGCCTGATATACCCCTCTACTATCATATATTGTTCAATTTCATCTCATTAATGCCCTTACCGTCCAACAAAGTTTCATTTTTACCCTTATTTTAACGGATGTGCCACGTGGCACCATCTGAAGAGACTAAGACCCACTACCCTAAATAAACCTGACCCGCCCCAATTTCCCTGCCCAACCCGCCCCAATCCCTGCATAAAATGCCTAACACCAGACCCAATTGCATCGTAAAAACATAGTTAAAACATCAAATTCTACGGCTTCTTCATCGTTTCCATTTCTAAGTATTCAGGTGGTCGGAAACTGCCGTAGAATGTCGAAAAATAGTTGTTCGTCGAAGAGAATCTGCCGATGTGGGGAAGTTGCTAATCACTTTACTTCAAAAACTCTCTTAAACCCTGGTAGAAGATTTTAAAAATGTCCTAAAGCTGAGGTATTTTGTATTTCTCTATTTCGATTCCTGTTATAATTCCCAACTTTTATAGTGGTCAAAATTTGAAAATATTTTATTGTGGTTTGTGTGGGGTGAAGGATGTGGGTTTTGGGAATGGCATGATGAAGAGTATCTTGATGCTGCTTTAATTGCAATTAACACTGTAAGATTAGAGGCTCCAAATCGTGAGATTAAGATATTGAATGTTTCTTTGGAAGCTCTTAAGGTTGAAAGAGACGAGCTCATTGATAAGATTGAACTCATAGATACTATGAAGAATTGTGAAGTTAAAAAAATATGGAATTGGAAGCAAAAGTGGTGAAGTTGAAGATGGTCATCGCAATTTTATGCTCGCTAATAGTCGGATTTGCATTCTCCTATATAATAAAGTGAAATTTTGTTGAAATTGTAGGGCTTAGGGGAATGTTGTATCAACATTTGTATTGTAATGACATTGTTAATGTTACTGCCCAGTTGGGTGTTATTTACTGCCTAGTTGGGTGTTATTTGGAGGATCCTTTTGCAGCTTGAGATATTGTCAAACAAAACCTTTTCTTTAAGCAGCATGGTATTGCATTGTCTTTTATATAGTGTCATTTTTCTAGTGTTGACTGGTTGTTGTCATGGCCAGAAGGTGACAAGCTATGAATTGATTTTTTGCACGAGTTGTAGAGTTCCACTTCAAACAGTGACGATACTTCATAAGCTCTGTTGCAGCCAACATTTGTATTGCAGTCGGATTTGCTTGAGCTATTTAGTTATACACATGTTAACTCTAATGAATTCTATTGCTAACATTTGAGCCACTTCTAGTTATTACTGGCAGTTAAAGATAAATGGATATTATAGTATGGGGCAAGTCCCTTAGTGTTTGGATGGTGAATGTGAGTTTAACAAATTTCTTTGATGAAATATTCAAACACCAATTGTGCTGACATGGAAGAAATAGGGAGATGAAACAAAAGCATGAGGACATGGGATAATTATTCAACAAGTTCTCATGTCTAATTTACACCATGTTTTCCTTTAGTTGCCATTTCGATGGAAATTATTTGAGTAGTAGTTGTTCAATCAATAGTTGATACCGGATTGGTAGAGTTTATGCTATATTTACTCTATAAATGTGTATTCAATTCCCACTAAATCTTAGCATTTGGTACTTCAATGTTTACCTTGAAGATCAAACCATTAATGTCTCCTCAACAACTATCATTCTTCTAAACAAGTGATCAATTGAGAAAAAGATTTATCTTATATCCACCAACAGTGTAAATGAATTTTTACACAACCAGTAAAATTTAACATACTATAGAAGGTTACTTGCCTTATTTTCAGTTTACTAAATTCCACTAATTAAGGGTAGATGCACACATAGATATAGAATGTTGCACGGACTCTCCAAAATATTGTCGCACTTGTGTCGGATCCTTTAAATATACACTACTTTTGGAATCCGACACACATCTAACGATATTTTCAGAGAGTTCGTGCAACATAAATATAGACAAAGAGGAGAAGAGAGGGAGAATAAATGACTGACACACAACATTTACATATATTATTATTGAAGTTTAGGAGAAACAAGCACTAAGAACACAGAGAAGAATAACATAGTATACCTACAAAGGCTAGAATACTCTTAGATATTATGAATATGTAACTCAAAATAGTAGTTAATTACCCAGTACACTAAAATACACTTAAGACAAAGAAACTTAAAATCCTGGTGCCCACCTTCAAATCTAAATTTGGTCTTCTACTCTTAACATATATCAGAAAGCTAGAGCCTAGACACCTGAATTTCCATTTCTCATTGCTTGTAGGAACGTAATTTGCATCGAGACTACAATAGATAAACTTACTGGTATATAACCAATAACATGTCTGTGACGACCCAAAGGGTCATCACTTATTTAATTAATCATTTCGAGCTTCGGAGGCCTTGAAAACCTCATTCTATGTTACCTCGATTTACGTGCACGATCCGAGCATGTAGCCGGAAAGATTTTGTGATAAAAAATATGAATTCTATGAGAAATTTGGATAAAAATGATATTAATATTGATATGGTTGACTTCGGTCAACATTTTTGGTAAACGGATCCGGACCCGAGATTTGATGGCCCCGAGAGGTCCGTAGGAAAATATGGGACTTGGACATGCGTCCGGAGTCGAATTCTGAGGCCTAGAGCCCAAGTTATGAATTTTTATGTGAAATTGTTTTTGATGCAATTATTAAAGAAAATAAATTAATTGACCTTGGTATCGGGCTCGTATTTTGGTTCCGACGCCCGGTACAAGTCTTAAATATTATATATGTGATTTCGTAAAGTTTGGTGACATTTGGATGTCGTTTGAGATGTTTTGGACCTTGAGTCCCAAGTTTGAAAGTTTTGAAAACTAAAGGTATGAAAATCATGCATTTGAGGCTTGATTTGATGAAAATGAGGTGATATTGGCGATGTGATCGCACGAACAAGTTCATAATGTGTTTTTGAGGTTATGTGCATATTTGGTTTGGAGCCCGAGGGCTCGGGTGAACTTTGGATAGGCCACGAGATCAATTTTTCATGTTGGAAGTTGCTGTCTGCAACTGGTCTGCAGAGTTCGCAAATGCGAACAATAGTTCGCAAATGCGAACTCCCCACTATTCTGCAGAGTTCGCAAATGCGAACAATAGTTCGCAAATGCGAACTCCCCCTATTATGCCTGAGTTCGCAAATGCGAACAATAGTTCGCAAATGCGAACTTGACCCTACTGTGCTTGTGTTCGCAAATGCGAGCTATAGTTCGCAAATGCGAACTGGCCACTATTCTACCTGGGTTCGCAAATGCGAACAATAGTTCGCAAATGCGAACCTACCCATATTTAGCCTGTGTTCGCAATTGCGAACAATAGTTCGCAAATGCGAACTTCCCAGTTTTGCCTTGGCTTCGCAAATGCGAAGAAAAGTTCACAAATGCGAACTTCCCACCCTTAGCTTATTTTTCAAACTCCAGAAATTGGTCGGGGTTCGCAATTGCGAACCCATGTTCGCAAATGCGAACACAGAGACCCGAAAAACACGAATTTCAGTCATTTCTTCACATTTTACAAAACCAAAACACCCATTTGCGATTCTTCAAGGATTTCTTCTTCATCAAAACGATTGTAAGTCACTTTTTACTTAATTCTTTCAATTCCTAACATCATTAAACATGTTTTTCATAAGAAATCAAAGATTTTCATGGTAAAATTCTTGTTTTTGTTAGAAAATAGGGTTTTTCATAAATTGGGAATTGGACCTCGAATTGAGGTCCGATTTTGAAACAAATTATATATATGAACTCGTGGGGGAATGGGTAACCGGATTTTGGTCATAACCCCGAATTCCGACCATGTGGGCCCGGGGTTGAAATTCACTATTCATGGCAGAATGTTGTAAAAGTTGTATTTGGTATTAAGAATTAGTTTGTGGAGTAGAATTGATGATATTAAATCAATTGTGTATAGATACGGTTGGATTGGAGCCAAATTGAAAGAAAAAGACATTTCCACGGATTGGATTGTTCATAAGCATTCGAGGTAAGTGTTTGTTCTATCCTAGCTTGAGGGAATAGGATTATGTGTTATGTGTTATGTGATCGAGTGCGGTGTATGGGTCGTGGTGACGAGCATCCATACACTGGCGTCTAGTATGACCGTGAGTCGTTGGAAAATGATATTTTGAGATATATTGCAAGTGAATTGTTATTGTTCTCCCTTGTTGGGACTTGTTGTGAAGATAATTGTTGATTGCCCTTGATGGGACGATTTATGAATTGCTGTTTCTTTCTCTGCCCTTAACTGTGATTGTTATTTGGGTGAGGAAGAGTGATAATGCACGAAGGGTGATGCCGTGCCATGTCTATTTATTTATGCACGAAGGTTAATGCCGTGCCATGTTTATTTATTGATTATGCACGAAGGATCATGCCGTGCCCTGTTATTGAACCATGTACGAAGGATCATGCCGTACTATGGATGTGAGGATGAGAGTAAAAGCACGAAGGGTGATGCCGTGTACTTTATTTGTTTATTTGGTGAGGATGAGAGTAAAAGCACGAAGGGTGATGCCGTGCAATTGCTTGCTATTCCTTGACTTGATATTACTTGTTTTTCCATTATATTTTATTTGGGTGATGCCGTGCAACTATTTGCAATTCCTTGACTTGATATTACTTGTGTTTTCTATTATACCTTGTTTTCTTTGTGAACTTATTTGATTGTTCTTTGGGTGAGGAAGAGTGATAATGCACGAAGGGTGATGCCGTGCCATGTTTATTTATTGATTATGCACGAAGGATCATGCCGTGCCCTGTTATTGAACCATGTACGAAGGATCATGCCGTACTATGGATGTGAGGATGCGAGTAAAAGCACGAAGGGTGATGCCGTGCAACTGTTTGCTATTTCTTCAATTGATATTACTTGTGTTTACATTACACTTTGTTTTTCCGTGTGAAATTATTAACTGTGGTTAATTGTTGAATTATTTAAGATATTCCTTATTGTGTTAATACTTGATTATTTCTTGTTATTTTGTGGTACACATATATATATATTGAATTGCACAGGTTATGTGGGTGTCTGGTCCTAGGCTTGTCACTACTTCGCCGGGATAGGCCAGGCACTTACCAGCACATGGGGTCGGTTAGGCTGATGCTACACTTCTGTGCGTTTTTGCACAGGTCTAGGTTACGATCAGGAGCAGCAACAGCGGTAAATAGATTGCGTGGGAGTTGATCACATTTGAGACCGAGGTAGCTTGCAGACGTCCGCAGGCCCGGCGTCTCTTTCTTTATTTATGTTAATAGCTGTAGTCTCATTGTTCCGAGACAAACAGAATTATGTTATATTTCTTTCAGACTTTTATGTGTAGTAATTCCATAGTAGTTTGTGAGTTGGTGACTCCACGTCTTGGGTAGAGGATTTCAGTATGATTTTCACCGTGTGATTTGTTATTCCGCATTTATTTAATTAAAATTTTGTTAAAAACAGGATAGTATGAATACAGTGGCTTGCCTAGCTATCACGAGTAGGCGCCATCACGATCCCGATATTGGGGGAAAATCCGGGTCGTGACAAGTTGGTATCAGAGCTCTAGGTTACATAGGTCTCACCACTCACGAATAAGCTTAGTAGAATTTGAGAGGTAGGTACGGAGACGTCTGTACTTGTCCTCCAGAGTCTATTGAGTTAGGAAAAAGTCTCTCATTTGTTCTTTCTTGTCGTGCGACTTGTTCCTCAATTACTGATTGAATTTCTATTCTGTCCTTTCGCAGATGGTAAGGACACGCACTTCTTCGTCCGCTGACCAGCAGCCTGAGCCCCAGACAGCTCCCGTGAGGGGCAGGGGCCAAGGTCGTATCAGAGGCCGTGGTAGGGGTAGAGCTCAGCCTCAGGCAGCTACCCCAGAGGTGGAGCCTCATATTGAGATTGAAGAGGAGGTTCCGGTTCCAGCAGCTCCAATGGGCCCAGCTCAGGTCCCAGGAGAGGCTTTGATTACCCCGGATCTCCGGGATGCTTTGGTCAGAATAGCGGGATTTATGGATAGCATTGCCAGAGCGGGTTTATTATCAGTTGCCCCAGCCACTTCTCAGGCCGGAGGAGGGGCCCAGACTCCTATTGCTCATACTCCGGAGCCAGTAGCTCCTCAGCCTCAGGCACCAGTAATTCAGCCAGCTGTGGCCACTCAGTCAGGTACCACAGCTCATGCCGGCGATGGAGCGGCCATGACTTCTGATTTGTTATGGAGGCTTGATCGGTTCTCCAAGCTATTTACCACTACATTCGGTGGAGCCGCATCAGAGGATCCTCAGGACTTTTTATTCAGTTGTCATGAGATTCTCAAGACTATGGGGATAGTGGAGACAAACGGAGTTGATTTCTGTACTTTCAGACTTGCAGGATCCGCCAAGACTTGGTGGAGAGATTATTGCCTGACTCGACCAGCAGGGTCCCCAGCTTTATCATGGGACCAGTTTGCGGAACTATTTATGGAGAAGTTTCTCCTTGCTACTCAGAGGGATGTACTTCGGAGGCAGTTTGAGCGCCTCCATCAGGGCACTATGACAGTTACACAGTATGAGACGATATTTATCGACTTGGCTCGTCATGCAGTGGTGATACTTCCCACTGAGCGGGAGAGGGTCCGCAGATTTATAGATGGGCTCAATCAGCCGATTAAACTCCAGATGGCTATGGGTGTGGGAAGTGACATATCATTTCGGGAGGCAGCCAATGCAGCACCGCAGAGTTGAGATGGCTCTTGCTAGGGGAGGCGGTTATTCTTCGGATAAGAGGCCTCGTCATTCGAGCGAGGTTTGGTGGTTCTTCCTCCGGTAGCGAGAGAATCCTTTGATAGAGGCCGGTCTTCCGAGCCTTTTCATTCCGCCCTTCGAGCTTCGCGGGGTGGATCGGGTGATCGTGGTTCTCGGGGTATTATTCGGACCGGTCTCCTATTAATGCTCGGCCTCTTCGCAGTGTTCGTGGAGGCCATTCGGGTCGTCGGGGCCAGCAGCCCCATCAGCCCAAGAGTTGCTACGGTTGTGGTGACCCAAGCCATTTTATCAGGAATTGCCCTATAGCAGCGGGCAACTCTCAGCAGCGAGGTCCTCGTCCTATGATTCGGGCCCCGGCTGACCCTCAGCCTGCCCAGCCAGCCGCAGGCGGGGGTAGAGATTTTAGAGGTGGAGGTCGAGACCGTAAAGGTAGAGACCGTCCAGCCGCAGGTAGAGGTCGGCCGGTTGATGGTCGTCCCAGAGACGCAGCTCGGAGGGGAGGTGCGGATCCCCGTTTCTATGCTTTACCGGCCGGGCCGCAGGCGAGAGGCATCAGATGTCGTGATTACGGGTACTATTCTTGTGTGTGGCGAGAGGTGCTTCGGCATTATTTGACCCCGGATCTACATATTCCTATGTGTCTTCCTACTTCGCACCGTATTTGGTCGTGCCCGCCTATGCTCTGGATATTCCAGTTTATGTGGCTACACCAGTGGGTGACTCCATTGTAGTCGAACGGGTGCATCGTTCGTGCGTAGTTATATTTGGGGGTCTTGAGACCCGTGTGGATCTGTTGCTTTTGGATATGGTAGATTTTGATGTCATATTGGGGATGGACTGGTTGTCCCCATACCATGCTATTCTTGATTGTCATGCTAAGACTGTCACCTTAGCCTTGCCGAATCACCCCGATTAGAGTGGAAGGGTACCTCAAGCCACTCCGTTCGCACTGTTATTTCTTATGTTAAGGCTCGACGTATGGTCGAGAAGGGGTGTCTAGCTTATTTGGCTTATGTTCGTGATTCCGGCGCAGAAGTTCCTTCCATTGATTCAGTCCCTATTGCACGGGAGTTTCCTGAGGTTTTTCCTTCAGACCTGCCGGGCATGCCACCCGACAGGGATATTGACTTCTGTATTGATTTGGCACCGGGCACTCAGCCCATCTCTATTCCACCCTATCGTATGGCCCCGCCGGAGTTAAAAGAGTTGAAAGATCAGTTGCAGGACCTTCTTGAGAAGGGTTTTATCAGGCCCAGTGTTTCCCCCTAGGGAGCACCTATATTATTTGTAAAGAAGAAGGATGGCTCGATGCGGATGTGTATTGATTACCGGCAGTTAAACAAAGTGACTATCAAAAATAAATATCCACTGCCGAGGATTGATGATTTGTTTGACCAGCTCCGGGGAGCGAGGGTATTCTCTAAGATAGACTTGAGGTCAGGCTACCATCAGCTGAAGATCAGGGCGGCTGACATTCCTAAGACGACCTTTCGCTCTAGATATGGGCATTATGAGTTCTTGGTCATGTCCTTCGGGTTGACCAATGCCCCAGCAAGATTCATGGAGTTGATGAATCGGGTATTCGGGCCTTACTTAGATCCGTTCGTGATAGTCTTCATAGATGGCATCCTGGTGTACTCCCGCGGCCGGGAAGAGCACGAGCGAGCACCTCGCAGTGGTTCTTCGGACTGCGAAAGATAATCGCCTATATGCCAAATTTTCTAAATGTGAGTTCGGGCTGAGTTCGGTAGCATTTCCGGGTCATATTGTATCCGTGGAAGGTATTCGGGTAGACCCAAAGAAGATTGAGGCGGTCCAGAATTGGCCTCGACCAGCTTCAGTGATCGAGATACGGAGTTTCTTGGGGTTAGCAGGTTACTACCGTCGTTTTGTAGAGTGGTTTTCTTCTATTGCAGCCCCGATGACCAGGTTGACCCAGAAGGGTGTTCAGTTTCGGTGGTCGGAGGAGTGTGAGGCGAGCTTTCAGAAGCTCAAGACGGCCTTGACCACCGCACCGGTGTTGGTACTACCTACAGGTACAGGGCCTTATACAGTTTATTGTGACGCATCTCGTACAGGGCTTGGAGCGGTATTGATGCAGGATGGTAAGGTTATCGCTTATGCTTCGAGGCAATTAAAGATACATGAGAAGAATTATCCAGTTCATGATCTTGAGTTAGCAGCAGTGGTTCATGCCTTAAAGATCTGGAGGCATTATCTATATGGTGTGACATGTGAGGTGTACACTGATCACAAAAGCTTACAGTATTTGTTCAAAACGAAGGAGTTGAATCTACGACAGCGGAGATGGTTAGAGTTGCTAAAAGACTATGATGTTACTATATTATATCACCCAGGTAAGGCCAATGTGGTGGCCGATGCTTTGAGTAGAAAGTATGCCAGCATGGGTAGTCTTGCATACATTCCGGTCAGTCAGAGACCATTAGCTCTAGATGTCCAGGCCTTAGCCAACCGGTTCGTGAGACTAGACATTTCTGAGCCTAGCAGAGTGTTAGCCTGCACGGTCGCTCGTTCTTCCTTATTAGAGCGTATCCGTGAGAGGCAATTTGATGATCCTCATTTACGTGAGTTGAGAGATACGGTACAGCGGGGAGGTGCCACACAGGTAAACCTAGATGATGATGGGGTATTGAAATTGCAGGGTCGAGTTTGTGTGCCCAATGTTGAGGGGATTCGAGAGTTGATCTTAGCGAAGGCCCACAGTTCACGGTATTCTATTCACCCGGGCGCCGCGAAGATGTACCAGGACCTTCGGCAGCACTATTGGTGGCGTAGGATGAAGAAAGATATCGTTGCGTATGTCACTCGGCGTCTAAATTGTCAGCAGGTGAAATATGAGCACCAGAGACCTGGTGGTGTATTCCAGAGGATTGAAATTCCCGAGTGGAAATGGGAGCGGATCACTATGGACTTCGTTATTGGACTTCCTTTGACTCGGAGAAAATTTGATGCTATTTGGGTCATTGTTGATAGACCGACCAAATCAGCACACTTTATTCCAATGTCTGTCTCCTACTCGTCGGAGAGGTTAGCGGAGGTTTACAGTAGGGAGATTGTTCGTCTTCATGGGGTGCCGGTATCTATTATCTCCGATCGGGGTACGCAGCTTACCTCGCGGTTCCGGAGGGCGGTCCGGCGGGAGTTAGGCACTCGGGTTCGGTTGAGTACGGCATTTCATCCTCGGATGGATGGCCGGTCCGAGAGGACTATTCGGATTCTCGAGGACATGCTTCGAGCCCGTGTTATTGATTTCGGAGGCTCGTGGGATCGGTTTCTACCATTAGCGAGTTCGCCTACAATAACGGCTACCAATCTAGCATCCGGATGGCTCCGTATGAGGCGTTGTATGGTAGGCGATGTCGATCACCGGTCGGATGGTTTGAACCGGAGAGGCTCGGTTGTTGGGTACATACTTAGTTCAGGAGGCCTTAGATAAGGTCAAGACTATTCGGGAGAGATTGCGTTCAGCTCGGTCTAGGCAAAAGACTTATGCGGATCGTAAGGTTCGAGATGTAGATTTCATGGTTGGTGAACGAGTATTGCTCCAGTGTCGCCTATGAAGGGCGTGATGAGGTTTGGGAAGAAGGGCAAGCTCAGCCCTAGGTATATTGGCCCATTTGAGATTCTAGACGGAGTGGGAGGGGTGGCTTACAGATTAGCTTTGCCGCCTAGCTTATCAGCCGTGCATCCAGTTTTTCACGTATCTATGCTTCGGAGATACCACGGCGATCCCACACATGTGTTAGACTTCATACTGTCCAATTGGACAATGATCTATCTTACGAGGAGGAGCCCGTGGCTATTCTTAGACCGGCAGGTTCGACAGTTGAGGTCGAAGAGTTTATCCTTCTGTGCGTGTTCAGTGGAGAGGTCAGCCTCCTGAGGCATCGACCTGGGAGTCCGAGTCTGATATGCGGAGCCGTTACCCACACTTGTTTCCTGACTCGGTACTTCTTTCTTTTGTCCGTTCGAGGACGAACGGTTGTTTTAGAGGTGGAGATTGTGACGACCCAAAGGGTCATCACTTATTTAATTAATCATTTCGAGCTTCGGAGGCCTTGAAAACCTCATTCTATGTTGCCTCGATTTACGTGCACGATCCGAGCATGTAGCCGGAAAGATTTTGTGATAGAAAATATGAATTCTATGAGAAATTTGGATAAAAATGATATTAATATTGATATGGTTGACTTCGGTCAACATTTTTGGTAAACGGATCCGGACTCGAGATTTGATGGTCCCGAGAGGTCCGTAGGAAAATATGGGACTTGGACATGCGTCCGGAGTCGAATTCTGAGGCCTAGAGCCCAAGTTATGAATTTTTATGTGAAATTGTTTTTGATGCAATTATTAAAGGAAATAAATTAATTGACCTTGGTATCGGGCTCGTATTTTGGTTCCGACGCCCGGTACAAGTCTTAAATATTATATATGTGATTTCTGTAAAGTTTGGTGACATTTGGATGTCGTTTGAGATGTTTTGGACCTTGAGTCCCAAGTTTGAAAGTTTTGAAAACTAAAGGTATGAAAATCATGCATTTGAGGCTTGATTTGATGAAAACGAGGTGATATTGGCGATGTGATCGCACGAACAAGTTCATAATGTGTTTTTGAGGTTATGTGCATATTTGGTTTGGAGCCCCGAGGGCTCGGGTGAACTTTGGATAGGCCACGAGATCAATTTTTCATGTTGGAAGTTGCTGTCTGCAACTGGTCTGCAGAGTTCGCAAATGCGAACAATAGTTCGCAAATGCGAACTCCCCACTATTCTACAGAGTTCGCAAATGCGAACAATAGTTCGCAAATGCGAACTCCCCCTATTGTGCCTGAGTTCGCAAATGCGAACAATAGTTCGCAAATGCGAACTTGACCCTACTATGCTTGTGTTCGCAAATGCGAGCTATAGTTCGCAAATGCGAACTGGCCACTATTCTGCCTGGGTTCGCAAATGCGAACAATAGTTTGCAAATGCGAACCTACCCATATTTAGCCTGTGTTCGCAATTGCGAACAATAGTTCGCAAATGCGAACTTCCCAGTTGTGCCTTGGCTTCGCAAATGCGAAGAAAAGTTCGCAAATGCGAACTTCCCACCCTTAGCTTATTTTTCAAACTCCAGAAATTGGTCGGGGTTCGCAATTGCGAACCCATGTTCGCAAATGCGAACACGAGACCTGAAAAACACGAATTTCAGTCATTTCTTCACATTTTACAAAACCAAAACACCCATTTGCGATTCTTCAAGGATTTCTTCTTCATCAAAACGATTGTAAGTCACTTTTTACTTAATTCTTTCAATTCCTAACATCATTAAACATGTTTTTCATAAGAAATCAAAGATTTTCATGGTAAAATTCTTGTTTTTGTTAGAAAATAGGGTTTTTCATAAATTGGGGAATTGGACCTCGAATTGAGGTCCGATTTTGAAACAAATTATATATATGAACTCGTGGGGGAATGGGTAACCGGATTTTGGTCATAACCCCGAATTCCGACCATGTGGGCCCGGGGTTGAAATTCACTATTCATGGCAGAATGTTGTAAAAGTTGTATTTGGTATTAAGAATTAGTGGAGTAGAATTGATGATATTAAATCAATTGTGTATAGATACGGTTGGATTGGAGCCAAATTGAAAGAAAAAGACATTTCCACGGATTGGATTGTTCATAAGCATTCGAGGTAAGTGTTTGTTCTATCCTAGCTTGAGGGAATAGGATTATGTGTTATGTGTTATGTGATCGAGTGCGGTGTATGGGCTGTGGTGACGAGCATCCATACACCGGCGTCTAGTATGACCGTGAGTCGTTGGAAAATGATATTTTGAGATATATTACAGGTGTGAATTGTTATTGTTCTCCCTTGTTGGGACTTGTTGTGAAGATAATTGTTGATTGCCCTTGATGGGACGATTTATGAATTGTTGTTTCTTTCTCTGCCCTTAACTGTGATTGTTATTTGGGTGAGGAAGAGTGATAATGCACGAAGGGTGATGCCGTGCCATGTCTATTTATTTATGCACGAAGGTTAATGCCGTGCCATGTTTATTTATTGATTATGCACGAAGGATCATGTCGTGCCCTGTTATTGAACCATGTACGAAGGATCATGCCGTACTATGGATGTAAGGATGAGAGTAAAAGCACGAAGGGTGATGCCGTGTACTTTATTTGTTTATTTGGTGAGGATGAGAGTAAAAGCACGAAGGGTGATGCCGTGCAATTGCTTGCTATTCCTTGACTTGATATTACTTGTTTTTCCATTATATTTTATTTGGGTGATGCCGTGCAACTATTTGCCATTCCTTGACTTGATATTACTTGTGTTTTCTATTATACCTTGTTTTCTTTGTGAACTTATTTGATTGTTCTTTGGGTGAGGAAGAGTGATAATGCACGAAGGGTGATGCCGTGCCATGTTTATTTATTGATTATGCACGAAGGATCATGCCGTGCCCTGTTATTGAACCATGTACGAAGGATCATGCCGTACTATGGATGTGAGGATGAGAGTAAAAGCACGAAGGGTGATGCCGTGCAACTGTCTGCTATTTCTTCAATTGATATTACTTGTGTTTACATTACACTTTGTTTTTCCTTGTGAAATTATTAACCGTGGTTAATTGTTGAATTCTTTAAGATATTCCTTATTGTGTTAATACTTGATTATTTCTTGTTATTTTGTGGTACACATATATATATATTGAATTGCATAGGTTATGTGGGTGTCTGGTCCTAGGCTTGTCACTACTTCGCCGGGATAGGCCAGGCACTTACCAGCACATGGGGTCGGTTGTGCTGATGCTACACTTCTGTGCGTTTTTGCACAGGTCCAGGTTACGATCAGGAGCAGGAGCAGCAGTAAATAGATTGCGTGGGAGTTGATCACATTTGAGACCGAGGTAGCTTGCAGACGTCCGCAGGCCCGGCGTCTCTTTCTTTATTTATGTTAATAGCTGTAGTCTCATTGTTCCGAGACAAACGGAATTATGTTATATTTCCTTCAGACTTTTATGTGTAGTATTCCATAGTAGTTTGTGAGTTGGTGACTCCAAGTCTTGGGTAGAGGATTTCAGTATGATTTTTACCTTGTGATTTGTTATTCCGCATTTATTTAATTAAAATTTTGTTAAAAATAGGATAGTATGAATACAGTGGCTTGCCTAGCTACCACGAGTAGGCGCCATCACGATCCCGATGTTGGGGGAAAATCTGGGTCGTGACAATGTCACATATAACCTGCTCATACAAAAGTTTCAAGCTTTTACCTAATGCAATGTGCAAAACCTTAATGCTTCTGCTACGGTTAGGAGGATAGCTCAAGAATACTCTTTTTTCATAGTTCAAAAACTTCAATCATGCATAGTTTGTCGCAGATTTGATGTTGATCACATGCCTCATGTAGTAAATACAACAAGATCTCTTGTAGTTCAAATAAAAGAAAAAGTACTAGCGCAAAACAATTTGGCTTTAGCACCCATTAGACTAGCGCAAAACTAATTCAAACACTACAAAAATGAACCAAACTTTGCAGTAAGATCTACATCAGCAGCAGTAAACACAACTCGTCATTTCTGTCATTTTGTAAACACAGCTCATAATTGGGCAGTAACATGTCCTGATAAGTGTAACTTTGATTGAGCCACAAAGCAGCAATAAACACAATTACAGATAGCTGCAGTAAATACAATTACAAAGCAGCACAATGCTAAGAAACAGGGAAAAAAATAGTTAAATAGCAACAGGGAAAACAATTAAATTGCAACAGGGAAAAAATAGTTAAATTGCAACAGGGAAAAAACAGTTCAATAGCAACAGGGAAAATAGCCATCTGCGACAGTGATAACAGTTAAACTGGGCATTAGCATTAACAAGGCCAACTGGGCAGTAACATTAACAAGGCCAACTGGGTAGTAACATTAACAAAAACTGGGCAGTAGCAATAATTCAAGCTATAATTCTGCCTATTACATCAAGTTGGACAATCGGATGCCATAGCTATAACTTCAAAAACTTACACAACTTAAGTAATAACAAGGCATCCAACTAACAAAACAAGTCTTAATTAGACTATCAAGGCCCCTTTCTTGTCTTCAACTTTTCAATTCTTTTTCTTGTTTGCATCTCCAATTGATTCCCAGTGATTGCTGCCTTTCCATTCCATGTCAAGTTTACTGGGGAGTATGGAAGATCAACATGTTCACTTACACCTGTGTTATCTCCTGTAAACATGATTGTCCTTGTCCCAGTGTTCACACCAACCTTCTGTCTTTCCATAAGTCTAGTTTGTGATTCTGATATAACATTAGGCCTTAATGCAGGTTCAGGGCCATCATCAAATTCAGGAAAAGCATTCAATGTTGGAGTAGGCATAATGGTAAATGCCTGACTGCTGCCAATGCCTTCACCTTTTTGGGACACTTGGGGTGCTGATAAATTGATATCTGCCAATACTTCATCATCATCAGTGTCTTCATTAATCAAAGTCCTTTGTCTTTTGGCTGGCTTCTTATCCCTAGATGTCTGCCTATCATTTGATGGCTGCTTGTTCTTCTTCATTGGCTATTTAATATAAAAAAGAAATAGTTAAGTATAGTAAAAAAGAAGTAGTTGAGTAGATTATGTATAATAGCTAAGTATTGGGTCTATACCTTTTTACATCCCCTAACATTATGGTTTGCCTCTCTACAATTGCCACAAGTCATAATTCTGCCTTTTCTGGATTGACTCCACTCTCCTTGCCTCTTGATCGCCTCATCCTTTTGTCTATCCCTTTTGACTTTAGGCCTGCCAGCTTGTTTCACCAGTTCTGGAGGTTCCATGGCTTGAGATAGATCTAGTTTCCAAAATTTCTCACCAGGTACAGGTTGTATTTTATGCTCGTAAGTAAGTAGAAATGCTTCTTTGTTGTACCACCAGTGCATCTCATTCAAAGGGTCTTCCTTTAAATACAAACATGATCTTATTGCATGAGGACATGGGATTCCTGAAAGATCCCATCCTCTACATGTGCATTTTTCCCCTGTAAATTGACAATGAATTTGTCAACCCCTTCTACTATTTCAAATCCATCATCACCATTGAAATCAACCTCAATGGACTGAGCTATCTTCAGATAGTCAGTATAAAGCTTCATGCTTTGAGGACTGTAGTTTGTCTTCCAAGATCTCACCTCATCTTCATGTTTTCTCAATTGATTCATTACTTTGACTCTTATATCTTCCAACATCTTGATGATGGGCTTGTATCTAGCTTTTAATATCCAAGAATTGAAAGATTCTGTAAAATTGTTATCTACGCCTTGATTTTTACAGACAATGTCAAAGTATGCCCTACACCAACTTTGCGGTGGGCACTTTAACAGGTCTGTAACAGTCGCTTCCTTCAACTGTCCCAACTTGCTCAGCTGATCCTTGAAGTCTTCTTCATAAGTGGCCCAAGCACTCCACCAAAGTAACTTCTTCATTTCAAGACCTCTATACTCTTTGCACCAGTTTGAATCTACATGTCTCACACAGAACCTATGCTTTGCTTCAGGAAGTACTGCCTTTATTGCCTCCTTTAATCCCTGTACATGTAAAAAACTGTCAAGAATTTTGAAGGAAAAAGAGAGTAAACAAACAGTAAAGAACTCGGTATAGACAATAAAGAGTTTTGAAGAAAAAAAAGAGTAAACAAACAATAAAGAATTGGCATACCTTCTGCATATCCGACATAAATGTGACTCCATTGCCCATATTCAAGTCCAATGAATTGTGAAGAAGCTCTAGAAACCAAGTCCAACTTCTTTTTGTTTCCCTATCAACTACAGCCCAAGCAAGTGGATAAAAGTGACTCATGTTATCTTGCCCAACTGCAACTAATAGTTGTCCTTTAGCCTTCCCCTTTAAGAATGTACCATCAAGCCCAATAAATGGTCTCAAGCCCTCTTTGTACCCCATCTTCAATGCATGAAAACAAATGTACATCCTAAGGAATTTTCTTTTGCCTTGCAACAATGCTTCTTTTGACAGATTAATAACCACATCACTCCCAGGATTACTCTCCCTCAAAGCATTGGCATATGCTTCAAGCTTGTTATAGTCATCAGTGAAACTACCTTCCAACTTCTCCAATATCATTCTTTTTGCCCTTTTAACCTTAGATTTACTAGCATTAAGTTGAAATGAATTCTTCAGGTCTGCCCTCATTTCTTTCACCTTATACTTAGGGTTGTCTTGCAACTTCTTCTTGAAGTAGTAAGCTATAGTGCTATATTCAACCCTATTGTTCTCAAAACCAGGATTACAGTCATGTATTGGATTTAGTGTCTTCACTCTACACCCCTCATTCCCCTTTTCAATAGAAATAAGACATTTAAATGGACAGCCCGGTACACACTTATACCTCACTCCAATTTTATCACTTTTCAACAGCTTTAATTTCTTTTGATTAACCAATGAATAAAGATTCATGAACTTTCTAGCTTCAGCAATGTCCTTAAAAGACATGCCTTTATAAATCTCTTTGTATTCATTAAGGTTTGCACTAGGATGCACATTTCTTTGAGCCTGAAATTGTTCTAACTCTTCAGAATCATAGGCCAGACCATCAGAACATGCGTGATCCTCATCTTCATCTTCACTATCACTACTACTATCATCAGTACCAACTAATACTTGAGATACATAAGCCTCAGTATGGTTTACAATGTTTTGGACACTAACACTTTCTTCACACTCATCTACAACATAGACATTTAGTACCTTAAATTCATCACAAACAAGGGTCAGCAACTTACTAATTCTTATATCTCCTTCAACTTAATAAAACTTACCAGGTGGGCCAGCAATTATTAATTGCTGTACCCCTATATACCCTAACAGAATAATGTATTCATCTACTATATCTTTAAAGGACAAAAGGCCAGAATCCTTATCTTTCCAGATGTGGACCAACTTTTTTGAATAGAGTAGGTGTGGCTCTTGAATCCACTCACCCCCATAATTGAAAACTAGGTCAACAAGAACCATCTACAAAACATAAATAAGATAATGTAAAAACCTTTATACAAAATGGACCCCACTTAATAAAGAAATCAGAAATGAAATAATAAAGAATGGGAAAAAATCAGTAAAGAAAGCATAACATTGGGAAAAACAGTAAACAATGCAGAACATTACAATAAAGAATGCATATCTACCACTTTCCAATGTACTTAATCAGATGCATAAGGGATATTTGGAACCCATTCGACCATACATGAGCAAAAAGACACAACTAAAAGCAATAATATACCATCAGAAATCAGAAATTAAAGGACCACCTCAAAAGATGTACATGCACGACAAAATAACATTAAATCGACAAACTACATAGTAGAAAGCATGTATAATAACATTCTCATATGGACATTTACCATGAAAAAAACCCCTAGCTCGAAACTTCAGGTAGAAATCGAACATTCCCGAACAAAATACCATTAAATCGACAAACTACATAGTAGAAAGCATGTATAATAACATTCTGATATGCACATTTACCATGAAAAAAACCCTAGCTCGAAACTTCAGGTAGAAATCGAACATTCTTGAACAAAATTAGAAGAAACACAACTTTAAATAGCTGAATCATGAAATTTTGTGAGAAATAACTCACCTTTTTCGGTCTCAGATCCTCAACTTTGTCACTGATGAAAGCCCTAGATGAAACCCATCCCCATCGTCGTTTTTTTCTCAGTTTTTTAACTTTTCTTTCTCTATTTTTTACGGTCAACTTAGGGGTTTTACTTATGTTATGTTTTGGGAATTGGGGCGGGTTGGGCAGGGAAATTGGGGCGGGTCAGGTTTATTTAGGGTAGTGGGTCTTAGTCTCTTTAGATGGTGCCACGTGGCACATCCGTTAAAATAAGGGTAAAAATGAACTTTGTTGGACGGTAAGGGCATTAATGGATGGATAGTATAACGAGGGATGAAATTGAACAATATATGATAGTAGAGGGGTATATCAGGCCCTTTTCCGTTTATTTTTTCTATCTATATGGTCTAAACTATTTACCCAGTACCCCTTTCCTTTTCAATTCTACCACACCCCAAATGTTCCTTTCCCCTTTAAATAAATACCCATAGCTAATCTTTTTAGTGGATGATGAAAATCCAGTACAATCCCATGCATTTAACGCCCCCCCCCCTTTTTAGAATTTTCTATATAAATTTTAAGAGACAAGTTCTCATAGTATTGTACATGAGTTTCACTTCAATATCCTCTTTCTGTTTTACTATATTCTTTTGTGTGTATTTTTTTGTATTTCTGAACACATGTGTTTTTGTGGTTATATATTAGGTTTCGCAAATCTGATTTTTTAGTTTGTATGAAGACCTATCATTGTTGAGCTTAAAGCTTCTGAATTTGAAATTTTATATTGAAGATTAATTGTTTGATTCGATGTGGGTGCTAAAAACTATTGCTTATGGTACCTTAAACTAAGCTTCAAGGATTTGAATTTTAATGTGTATTGGAATATCTACCGTTGTTGGGCTTGAAGCTCTTGAATTTAAAATTTTTATTTTGAAGATTTGTTGTTTGATTCAGAAGCTATTAAATATTGCTTTTATTACCTTCTGGAAATTCATACTGAAATTTGATCGCTTTTAGAGCTAATTTGGGGTGATTGAGATTGAATTTTTCAGCTGAAAATCAAAGAACACAGTTAGCCAACAGTATACCTCCATGGTATACAATATGTCGTAGAAGTATATAGCTATACCACGACAATATACTTTTATAGTATTCAATATGTTGCAACGGGGTACTGTTATAATCAAAGAAGATATAGTTTTAACAATATACCGCTACGATATATAATATACTGTAGGAGTATATAGCTATACTACAACAGTATACTGTTATAGTATACAATATACAATAATAATATGCCATAAATTGCAATAATATGCTGTAAAAGTATTATCACGACCCAAACCTCGGTCGTGATGGCGCCCAACACATTGCTAGGCAAGCCCGACCATTACCTGATAACTAATCCAATTATTATTTCAAATATCCCAAATTAGGTAAAATTTCCTATTTTCATAATAATGATAAGAGTGAGGAAAACATAATAGCCGAAATAACAATCCAACATGATATAGTGTCATAAGTCTGAGCCTCTAAACAACCGAATAATATCCTATACAACCAAGTCTAAAGCAGAAGTACAAGAGATAGCGTGAAGGAGAGATCGGGTCCTGCAGACGCCAACTCTGCAATAAGCTGAAACAGCAACAACATATCAACTACCCTCCTGGATCTCTATATCTGCACATAAGGTGCAGGGAGTAGAGTGAGTACTCCAACTCAGTGAGTAATAGCAATAAATAATAACTGAAGGTAAGAAAACCTGTAAGAACACTAAACAGTTCTATAATAATAGTATAGGTATGAACATTTCTAAAAGCGGAAAGTCCAGTATCAGTCTACTACGGTCCAACAGTTACCCAACACTACTGCGGCGCGTAGCCCAATCCTTACCAATACTATTGCGACGTGCAGCCCGATCCAACATAGTATATATAGTGCTGCGACGTGCAGCCCAATCCAATATAATAGATATAATGCTACGACATGCAGCCCGATCCAATATAATAGTAAATGCGCTCATTGGGGGATGTGTGCAGACTTCGAAGGGGTTCCTTCAGCCCAAGTGCTATAATTAACATACAGTCCGATCTATATATATATATAACACTGCGACATGCAGTCCGATCCATATATATATATAACACTGTGGTGTGCAGTCCGATCCATATATATATAATACTGCGGCGTGCAGTCCAATCCAATACATGTATATGTATATACTGCTGCAGAGTGATCCGTATATATATATATATATATATATATATATATATATATATATATATATATATATATATATATATATCAAATACCTCACTAGGGGTCCTCGACCCTTCTCAATCAATATAGACTTGGCCTCACGGGCCCACTCAGCTAAATCAGGGTATTCAACCCTAGGTATTCTCATTTAAAGTACATTTTTAATACCAGTTCATGTTATGCTTTACAATTAAGAGTACGACTGAGAGTGTGTGTTCAACAGGTATAGTGGTCATTTAACTCCACAGGTTCCCCTAAGATTCTACAGATCGGCACAAGGCCCCAAACATAGCAAATAGTCCAATTATTCAGATATAAGCTCAGTCTCAGTCAATAAGCACAACAAACCATCAATCGGGAAGGACTAAGTCCGAATTTCCAGTCATAATATCACCACGCTCATCACACGACGCGTGTTTCATCTCAACATAGTACCGTATAGTGCAAATACGGGGTTTCAAACCCTCAGTATATCATTCATAACTTCCACTCAACTCGAGCCAGCAAAAATTCTAGCCCGCCTTGCGCTTTCCTTGCAAATCGACCTCTTCGAGTGAAGAATCTGACCAAAACCACAACGAACATGTTACAATAAGCTAGTGGAACATATCCCAATCAAAAGAACTCGAAAAATACCCAAAAATATGAAAATGGCAAAACTCAAGCCCTGGGCTCATTTCACGAAAAAAGAAATTTATAGTTTTGGAATCCTCGTCTTGCCACGAGTCTGTGCATATAAAATTTATCAAAATCGGAGTTCAAATGAGCCACCAAAACTCAATTTTACATAGCAAAAATCCAACCCCTAACTTACTCAATTTATACCCAAATTCAGAGAATTAATGAAAGATTCTTTGATAAAATGACGTTTTAAAACCACGAGACTCACCTCGAATCACTTCCTGATGAAACTCCCTTAAATTATATCAATTAGCTCTCAAGGTAGTGCAAAAATGGAGGAAGTTAGAGGGGTTGGCGACTGAAATTTCTTTAAAAACCATTCTGTCGAGATAATTTTTCTTATACGCGAACGCGATGCCTTTCACGCGTTCACGATGAACAATCTAGCTTCAGTCCATTTCTCCTCTACGCGGACGCGATGGTCAACTTTTCCCACGCTACGCAAACTAGCTCACGCGAACGCGTACTACAAAATTCTACTGATCCCCCACTCCTTCTTCGCGAACGCGGACAGCCTAACGCGAATGTGTTTCACCAGATTCTACAGTTACGTGTTCGCATCACCTCCTTCGCGAACGCTAAGGCGAAATTCCCAAGCTCTCAAAATTACTCTACATGTTCGCGTCAACCACAATGCGAACACGATGAACAAAAATCTGCAGCAGTTATGACAACAAAACCTGATCTCCAACTTAATAAAAAATGATCTATTTGGACCCCGGAATGACCCCGAGGCGCCCGGGACCTCAACCAAGACCACAAACCTACTACAAAACACGATATAAACTTGTTCCAATCATTAAAATACATCTTTAAACACAAAAATCATTAAATCAAGGCGGATTCAAGCCTAAGTTTTTACTATAACTTCCGAAACCAACATCCAATCAGAAACCCAACCAAATGATGTATGAATGTCCTGAAAATTTGCAGACATATCCAAAATCACATAACGAAGCTACTGCAACTGTCAGAATTCCATTCCGACTCTTGGATCAAAATCTCACCTATCGACCGGAATTCGCCAAAATTCCAACTTTGCGAATTCAAGCCTATTTCTACACCCGACCTCCAAATTTGATTCCGATTGCTTTCCTAAGTCACAAATCATCCCCCGAAGATAACCGAACCATCAGAATTCGATTCCATACCCTCTAACTTACAAGTCAATATCCGGTTGACTTTTCCAAACTATTCCTTCATAAAAAAGACTAGTTATTCCATTTCCTACCAAACTCGATCCGAATTGACTCAAATTCACCAAGTCTATATATTGAAACATGAACAAGAATATAACAAGGAAAACAGGGCGATAACTCATGTGACGACGGATCGGGTCGTCACATTCTCCCCTACTAAAATAAACGCTCGTCCTCGAGCGGGTCAAGAGACATACTTGGAGTCTCAAATAGGTGGGTATATCTACTCCGCATCTCCTGCTCAGTCTCCCAAGTAGCCTCCTCCACGGGCCGACCTCTCCACTGCACCTTTACTGAAGCAATATTCTTGGACCTCAACTTCCGAACCTGTCAACCCAGAATAGCCACCGGCTCCACACCATACGATAAATCATCATCCAGCTGAATCGTACTGAAGTCCAACACATGAGACGGATCCCCGACATACTTCCGGAGCATAGACACATGGAATACCGGATGCACACTGGACAAGCTGGGTGGCAAAGCTAGCTTATATGCCACATCTCTAATCCTCTTGAGTATCTCAAAATGGGCCAATGAACCTAGGACTCAGCTTCCCTTTCTTCCCAAACCGCATAAAACCCTTCATGGGTGAAACCTTCAACAAGACCCCCTCGCCAACCATGAAAGACACATCTCGAACCTTCCTGTCCACATAACTCTTCTGGCGTGACTGTGCTGTGCGAAGCCTCTCCTGGATCAAATTCACTCTCTCCAAAGCATCCTGAACTAACTCAGTCCCTAACAATCTAGCCTCGCCAGGCTCAAACTACCACATAGGAGATCTACACCGTCTACCATACAACGCCTCATACAGGGCCATCTGAATACTCGACTGATAACTATTGTTGTGGGCAAACTCTGCAAGCGGAAAAAGCTCATCCCATGAACCACCAAAATCGATCACACAGGCACACAACATATACTCCAAGATCTGAATTGTGCGCTCAGACTGTCCGTCTGTCTGGGGATGGAATGTTGTGCTCAACACTACCTACATACCCAGCTCCCGCTGAAATGCTATCCAAAATTGAGAAGTGAACTGAATACCTCTATCAGAGATAATAGACACTGGAACCCCATGTAACCTGACAATCTCCTGAATAAAGATCCCTGCCAACCACTCCGATGAATAAGTAGTACATATTGGAATGAAGTGCGCGGATTTGGTCAGCCGATTAACAATCACCCAAACTAAATCAAACTTCTCGAAGTCTGAGGGAGACCACTCACGAAGTCCATAGTAATTCGCCCCCATTTCCACTCAGGAATAACCATATGCTGAAGAACACCGCCCGATCTCTGATGCTCATACTTGACATGCTGGTAGTTGAGACATCTGGCTACATGACTCACAATATCCCTCTTCATCATCCTCCACCAGTAATGTTGTCTCAAGTCTTGATACATCTTTACGGCACCCGGATGAATGGAGTACCGCGAGCTGTGAGCCTCTTCTAGTATCAACTCTCAAAGGCTATCTACCTTGGGCACACAAATCCGGTCCTGCATCCTCAGAACACCATCACTATCAATAGACATATCCCTAGCATCATCGTATTAAACTATGTCCTTAAGGACAAACAAATGTGGATCATCATACTGAAGCTCTCTGATGCGATCTTATAAGAAGGACCGAGAAACAACACAAGCCAACACCCGACTTGGCTCAGAAATATCCAACCTCACTAGCCGATTGACCAACGCCTGAACATCACATGCAAAAGGCCTCTCCCCAACTGGAATATAAGCCAAGCTACCCATACTAACCGCCTTTCGGATCAAAGCATCGGCCACTACATTGGCCTTCCCCAGATGATACAATATGGTAATGTCATAATCTTTAAGCAACTCAAGCTACCTCCACTGTCTCAAATTAAGATCCTTCTATTTGAATAGATGCTGAAGGCTTTGATGATCAATATACACCTCACAAGAAACACCATACAAGTAATGTCTCCAAATCTTCAGAGCATGAACTATGGCTACTAACTCCAAATCGTGCACAGGGTAGTTCTTTTCATGGGGCTTCAACTGGCGAGAAGCATAAGCAATAACCCTACCCTCATGCATCATCAAACATCCAATGGCAACTCTCGAGGCATCACAATACATAGTATAGGTACCTGAAGCTGACGGCAATATCAAAACTAATGCCGTGGTCAATGTCGTCTTGAGCTTCTGAAAGCTCTTCTCACACTCCTCGGACCACACAAATGGAGCACCCTTCTGAGTTAAATTATTCAAGGGTGAAGCAATAGAAGAGAATCCCTGAACGAATCGGCGATAATATCCTGTCAATCCCATGACACTATGAATCTCAATGGCTGAGGTCGGTCTAGGCCAACTCTGCACCACCTCTATCTTCTTCGGATCCACCTGTATACCAGCACTGGACACCACGTGTCCCAGAAAAGCCACAAACTCAATCCAGAACACACACTTGGAGAACTTTGCATAAAGCTTCTCCTCCCGCAACCTCTGTAATACAACTCTCAGATGATGAGCATGATCCCCCTGGCTACGAGAGTAGACCAGGATGTCATCAATAAACACAATCACAAAGAAATCCAGATACGGCAAGAACACGTTGTTCATCAAATGTATGAACGTAGCTGGGGCATTAGTCAGCCCAAAAGACATCACTAGAAACTCATATTGCCCATATCTCGTCCTGAAGGTTGTCTTCATAATATCAGAATCTCTAATCTTCAGCTGGTGATAGCCTGAACAAAAATCGATCTTTGAGAATACCCTCGCTCCTTGGAGCTGATCAAATAAATCATCAATGCATATGAGACACATCTTAGAAGTGGAAGTACTTGAGGTGAGCGATGTTCCAGTTGTTTTGGAGTGGTTTTTCCTCCATAGTTTCCAATTGGAATGCTCCCTTATTTGCAGATACTGTGATTTTATATGGTCCGTCCCAGTTGGCTCCTAGCTTTCCCTCATTTGTGTCTTTCGATGCCAGCGTCTTGGCCTTAAGAATATAATCACATATTTTGAGCGATCTTACTTTGGCTTTTCTGTTGTAGTATCTTTCTACTTGCTGGTTTTGGGATATCATTCTTATATGAGCCATGTCTCTCCTCTCTTCAACTTCATCTAGGTCTTGTAACCTATTTTCATCGTTACCCACCCCATAGTCATGGGAGTATCTTAGGCTTGGCTCCCCGATCTTGATGGGTATGACTGCATCGGTTCCATAGACTAGTGAATATGGCATTTCTCTCATGCTGGACTTTTGCGTTGCTCGGTAGGCCCATAGTACTTCAGGCAGTAACCTTTTAGCTTCCTCGAGCTTCTTTTTCAATATGTTCAATATTGCTTTGTTGGAATACTCGACTTGACCGTTGGCGGCTGGGTGGTACGGAGTGGAGAGTATCTGTTTGATGTGCCATTTTTTGAAGAACTCGATTATTTTCTTTCTGATGAACTGAGGCCCATTGTCGCATCTGATTTCTTTGGGGATGCCAAAATAACATATAAAATTTTTCCACATAAAAGTGATGACCTCCTGTTCATATATTTGGGCGTACGCACCTGCTTCCACTCATTTGGAGAATTAGTTAGTTAAAACTAAAAGGAAACGTAGCTTTCCTCGCCCAGCCGGTAGGGGCCGATTATGTCCATCCCCCATTTTATGAAGGGCCTTGGCAAAGTCACTAAATAGAGGAGTTCTCCTGCTTGGTGTATCATGGGGGCGTACTTTTGGCACTACACATCTCTGGACGTAGTCTGCTGCTTCTTTTTTTATAGTAGGCTAGTAATATCCAGCATGGATGAGGTATCGGACGAGGGCAGGAGTCCCATTATGGGCGCCGCAATGGCCCTCGTACACCTACTATAGTACTTGCCTTTTTGGTGGGGCCCGAGGCATTTAGCGAGGGGGCCGCCGAAAGTTCTTTTGTAGAGCTCATGATTTATCAGGCTATACTGGGCGACTTGCACTTGGAGTTTCTTGGCTTCTATTTTGTCTAGCAGGAGTGTTCCGTCCTGTACATAGGATATAAAGCGGTTGCGCCAGTCCCATGTTAAGTTCAAAGAAAATACCTCGACGTGATCTATGGGTGAATGGAGAAGAGTGACCATGTTTCCTTTTGTTGATGTTCTTTGTGGTTGCGGCTAGCTTGGCTAGGCCGCTGCTTCAATATTTTGCGCGCTAGATATCGGCTCGAGGCCGCATTCATTGAATTCTGGCATCAACTTGTGGATCTCTAATTGATACTTTTGTAGTCTTTGTTCTTTAATTTGGAAAGTCCCGGTGACTTGATTTACGACGAGTTCAGAGTCGCAGTGGAGGATGAGTCGCTGGGCTCCGTAATTGAGTGTTGAATTCATACCAATAACCATAGCCTCGTACTCGGCCTTTTTGTTAGTCATCTTAGGACATCGTATGGACTAGCGAATTACTTTACCTGTTGGGACTTCGAGGACGAGTCCCAGTCTTGATCCCGAGGCATTCGAGGCTCCGTCAGTATAGAGGGTCCAAATGACGGTGAGAGTGGAGGTGTGAAGGGCCTCTTATTCCGCTTCCGATAGAATTTTTGCACTGAAATCGGCAACAAAGTCAGCGAGTACCTACGACTTAATGGTGGTTCACGCGTGATACATTATGTCATGCTCGCTAAGCTCTATGGCCCATCTGGCGAGTCTTTTGAGAGCTTGGGTTTATGTAGGATGCCCCTTAGGAGAAATGTTGTTATTACTTTTATGGGGTGACATTGAAAGTAAGGTCTATTTTGGTGAAGCTACGACTAGTGCTACAAACAGTTTTTCAAGGTGTGGGTACCTTGTTTCGGCATCGATTAAGGTCCTGTTGATAAAGTAAATAAGGGATAGTGTACCTTTATTTTTGCGGAACAAGACTACGCTGACGGCGACTTTGAATACTGCTAGGTATATGAGCAGACTCTCGACTGGGTCTACCTTGACGAGTAGTGGTGGTAAGGATAGATATGCTTTATGTTTCCTCAGGGCGTCGATGCACTCGTCGTTCCATTGTAGTCCATGATCCCTTTTTAGTACATTGAAGAACTTGTGGCACCTATCTGAAGATCGTGAAATGAACCTTGGTAGGGCGGCTCTTTTCCCCGTCAGCTTCTGTACCTGTTTCTTATTGTTCAGTACCTCAAGTATCATGTCTATGGCTGATCTGAGTTAACCTCGATGCCTCATTGTGACACAAGGAAACCCAAAATTTTTTCTGAGGTCACGCCGCAGATGCATTTTTTCGGATTCAGTTTCATCTCGTACTGCTTCAATATCTTGAAGGCTTCTTTTAAATCACCGATATGGTCTTGTTTCTTTGCCGATTTCACCTGCATGTTGTCGATATAGACCTCCATTATCTTGTCGAGCTGTTCCTTGAACATCTTGGTAACTAACCTCTGGTATGTAGCCCCTACATTCTTAAGTCTAAATGGCAACACCTTATAACAGTAAGTCCCTTGGTGGGTGATGAAAGTTGTTTTCTCTTGATCCTCCTCGTCCATTAGGATTTGGTTATAATCGGAGTGGGCATCCAAGAAACTCAGCAGTTCGTGTCCTATTGTTGCGTCGATCGGTTGGTCGATATGGGGCAATGGAAAAGAATCTGTTTAACATGCCTTGTTCAGATCGGTGAAGTCCATGCACATTCTCCACTTGCATTTTTTCTTTTTGACCATGACCACATTAGCGACCCATTAGCGGTATTTTGATTCTCTAATGGAGCTGTTTGCCAGTAAATTGTCCACTTCTTCACTAACTGCCTTGTTAATTGTGGCATTAAATTTCCTCCTCATCAGCCGTACGAGCAGAGAGAGCAGATCGACATTCATCCTATTAGTGGCGATGTCTTTTGGAATCCCCGACATATCTGAGTGTGAAAAGGAAAATAAATTGGCATTTTTAGTAAAAAATTCACGATACTTACCTGGCTTGAAGAGGTTGTGTCCGATATAATCCTTTTTTGTAACATCGATATCGTCTAGGTGTACCATGTAGAGATCTTCAATAGTTGCTTTGCAAGCCTCTACAACGTCGGGCTCTATGATGGCTTCTACTAGCGAGTCAGTTTTAGCTCCTGACATGGCTGATTGTTATGCCTCTGCGCTTGCCCCTTTTAATTGCTTGGTGTACGTTCAATTTTGGGTGATTCGGCAGCATTCTCGGGTGGTGCGCGACTCGCCTCGAAAGCTAAAAATACCACACGGGGTGGGAAACTTTATTACTTAATACTTTAGGGGACGACTCGCATGGTGTGTATCCATGGATTTTCTATAATGGCATTATAGGCGGTTTCCTGGTCCATGACGTAGAATGTAGTTTTTAGCATGACTCCCCCATCTAGGACTGGTAGTGCTATTTCTCCTGACGCCCGCTCTATTGCATTATTAAAAGCTGTTAGTATTATGCAGCGTGGTATTATCTTACCCTCGAGCTTCATTTGCATGAGAACTCTCAGGTGGATAATACACACGACGCTTCTATCATCTACCATAATTCTATTCACATCTGTATCGGCGATGCATAATGTTATGACTAAAGCATCGTAATAAGGGAAAGACAAATTGTCGGTATTTGACTTTTCGAAGATGATACTATCTTCGAAGCCATCATACCGTTCATGAGTGAATGTCTGTTTCAGCTTATGCATGGTAGCAAACTTTACATAGTTGATCACTGAGTCATCGTTACCGTCGATAGTCATTTGTATGGTACGTGTCGGCAACAATGGCCTTGGTGGTCCTTGAGATGGGTCGCGTCCTCTGGCAAAGTTGGCCTTTCCCTTATCGCTGAGCAGCTCTTTAAAGTATCCCTGGTTTAGCATTCTGACCACCTCCTATCGTAAACCTATGTAGTCTTCGGTCTTGTGTCCTCTTTCCTAATGGAATTCACAGAGAACATTTGACCTTCTTGCATTTGGGTCCGTTTTAATCTTTTGTGGCCACTGTACCTTCGTACCCAGCTTCTCTAGTGTGTACACTATTTCTGAAGGGGAAATATAAAAGATATGAGCAGATAATAATGAACGCATACCTTTTTCATTTCGAAGGGGCGCGAACGACATCTGCATGCCTCTGGGCAGGCGGTTAGGATTTCTGACATAGGGGTGATGCCTTTCTCTATTGAAGCGCAAGAGCTGATCCCCTCGTCTATCGCAACATCGATCCCTCCTTACCTCCGACTGTACTGATGTTAGTCACTAGGTTGGACCGTTGTGATCATCTTTATCTGCTCGTACTTCGGCGTAGTAGGCATTATGGATTTCCTCCCATGTGGTGGAGGGTACTTCATGAGTCTATTGAGTATCTTCTTGGTTGCCTTTGATCCTCTTCTGCTTAATCAATTTTGGAAGGCTTCGACTACCATTCCTTTTGACACATTTGGCAGTCCTATTCTTACCCTGTTGAACCAGGCTAGAAAGTCCCGGAGCATTTCTCCCGCCATTTGTCTGATGACGAAGATGTCATTGCCCTTGGCTTCAGCCTTTTTTCCTCATACATGAGCACTAGCGAATTTATCCGCCATTTCCTCAAACGTCGATATCGACAGTGCTGATAGCTGAGAATACCAAGTTAACGCTCCTCCTGTCAGAGTCTCGCTGAAAATTTTCAACAGCAGAGATGTCACTTGTTCTTCTGACAAGTCGTTGCCTTTTACCGCAGAGACGCAATGAATCAGGTGATCTTATGGGTCCGCAGTCCCGTCATATATTCTCATGTGTGGTGGTATTTTAAAGGTTTTCGAGATGGAGTGGGGAGTAGATTCCTCACTGTATGGTTGCTCGACAAACCTTCCCGCATCACATTTTGGTTGCAGCTTAGGGGCGCCGGGTATTTGTCAACCCTTTCCTGGTGTTCTTTCATACGGTCACGAAGCATTTTGTTCTCGTTTTCCATTTCTTCCATTTTCTTTAGCATGATCACGAGTGTACCATCGCTTGCATCGGTGGTAGTGCGAGTGTTGATTGTTTATATAGTGCCTGGCTCACCGGTGTCAACAGCGACTTCTATCGTCAGCGAGTCTCCGGTATTGCCTATAGGGGTTTTTTCAAGTACGGTGTTTAGAGCGGTTGTCAACCACTCCTCTAACAGCTTTTGGACAATTGGTGGTGTTTCTTTCACCGTGGATGTTGAAGTCCCTCTTTTGCGCAAGATCATCGGATCCTCGAGTATAGAGGGTGAGATCTCTCCCTCTGGTATGCCTCTCGGTGTTATATTCTCGGTATCTTCTCTACCAGCTTCGTTGAGGGAGTCTAAGAGGTTGTTTGAGACATTTTCTATTGCCTTCAACCTTGCTTCTTTCTCTGCCACGGCTCGTTTCTATGGAGTGCGAAGGATGGAGATCGTTGATTTTGATATCCTAGGTGAGAACTATGATTTCAACTACCGAAATCCCCGCAAACGGGGCCAAATTGTTTGATTCAAAAGAAGTTAAACCTTTTTTAAGCAAATAGATCAAAGAGATGAAGGGGTAAATCGTAGTTGAAAATAATAACCCCAGGATTGTTTCAATAACCGGAACAATAACAGTAGTAAAAGAAAGAGATAGATAGAGAGAGAAGGAGAGAATGATGTGGAGATAAATATTAGAGAGAGAATCAGTCTTTCTATTACAAGTTATCTACCTATTACTCGGCTCGGATCCCCTTTATATAATTGGGGGGGGGGGGAACCGAGTCCTTAAAGTGGTGACGTTAGAGTACTTTATAGCGGACCCGATAACAGGTCAAGGTCGTCCCTCCTCTCACCGCGGGGTAGTTCCTTCGTGTCGGTTCGTAAACATTCGGTGGTTAGTCATGTTAGTGGTAGGACGTGGTTGGTCAAATTCGACCCCATACAGTTCCTATTCACTCATTCGTTCCACCATTATGTGTAACTAAATTACCTTTAACGTTGCTGCCTCATCACAACTCTTAAATGTTCCTCCAAATTCTTTTTGTTACATGTCTAAAGCAAACCAAAATATTTCAGCTTAATCCTACCTCAAAATCGTTGCACAAAGTAACAATGACCATACTTATGAAATAACTCAAATTTTCCTTTCAAACAGCTTGTGATACTTAACTCAAGCCACATAAACTTAATGACGTGTTTAAAATTTCGTGGGGCGTAGCGAGTGACGACTTTTCAACGTGCAGAGAGGAGGGAAATGACAACATAAATTAAACGTCTAGTACACTTGCGTTCAAACACATCACTACTACACTTAAAAGTGCTTTTCAGATCAATATCAGCATAAGGCAGACTGGATCTAATTAGAGAAGAGACTAAGAATAATTATATTGCAGCACTATATTATTCTTTCAACCAACAGTCAACCATTTTCATTTAGGGGATAGCCATTGGAGCTCAACGCCATACTGCCAAGCATTGATAGAGTCTCCTGCCTTCAAATCCACCACAGAAGTATACGCTGTGCAGCCACCAACCCTAACCCTAATTCTATGAGAAGTCTTAGAAGCCACCTTCAGGTAACTACAGCATACTGTATCTCTACAACCCTTCACTTCATTCTCAAACTTCCTGCAAGGACTGTTTAAAGAGCAGTTCAATGGGGATAAAAGAATTCTCTCTGAGCAGTTAAGTAACATCACAGTATTCCGCGACGATATATTGAAGGGAGAGTTCTCATCAATTCTTAAGCCGCCTACAGAAAGATCAAAAGAGTTGCAAGTGTCTTTCTGCATGAGAGGAGAACTAATAATAAGTCTAGATGCATTTGGGTTTATGCTGAGGATTTTGTAGTAAATTCCTTCAGCAGACAAGAATTCTAAGCTACCATTTTTGCAGTGAATTCTGTAGCTTGGATTCCCACATTTATCACTAGTACTAAGAGGGTATGGCACATCCATGATGCCACATTTTGGACATTCAAGAATTGCTGACACACAAGTTAAAGAAAAGAGAAAAAGGAAAATCAGAACTTCCATTGCTAAATCTTTTTCAATGTCTCGACGAGCAATAATAGCTGTGGTTCCTACTTCTATTTATATATATTTATATGCTAACTAGTTGTTAGGCAAAAGAGTATTTAACTGCAACTTGTTGAGTGCATTATCGTCTCACAGGGAAGGCGCGATACCACCCCCAATTGTCTTAGGTCTTAGCGTTTAAGAGCAGATTTTAATATTCTATTTGGTCCATGATAATAGTACATAAACTTATTAGCTGTTCCTAGTACCAGAGCATTAATGCTTTTATAAGTTCATTGTTAATATAAATCTTGGTTCAAATAATTAAATTTATATAAACAAAGGTTAATCCTAGTTAAGAATAATATCCTTAGATCTTAATATCAGAAAATGTAGTTGATAAGCGTTTATGCCGATGGTAGTGACACTATGTGATAAATGCTTTGAAAAATCAATAACAGTGGTGTAACATATAATATTCAATGAACAATAATTAGATATATGAGGAATGCTCGATTCAATCAATAAAGGGCGGAATAAATGAACCTTCCGCCTCCTAGAATAACCAAGGATTTCTCCGATATGTTGGTAAAGGGTAGATAAAAATCTTAGTGAAAAGTAGAACTTTTGTATTGAGTGAAGATAGAATCTTTGTCAAAGTGCTATTTTTACGAATGAATCTCATGTGCTCCACTATTCTATCTCTTTTTTCTATTTATATGGGATATCTTCCCAAGAAATGCTAATAGTACAAATGTAAGAATTATTCACTAGAATAACCATTAGAATTTTTTTTTAAGATCCTATCTTGAGAAATAGCCGTTACAGTTCTATCGTGAATACACGATCTCGACCTTGATCCTTGCTGGTGCCTTGACTACTGCTCTCCTCAACTCCAGGCTTGTGTGGCTTCTCGGACCATCTTAAATGATGACTTAAGGATCTCTCTCATAATGTTATCTCGGCATGAATAATCTTAAGGTGGATTTTGATCCATACATTCATCTCCTTCCATTATTTTGCGTGCATGCTATGTTACACATGCATTCTTCCTCTATTGACAGAAAATAGGAGTCCATCAAACAATATAGAGAACTAGGTTCTTTATCTGTTTTCACAGTAAATAGACAGAAAGTAAAAGACACACGTGAAAAATTATTCTTACTCAAGGGATTAAAAACCACGACATACCATAGTAAGATTTCAACCCCACTAAATTGAGCAGCTTCAGATAGCAACTTATTGCAATCTAGAAATTAAACTCTCACCCCTTACAATAACAGCTCTATTGCAAGCTCTTTGTAATAACCCAGTTACAAAGCTAACACGCTTTAAATCTAGTCAACAAAACAAAAACAACAACGGTTAAATATTGTCCTACAAAAGTACTTCATGAAATAGCTGTGTAGGATTACAAGTAAAGAATGAAAGATGAAGACATAACAAACTAGGTATCTAAGACATCTTCGATGTTGGGATCTGGTCCTTGTGTTTGTAGCAACTTTGTTATTGAATGCTCTTGGAGAATAGTGTCGGCTAGCACTTGAGAGAATGTGTTTTTCAGATTTGCAAGAGTTAGTTCAAACGTTGTATCATATTGTTTATATACGAGAGAGCATGTGTGAATAGATAGGGACAATACATCTTTTGATTTGGTCTCTAGCAGTAGTGGTTGTGCTCCAATCGAGACAACTTTTACAACTATAGAGTTAATTGTACGACGACTGAGAATTGATCATATCTGGTCCTTTATCTGATTTCTTGCAAACATTTGGCAAGGCATCAAGCCATGAAGTAACATATCGTAACACTCCCAAAGAAACTGATCACATCTGGTTCCTATTTAATTCTTCGAGAAAGTTTGGCAGATCATCAAAACCCACAATGGCATAACGTTTCATCTATAAACAAATCTCTATTGTAAGCATTACTTCCACCTTCCCGTATGTGTATCATTTTTTATTCATTCAGGGAGTTCATGAAATTAAAGATTTTTATTGATATATGAGTAAAATATATTATAAGTATGTTTTAAAATGAGTGATTCTAAGAGTTTCACTCTTCACGTGTCTTTTGAAAGGAATCTCCTTGATAAATTGGCTAAATTTACTATTCCCTCCGGTTCAAAATAAGTGATTTTTTGGATGATTTCATACATATTAAGAAAGTCATCTTTTAGCATTAATTAGCAATAGAATTGACCATTTTAACCTTACTATCTCACATAAACACTTATAACACATATTTCAACACTATTTTCTCCAAGGACAATGTAGGAAAAATATCATTAAGTCATTCTTGAAATCCGAAAAAATCACTTATTTTGGACCACAAAAAAAAGATTAAAAAATCACTTATTTTGAACAGGAGGGAGTAGGTTTTTGCTCTTAGCCGTATGAATTCCTAAACCACCTTCCTTCTTCTCCTTGGTAATGGTGTACCCATTTTATTAGATGAAGTTTTTTGGAGGTGGCATTTGTACCCCATAAGAAATTACGTTGGATTTTGTCAATATTTTTTAGGATCTTTGAGGGTAATATTGTATATTGCATAATGTGGTTAGGGAGAGAATTACGGCAAGAGTTAGCTAGGGCGCACCTTCCTACCATAGTAAGACAGTTTGTTTTCCAACTGGCTAATCTTGTTTGGATCCACTGATCGTTTCCAAAAACTTTGTCAAGGTATTCCATAATGAGACTCTTATTTTTGAATAAATGATTATACCAAGTATATTTAATACCTTTATAACCAAGATCAACTAAATTATTGTAATTTAGACTAGACCATAATTTAAGAACTTGTCTACGGTACAATGGTCTACTTTCTAATTTTTCATTTGATCTAAAAACGTCATTAAAATCTCCCCTACTAGCTATGGCCCTTTATAATTATCAGCTATATTTTCAATATTTTTTTATATTTGTTATCTAATTAAATAATTAGTGCTACCATATATTGATAAAAATAACCAAATTGATCAAATAGGACGTACCTCAATGGCTGCATAATGTTCATGATTATTACGAATAAAATTGTGAATATTGACCTTAATATGGTCCCATAGAACAGCCATACCACCTGCTTGCCCATCAGCTGAGATTTCAATCATATTGGAGAGCCCAAATTCATCTAGAAGAGTAACATGTGATAACATTCTTGTCTCAAGACCACACATGGTTTGTGTTACACCATTAGCTCTCTAAAGTTCCTCCTAAAATCATCACTATCCCCCCCCCCTAATATTCCATATAATAAAATTGATGGGACTAATTATATTATATTCTTGTGCATGAGCATGACCATTTTTGCATCAAGTCCCTAGGGGTAGATGAATTTTTCCTTAGAGAAGAAACTAGGATCATTGCCCTATTGCCCAGCGTTGGATCCTGTGGGGGATGAATGTCCATTGAGTATTTGTGTAGGCTTCGAGCGCATGCAAGTATGTGCCTCTTCTCTTGTGGTTTCTTGAATAGGAACACTTTTACCTTGTTTAGGATTGATAATTTCACTACTAATTCTCCTACTAAGTCTATTTGTTCGATCATTTCTTCTTCCACTGGGGTGTCAACCTTTGGAGCTACTGGAGGATTGGGGTTCATTCCCTATATGTATTTGCATGTTGGGGTCATGTGGTTGTAGTTGAAGGGGTGGTGCTTCCCATTTCATGAGGACTGGGTTCAAGACATTTAAGGCTTCTGGTGGGAAGGAGGAAAAGTCTAAGCCTATGTTGTGGAAGAGTTGGGACTGGATTAGTTAAGGGGAAGATTCAATTGTGCTCTCATCTCTTGTACAAAGTTTGGATTTAGTTGTGGAGATAATGGATGTAGGATGTTGTTCACCTATACATGATTCATATGTAATTTATTTCTTATAAATAATGTGGCCCAATAAGTTAAGGCCCATAATTAATATTTAATTAATGAATAAATCTCATCCGCCCGATTGGTTACTTGATGGACGTACCAGATTAAATGAAAATCTCTATAAATTGGTCCTCTCCCCACCCATTAGGGTTACTGCTTTTTCCTCTCTTCCATCTCTAAAGTCGGCGGTAACGAAAGTTAGGGCAAGGGGCGAGAAACCGATTTACCAATTAACGCTTCCGCTTCAAGATAATGGATCCCGCTTCAGGTATGTTTTTCAATTACGATTATATGTAAGATTATCATGTTCAAGATCCTGGTGTGAATTATGTTTATGCTTACATATGGTATCACGAGCCTGGATTACTTGGACCGATAATCTTCGTGAAAGAATAATTGTTAAACACATATATGTATAACATGTGTTCATATATGAATTATGTGTTTATTTTTGGACTTCTTGTTCCTTTTGAAATCAACAGAAGACAGTTACACGTAATTGTTGACAAGAAACCCTTTTGACTGTTACTATCTTTAAGTAATTTGGTTTATTAATTCCATAATAAAATTATTAAGTATAATAAAAGAAGCCTTTTTGTTAAAGCTATAAAGTTACTGATCAAAATTTTCAATAAGAAATTACTCCTATCAGTAAACGTAAGCATCATTCGATCTGGGTACTCCTCTCTGATCCTTGAAATCAAAAGCGTCCCCATACCCGACCCTGTAACTGAGAATGTAAGCATCAGTCTACTAAGCAAAAGAGATTATTAATGTATGCATGAGAATGCATCAATTTTTACCTGTATGAATACGACGGAAACTCCGGTCGTTTTGTCAGATGTTTTGACCGGAGAATAAATATACAGGAAATTAAAGATAAATACCTATTCCTTCTTTTCAGTTTATTTCTTTTGGTTTTGTGGCGTGAGGAGGTTGATATTATTGAAGAATGACGAGTGTTTATTTGGTTTGGATGAATCTGTTTATTGATTGGGCTAGGGTTTATGTTTATTGGATCTTAACCTGTTGAAAAACCTTTACCCAGTACATGTGGTGGGTAGTGGTACCCCATAGTATTAATTGGGCTATTAGTTAATAAAGCTATTTATTGTTTATTTTATGTATGTGATTAATGTGTAAATAGTTTGTTAGTCACCAAAGTGACCAAACTAGATTATTTAAAGTACTCACATGCATAAAAGTTTATGATATTTATTTTATGTATGCATTTATGTTTATATAGTTTGTTAGTCACCAAAGTGGCCAAACTAGTATGTTCATGAAAAGTTTGTATACATAAAATTATTGTTTATCCTTAAAATTAATGAAATGCCTAATAAAAATAGATGGATAAATGAAATTTCACTATTGCTAGAACTTAAGGGTTTACCCAAAGGTGGATCAATTATTCTATGAATAGTGAACATGATGAGGTAAATTAATATTCTTAGTCAAATATATGCCGGAAACAGCCTCTCTACCCTTTCGGGTAGCGGTAAGGCCTGTGTACGTATTACCCTCCCCAGACCCCACTTTGTGGGAACATACTGGGTAGTTGTAGTTGTTGTTAGTCAAATATATATTGTTTGTCCAAAGATGGCATATATATTTGGTTAAAAAATTTTAATTACCTATTAAAGACTAAGTGGCATTTAAATTATGATAGTGTGTCGTAGTATTTACCCAAAGGTGTACTGCGATATGCTTTAGTTGTTTTGTTGAATCCATATTGATTTGTAAGCATGCATTATCTATTTTGCAGCTATTCCTTTTTATTCGCTTGCTTCGTCTGTTACTATGTTCAATGGATTGAACTTCTCTGAATGGCGTGAGCAAGTCCAGTTTCACTTAGGTGTGATGGATCTTGACTTGGCTCTACTGAACAATAAGCCCGCTGCCATTACTGATTCGAGCAGTGCGGATGAGAAGTCATTCCATAAAGCATGGGAACGCTCTAACAAGCTAAGCCTTATGTTTATGCGAATGAATATTGCCAACAACATTAAGAGTACTATTCCACAAACAGAAAGTGCCAGGGAATACCTGAAGTTTGTGGAAGAACGTTTTCGTTCTGCGGATAAGTCTCTCGCTGGTACACTAATGGCTGAACTCACGACCATGAAGTTTGATGGGTCGCGTAGTATACAAAATCATATCATCGAGATGACTAACATTGCAGCAAGACTTCAGACCTTGGGGATGAAAGTGGATGAACTCCTTCTTGGTTCAGTTTATTCTAAACTCGTTACCTCCTGAGTATGGACCTTTTCAAATTAACTATAACACTATTAAGGATAAGTGGAATGTTAGTGAATTGTCCAGTATGCTTACTCGGGAGGAGTCACGACTTAAGAAACAAGGGAGTCATTCAATTAACCTCATGGGTCAAGGAGCTGGTAAAGGACTTAAAGCAAAGGCCAACAAGTTCAAGAAGAAGAAAGCACCTGCTAAAGCTCAACATGATGCTAATAAGGAACGTAAGGCAGATACGTGTCATTTCTGTAATAAGGAAGGACACTATCGGAAAGATTGCCTGAAACGTAAAGCTTGGTTCGAAAAGAAAGGTACAATTAGTGCTTTTGTATGTTTCGAATCAAATTTAGTAGAAGTTCCTAATAATACTTGGCGGCTTGATTCGGGTGCAACTGCTCATGTATCTACTACGTTGCAGGGATTCTTTATGATCCAAACTACAAATCCAAATAAGGATTTCTTGTTCATGGGAAATCGTATGAAGGCTCCAATTGAAGGCATATGGACTTATCGTTTGATCATGGAGATTGGACGTCACCTTGATCTATTACAAACTCTTTATGTACCTTCAGTTTCTAGGAATTTGATTTCTCTTTCAAGACTTGATGTTTCTGGATTTGATTTTAAGTTTGGAAATGGATGTTTCAATTTATATAAAAATGCTATTTTTTATGGTTCTGGTTTTCTTAGTGATGGTTTATATAAATTGAAACTCGATATTGGTTTTTCTGAATCCCTTCTTAATGTTCAACATAATGTTGGAATTAAACGTAGTTCACTAGATGAAAGTTCTGCTTAATTGTGGCACAGTAGTTTGGGTCATATATCCAAAGAAAGGTTAGAGAGATTAGTAAAGAATGAGATTCTTCCTAATCTAAATTTTACTGATCTTACTATATGTTTGGATTACATTAAGGGAAAGCAAACCAAGCATAGTAAGAAAGGTGCCACGAGAAGCACCCAGCTTCTTGAAATCATACACACCGATATTTGTGGACCTTTTGATGTTCCATCTTTTGGTGGAGAAAAATATTTTATCACCTTTATCGATGATTTTTCACGTTATGGATACATCTATTTGCTGAAAGAAAAATCTCAAGCAGCAGATGCTCTCAAGGTGTTTGTTAATGAGGTTGAAAGGCAATTAGATAAAAAGGTGAAAATTATTAGGTTAGATAGAGGTGGTGAATATTATGGAAAATATAATGAGTCAGGACAATGTCCAGGTCCATTTGCAAAGTTCCTCGAGGAACGTGGCATATGTGCACAGTATACTATGCCAGGAACACCTCAACAAAATGGTGTTGCAGAAAGGCGCAATCGAAACTTATGGACATGGTTAGGAGCATGATAAGTAATTCCTCATTACCCAAATCATTGTGGATGTATGCTCTTAAAACCGTTGTATATTTATTAAATAGGGTTCCTAGTAAGGTAGTTCCGAAGACCCCTTTTGAACTGTGGACAGGAAGGAAACCTAGTTTAAGGCACCTGCATGTTTGGGGTTGCCCGGCGGAAGCTAGAGTTTATAATCCACAAGAAAAGAAATGAGATTATCGAACAGTAAGTGGTTACTTTATTGGTTACCCAGAGAAATCTAAAGGGTATGTGTTTTACTGTCCAAACCATAGTTCAAGAATTGTTGAAACCGGTAATGCAAGATTCATTGAGAATGGTGAAGTTAGTAGGAGTGTTGAAAAGCAAAGTGTGGAAATTAAAGAGGAAAGGGTCAATATTCTATTACCCAGAAATATGCCTACTTCCACACAAATACCAAATATTATTCCAGTTGTTGAAGAACACTTTGACAACGCCGAGCAACATTTGGATGAAACACTTCATGAAGAAACTAACTCACAAATATCTGACACAAATGAACCACAAGAAATGCCATTAAGAAAATCTCAAAGAGTTAGAAAATCGGCTATTTCGGATGATTACGTGGTTTATTTGCAAGAGTCGGATTTTGATATTGGTCTTAATAAGGATCCGGTTTCATTTTCACAAGCCATAGAGTCTGACAAATGGATTGATGCCACGAAGGAAGAGTTAAAATCCATGGAATACAATAAAGTCTGGGATCTCGTTGAATTGCCTGAAAGTTCTAAAAGAATCGGGTGTAGATGGGTCTTTAAGACCAAACGCGATTCAAATGGCAAAATTGAGAGATATAAAGCCAGACTTGTTGCCAAGGGTTATACTCAGAAAGGAGGCATTGATTATAAAGAGACCTTTTCACCGGTCTCAAAGAAAGACTCGTTAAGAATTATTATGGCTTTGGTGGCTCGTTATGATTTGGAGTTACACCAAATGGATGTGAAAACTGCCTTTCTTAATGGAGATCTCGAGGAGGAAGTGTATATGGACCAACCAGAGGGTTTCGAAACTAAAGGGAAAGGTCAAATGGTGTGTAAACTGAAGAAGTCAATATATGGACTTAAACAAGCCTCACGACAATGGTATATAAAGTTCAATGATACCATAACATCTTTTGGATTTGTGAAAAATACCGTTGATCGGTGTATATACCAAAAGATCAGTGGGAGCAAGTTTATATTTTTAGTCCTATATGTTGATGATATTCTACTTGCTGCTAATGACTTAGGTATATTGCGCGAGACTAAAGATTTTCTCTCTAAGAATTTTGAAATGAAAGATATGGGTGAGGCATCCTATGTGATAGGAATAGAAATATTCCGTGATAGATCACAAGGATTATTGGGATTGTCTCAGAAAGGCTATATCGAAAGAATTCTTGAGAGATTTAATATGAACAATTGTTCAGCAGGAATTGTTCCAATTCAAAAAGGGGACAAATTTAGTCTCATGCAATGTCCTAAGAATGATGTAGAGCGAAAAGAAATGGAATCAATTCCTTACTCTTCTATTGTTGGCAGTCTGATATATGCTCATACTTGCACAAGACCGGATATTAGCTTTGCGGTCGGAATGTTAGGAAGATATTAGAGTAACCCAGGAATTGATCATTGGAAAGCTACAAAGAAAGTTTTGAGGTACCTGAAAGGAACGAAAGATTACATGCTCATGTATAGGAGATCCAAGCATTTGGAAGTTGTTGGATACTCGGATTCAGATTTCGCTGGATGTATTGACACTAGAAAATCCACGTTTGGTTATTTGTTCCAATTAGCTGAAGGAGTAATATCGTGGAAGAGTGCCAAACAGTCTGTCATTGCTACATCCACGATGGAAGCAGAATTTGTGGCATGTTTTGAGGCCACAATTCATGCATTATGGTTGCGAAACTTTATTTCGGGACTTGGGGTTGTCGACACCATTACCAAGTCGCTGAAAATTTACTGTGATAATTCTGCAGCAGTATTCTTCTCCAAGAATGATAAATACTCCAAAGGTGCCAAGCATATGGAATTAAAGTACTTTACCATCAAGGAGGAAGTTCAGAAACAAAGAGTGTCACTTGAGCATATTAGAACAGATCTCATGATTGCAGATCCGTTAACGAAAGGTTTACAACCAAAGATATTTAAAGAACATGTACATAGAATGGGTCTTGGCTGTATTTATGACTGATGTATTTATAATGTTTTGACACTCTGAGCTCATTTATATGTTTCTGATATACATTAGTGATTTCCTGTTTCTCATAATGGTGTGCACATTATTGTTTTGAGATATTACAGGATAAGTCTCAAGGAGACATTATTGTGGACCATAAAATTTTATAGATTATGAACCTGATACGGTAAATTACTAATGTTGTAGTATATGGAAGGGAGTATGTAGACAAATTATGTATAACCGCCATAACTCACATTTACTAGTTTATCGTATTATGGTATTTATGATGGGTATTATAGAAGAGATTTGTTTATGCGCAACTAATGTTCCTATATTAAATATTAATATTATGTGATTATTGGGCCAAGTGGGAGAATGTAATTTATTTCTTATAAATAATGTGGCCCAATAAGTTAAAGCCCATAATTAATATTTAATTAATAAATAAATCTCATCCGTCCGATTGGTTACTTGATGGACGTACCAGATTAAATGAAAATCTCTGTAAATTGGTCCTCTCCCCACCCATTAGGGTTACTGCTTTTTCCTCTCTTCCATCTCTAAAGTCGGCGGTAACGAAAGTTAGGGCAAGGGGCGAGAAACCGATTTACCAATTAACGCTTCCGCTTCAAGATAATGGATCCCGCTTCAGGTATGTTTTTCAATTACGATTATATGTAAGATTATCATGTTCAAGATCCTGGTGTGAATTATGTTTATGCTTAGGTCATATAATTGATCATTACTAGGTAAAGTCCCTCGGCCACAAGTTGTGCTAGGTAACGTGGGTTTTGTTTTAGAATCACACTCTCTTGGCCATTATTGATTATTGCATTGAACACTAGACCCATCCCCATTAGTTCCATTTCTATCCAAGACATTTGGACAGGATCTTGTGAAAGTGGAGGTTGAACATATATTATCAGAGGATTTTGGAGTTGTTGGGGAAGTGGAGGAAGATTTTCCATATTAGAGGGATGTTGGTGACAAAGGATTTGGATCAGACGATATTTTCTCCGGCTTTTTAAGGGAATTCTGGGCATTTTCAGTGTAGTTGCCGTTAATTAAAATAGGTCATGAGATTGGAGTGTACGGAATGATTGTATCTAATTGCATGCAATTTGAGTGGCTTAGTATAGAGGATATAATGCAAGATTTCGCATGCATAGGATTTGGCACGTGGTGCATGCCATCCAACATTTGGCTATTGAGAGTTTGAAGACAGGTGTGTTTTCTATTGGATAAATTTGTAGTGATAATGACAGGCTTTATAGAACTAATTATATCATTAGTAGTACGGGTATTAGATATGTTAATTACTTGATTTGTCATATAAAGCATATTAGTAATAGTGTTAACAGGCGTGACAATGGGCTTAAGGTCTTCCTCAATTAACGTGTCCAAATCTCCAATAATATCATGCAAGCTATTATTACTAATTAATAAAGAGTTATTTTTATTAGTGTGGTTTGGCAAAATCATGGACTCATCATGCATACAACTTAGAGAACGGTTTTCTAATTGAATACCATTAGTTTGTTCTTGTTTAGATGGAATGATGGTATTTTATAATTGGAATGGTTTTTTTTTACTGCTTTTGCTAGACGAAGCAGTATCTTTGGTAACAAATTTTTATTTCTGGGTATTCATATACTTACTTGTAATTGCATTGAATAATTTAACGTCAATACCTGCTTCCAGCTGAGCTTCTTTGTCTTCCACTGATTTTTTGTTCTGTAGTTCCCTTGATCTTTGGAACGACACTGTGTGCCAACCATTATTCTTTTGGTGCATGTGTGACTTGTGATCTTCTTGGTGGTTTGTGGCTGCTTTTTCAGTGTTAGTTTTGTCCAGCATAGTATTTAATATGCTTGGGCAATTAATACTTGTGTGGCCTATCATACCATATAGTTTGCACAATTTGTTGTTTATAGTCTTCTATATAAAGATGAATTTTGTCACTGGTTAGTCCATTTATAATTCCACACATAATATGGTATAATCTTCCCTAGGGGTGTGCATTCGAATCGATTTATCGATAAATCGGATCGATTATTTGTTATCGGTTCATCGATAAATGAAATCAAAAAAATCGAAACCTTATTGAAACGATAACGATAAGCAGTTGTACAAATCGATAATCGATAAGTAATTATCGATAAGGGTCAAAATCGAATCGATAAATTGAATGCACACCCCTGATTATTTCATCTACCACATTTAAGGAATGATCATATATAAAGCTGAAGGGAATAAAGTTCATATTAATGGAAAATAGAATTAGTAGTGATGATGTATTTTTATTTTTTTAATACCGTTGGAGTGTTGGTGGCATATATTTGATTCCTTACTTTAGTTTCGTTGCATATGTCTATTGACACAATTTTTATGTTATAAACAGTGTTCGTCTTATTTTAGCTTCTTGAGGGCGTTGCGTAGGATGAGTAGGGGTCGAGCGACTGGGCCAGACGAAATTCCGGTGGAGTTTTGGAAATGCATGGGTAGGTCGGGAGTGGAGTGGTTGTCCAGGTTGTTCAACGTGATCTTTAGGACCAAGAGGATGCCGGAGGAGTGGAGATGGAGTACAGTGGTTCCCTTGTACAAAAACAAAGGGGATATCCGGTGTTGCAACAACTATAGGGGTATCAAATTAATAAGTCACACCATGAAGGTCTGGGAGAGGGTGATCGAGGCGAGGGTGAGGGAGATGTCATCTATATCCGTGAACCAGTTTGGTTTCATGCCGGGTCGCTCTACTACAGAAGCTATCCACCTTGTGAGGAGGGTGGTGGAACTGTTCAGGGATAAGAGGAAGGACCTGCATATGGTGTTTATCGACTTGGAGAAGGCGTACGATAAGGTCCCTAGAGAGGTTCTGTGGAGATGCTTGGAGGCGAAGAGCGTGCCAGAAGCCTACATCGGAGTGATCAAAGACATGTATGATGGAGCCAAGACTAGGGTTAGGACGGTGGGTGGCGACTCGGACCATTTTCCGGTGGTTATGGGGCTACATCAAGGATCTGCGCTAAGCCCTCTCTTATTTGCCTTGGTAATGGACGCTCTAACTCGCCATATTCAAGGGGATGTGCCATGGTGTATGCTCTTTGCTGACGACATAGTCTTGATAGACGAGACGAGGGCTGGTGTTAATGCGAAGTTGGAGGTTTGGAGACAGACCCTTGAGTCTAAGGGTTTTAAACTAAGCAGGTCTAAGACAGAATATCTAGAGTGCAAGTTTAGCGCCGAGCCGAGCGAAGTAGGTTGGGACGTGAAGCTGGGATCTCAGGTCATAGCCAAGAGGGACAGTTTCAGATATCTTGGATCAGTGATTCGAGGGGACGGAGAGATTGACGGGGATGTCACTCACCGTATAGGAGCGGGGTGGTTGAAGTGGAGGCTCGCATCAGGAGTCTTGTGTGACAAGAAAGTTCCACAGAAACTCAAGGGGAAGTTTTATAGAGCGGTGGTTAGACCTGCCATATTGTATGGGGTGGAGTGCTGGCCTGTGAAGAATTCTCATGTCCAGAGAATGAGAGTTGCGGAGATGAGGATGCTCAGGTGGATGTGCGGGCTCACCAGATTAGATAAGATTAAGAATGAAGTTATTCGGGAGAAGGTGGGGGTGGCCCCGGTGGATGAGAAGATGCGAGAAGCGAGACTCAGGTGGTTTGGGCATGTGCGGAGGAGAAGCCCTGATGCACCGGTGAGGAGTTGCGAGCGACTGGCGGTGGTTGGCGCGAGTCGAGGCAGAGGGAGGCCTAAGAGGTATTGGGGTGAGGTGATTAGGAAGGATATGGCTAGAATGGGGATTTCCGAGGACATGACCCTTGATAGGAAAGTTTGGAGGTCTAGTATTAGGGTTGTAGGGTAGGGCCTTCTAGAATTCTTAGTACTTCGGTTAGGGGCTGAGTGGGGTTTGGTAGCGATCTCTATAGTTAATTAATGTATTGTATTGTGCCTCTTATGGTAGTAACCGATTGGTATTATTGCATGTCATTCTACTTTTGGTTTTACGTTTAGATAATTATTTATTTGATTTATCCCGGATTTACTAACATTGTTTTGTTTTGTTTTGTTTGTTGATTTTCTCTCTTTTTTTCTGAGCCGAGGGTCGGCCGGAAACAGCCTCTCTACCCTTTCGGGTAGGGGTAAGGCCTGTGTACGTATTACCCTCCCCAGACCCCACTTTGTGGGAACATACTGGGTAGTTGTTGTTGTTGTTGTTGTTTTGTCCATATTAGTTCGGCGTGTTTATAACGATATACTTTTCGTGGAATCCTGCAAATTTTCTTATTGGTGTAATCGATAACCGAATCGATAAGCCCCAAAAATTAATAAATCGAAATCGAAAAAATCGAAACCTTATTAAAACGATAACGATAAGCATATGTACAAATCGATAATCGATAAGTAATTATCGATAAGAGTCAAAATCGAATCGATAAATCGAATGCACGCCCCTAATCTCCCCTTAAGGTTGCTGATGTACAAGCATCAATCTTTAACAATCGATCTATTGAGTTTTCAATTTTTTTAAGGAAAAAATTCCATCATATAATTCAGTAGGAAGGTTTTGTAGGCGAAACCATATTGCAGTAAGGGATTGTTTTGCCTCAGACGCAATAAAATTTGGTTTTCATCATTGACATGGTAAAAATTGTCCAAATATGAACCATGAACCGTTTTGAAAAGGGATATTGGAAAAGGGATCAGTTGTGTTGTGTCAATGCTAATGTCTATATCTACCTCTACCCTAATTAGTTTGTATTTGTAGAAGATATGTGGATTTTAAGTTAATATAGTATCTTTTGTGTCTCTATAATTATCTGGTGGTTTAGGTGGGATAGTAGACATGTCAATCTCTATGGCAGTGTCATCGGTTTCCATGGGGAGAGTGGATGGGTTAGTTTGAGGGTAGAAGCCGAGACGGATTTAAAATTTTAAGTTTATGGGTTTTTGTCATAATTTTAAATTAATATACAATAATAACTGTGTTCCCAAATAAATATTTATAGATATTTAATAATTGATTTAACAAAAATACAAAGTCTACGTAAAAGTTACTAAATTCTCGGGACCCGATAACTATACCCTAGATTGGCCCTGGGTAGAAGGAGTTTCTTTTGGTACCCAGAGAGAAGTTGGAGCTTCTCTCTCACCAGAGGTAATTTTGTCAGAAGCAACTATCAAAATTTAAACGCTGGAAGCCACTCATTAAAATGGGAATGCTAATTAAAAAGAAGATGACACATAAAATAGAATATAAAGCAATTGATAACCGAATAAAAATAATAATTAATCTACAATGACAAGTTAAACTACATTAATCATATAATATTTTTACATTATCAGTATTTCAATAATAAATAAATTTGCATAAAAATTGCAAACTAACGGACACTTAATTAGCTGGTTTACTCCGGTTTTTTCTTTCTTCTCAAAAGACAAATTTAAGAGCCTGTCAATAATGAGAGTGAACAAATTGCAATATTCTGAACAAGGAAAAAAGGGTCAGTCCTCCAAATTCATATATTAAGAAGCTTTAAGCGTTTTATGCCACCAAATAGGCCATTAGCATATTAAAATTAAATACCAGGATAAAATAAACAAATCCATGTTCGACCAAGTGACATAAATCTGACAGACAAAAGAAAAAAAAACCAGTCCTCTTCCATTATTATGTGATATATCTTTTTTGTTAGTTCAAATAAAAAAGAATGATATATTATTTTTGTTGGAAAAGAATTTAGTTTTAAACTCATTATTTTATACATTTTATCTTCAGTAAGAATATTTTTTATAATGACACAAATATTATGAGATATTAAAGACTATTAGTCTCAAATGATTTATCACACAAATAATATGGCACATTTAAAAGCACAAATTCTAAATATCTTAATTTTTTCCTTAAATTTTATATCAAGTCAAATGAAATTATTTCATTTCGTCGAATTAAATTTTCCATAATTTAAGCCATCGATCCGGTTGTGGTATATATGATATTAATTAAAGTACGTATCACATTCATCCCACTTTATTTGTCGAAGATATGAGGGACAAATTTCCCTATTGTACTGCACTCTTTTAACAAAGTGGCTTCTGCAGGCGCAAAATGAAAGTTAATGGAATGTGGAAGAAACAACAAACAAGTTGCAATTTCCAATCAAATAATAAAATGTAATTGATTGGTACTATATTACTATACATAATAATCTTATCAAGTCAACAAAAAATGATGTGTTAGCTTGAAATTCTTATGAGGTTATGAAAATCTTGACAATCAATTGTGCAAACTTCAAACAACATGATAACGACAAAAGATATCACATAATCGTTGCTTAGGCATGATGTTGAGATTTGATGTGTTTTGATAATTTACAAATCTGAGTTATGAATATGTGTTAAGAACTAGGTTCTCGAAATCGAGTAAATGGTATTTTCTTAAGTGTAGTAACGTATTGTGATAAAAGAATTAGAGATCCTGGAGTGACTTATATTAGGAAAAGAGAGCCTTGATATTTTTCCTGACTTGTTTAAGTGCACTTGTTTTGCGCGTATATTTAATTAAGGAAAATTTTATTTAAAATTTATCTTTAGGTTATAAAATAAAAATATAAGTTCTTGAAAAAAACTGAATGAGGGTCGTATATAACTAACAAAATAAAAGACGAAATTGCTACACGAATATACTCAATCACCAGTCAAGTAAGTCAATAAATGTATTTCAAAGAATGACTAAAGTTAGAACAGAAAATATGTATTTAGTTTGAAAGTATCATTATTCAAGTGAGATTAATATGAATATTAATTAGCTAGATCATACCAAATTTTAAGTATTTAATTAAAATTATATTTTTATTTTATAAGAATTCTTTTTCATATAGTAAAAAAAAAAAGAATAGGTGAAACATCATCCACGTACGACCTGTTAAAAAGAAAAAAGTAAATGGAATAAGCTAGCGTTTGACCATAGATCTCAAATTATTTTGAAAAATCTGATTTGAGTGAAGTTTAATTTGAAGATTAAAATGTGTTTGAACTTGGGTCTTGAAAAAGCCAACTACTCCATAAACCAATTGTTCTAACTAATCTTTATGACTAAGGGTGCAGCATAATATATTTATAGGAGTCATTCTTGTATTAACTTATATATATATAATATATATACAATATTTTTACCGAGGCCGACGGGTGCCCGTGCCCCCACCACAATGCATAGGTCCGCCCTTGCCCACAAGTTCCAAAAACTATAAAAAAAAATACCCAACAGTACCATGCAAATAAACTTGCTATTTTGTATATACATAACCTTCATCAATAACATTCATTATCATTATCACAAACATATTGCTGAACATAAATAATAACTAACACAATTACTAGCTATTACAATTCGTCAAATTGCAAAAATATTACAAGATCCATCGATCCAAAAAAACTGATCGTAACTAGCTATTCTATAATATAATTATCCCACATTATATGAACAATCTACAGAAAATTCAAAAAAATATTAGAATATTTTAGCAATTTAACTTCATAAATGTGGATTTTTTTATAAAATAAAAAAGTTTGGGGTAATATTGAAAATTTGGGGAAAATACAACGGTCATAATTTGGCCCAAATTTAGCTTATTAGTTGAATTTGAGATTTCAAATATATGATTTGAGTTTTGGCCAAAATGTGGGTCAAATTTATGGCCGGACATGGGATTTAAAAATAAATTTCAAATTAAATTTGGAAAAATGTATGGTCAAACAGGGGCTAAAACTTATAAGTGAGGAAACCAGAAAAAATAAATGAACAGAAATTGGTAGAATTATATTCCGAGCCCACAAGTTTCTTCAGTGTCCTTAAAAATCTTAACCCCTCACTGTTGCCCAAGGTTGACAGATAAATTCTTTCCAAGGATAGTACAAAACTTCCAACTTAGCGGTAGCGGCACTTCAAACCACTAAGTTATCGGCGAACTCAAAAGTGACGGAGCAAACCACACGAGGAACTTACTTTATTTTGAAGTAATGATGCATAAAAGAAGAAGGTGATGAAGCAGAAAATTTCAGAATGAAAAATTCTAAACGAATGACTGGTTATTTATAGCCAACGAATTCTGGATTGAAAGGGTGCGAAAGTAACTTTTCACACTGCAGGTGGCTATTCGTGAAAGACACCCTTTCTGATGGTTGTTTAATTAATGCTAGAATATTTGAATAAATTAAAGACGAAATATTAATTAATTTTATATCATTACAAATAACGGTCACAAAATTATCAATCAATCATATCAATTGACCGAATCCGAAGCCGAAGCCGACCCGAGTGAGCGACGACGATGACGATGCGAGGCCCCTTCCTCTTATCTCCTTTTAAGAGCTTAAGGAAGTGTTTCTATATTTAAACCCAACAAAATGCTTGTCTTTAACCAATAAGGGACAAAGTGCAAAAGCTAAAGTTGTCTTTTCATCTTCTTCCCTCATTTCCCATTCACGCCACCACTTTAACCCCAACAATCCCCCACATGAATGGAGAATGATGAACATGCATGAAAATTTTTGTGTGATTCGCAACTAAGGATTAATTGCATCGGGATAAATAGGTTTCCCGTTGAACTTTCCGTAGTGAACATATATCGGATATACTCGGTCAATCGGTAGATATGATATCTTTGAACCGTCGAGCTTTAGTGTATACCTAGACAACAAATGTCACACAAATAATCTTTATCCATCTTTTGGTTCTCATTGTTGTGTTCGTTTTAGCAATGAATACCACCTAGTTTCATAAGTGCATAGAGAACTGGCCTTTAGTATATTCTCTTTGAAGCGGCTTACACTTCATACTTATATAGGTGATTTCTAAATGTGTTATCTCATAGATACACTATTTGATATACCTTATATCAAACTAAAAAATCATTAAAAAGTCTTAACGCTTTAGCCTTGGTACTGAACATTGTCTGCATCACGAGAATGGATTACAATTTTATTTGACAATATTAGACCGTCACTAATGACTTTGTTTGATCTCTTTGAACCTAAATCGTGGGATCTTCAGTCTTCTAGGTGAAGGTACCGCCGCAGTGACTTGTTCTCGGCCATAGTCTCAGTCCCTTTGATGACTTTTCAACCGCCTCTCTAGGTAATCCTTTTGTAAGCGGATCTGATACATTATCTTTTGACTTCACGTAGTCAATTGTGATAGTGTCATTAGAGAGTAGTTGTCTAATGGTATTGTGTCTTCTTCGAATGTGACGAGATTTTTCGTTATACATAATGCTCCATGCCTTTCCTATTGCTACTTGACTGTCGCAATGTATGCATACAGGTGCCAAAGGTTTGGGCCAAAAAGGAATATCTTCTAAGAAATTCCGAAGCCATTCAGCTTCTTCACCGGCCTTGTCTAAAGCTATAAACTCAGACTCCATTGTAGAACGAGCGATGCATGTCTGTTTGAAGAAACAATAGCAAGAGTATAATCCACAAAACGAAGCTGTTGTTCGAGGCTCGAAATCAGATGCTACGAGCCTCCAAATCCGATCTCCACCGTGCAAATCCAAGATCAAGATGTTACGAACACCCAGTCAAAATTTCAGCCCGATCCAACGGTTAGCTAATTGAAAAACGTGATTTGAAGTTGACTGATCGAAATAAAAATTTACAGCAAAACAAATACTTTTCTTCTCTTTTCTCTCTTGATGAAAAGTCTCCTAAAATCCACTCTCATTAGTCTTTCAAAGACTTGTATCAATAAGCATAGAATAATTCTTCAAGGTTGTCCTATTTATAGATCATGGGTGGTGCTTTCTCTTAAAGCAAAAACCACTCAAAATAGAAATAAACCGAATCCAATTCCAAATAGAATTGAAAACCAAAAGAAAATAAAATTAAGCCACTGAACCTTCGGCTGGACAATATGAGCATGTACCCAACAGGTATTAGTATCTTTGATACTCATTCCCTATAGGTGCAACCACTACGTAGGCCAGCCCAAAAGCACAGTCAATAAGGCAAAAAGAAGGTTGCACATTAGCTTTCTCTTCACGACCTAGCGTTCAAACAAACTCAGCAAAGAAACATTAGACGAAATTTTATCTTTTCACCAAGTCAATCGAAATTAGAGAATTTTCTGATATTTAATAGAAAAAGTTAATATTAATAAAGATATGCACATATCTCCGAGAGGTGCATTTATCACTGATAGAAGGATACAACAGAGAATGAACTACAACCTATATTCTCTACAACCTAACCTATAGGGATAAGACAGAGAAAGAATGTCAGTTACAAAAATATAGTACTCCTATATGTTTCATCTTTGAACTTGTTCAGCAACATGGTTGGTAGTGGTTGATGAGGCTGCTGCTGTCCTACAATTCAACATCCCATTATCAACAGGTGGAGTTTCTCCCCATTTCCCTTCAGATTCCAAAGGTTCAATCACTTTAATAATCCCATCTGACAACCCAACTGCAATTTGGTTTGGCTTCTGGGGATGTGCTGCGATGACCAGAGGGTACACTGCTTGGCTTCTGAAGCACACAACAAATAGGGTTAGCCAAGACTCTTTTTAGCACCAAATTAAATACATTACTGATAACGAGAAACGTAAGATCGACTATAGTACATAATCAATACTTTGCGCACTGCAAGAAGGTAGTGTAACATGTTTTAGCAACATCTAGAAAATGGCAATGATGAAACAACATGAGCAAGTGATATGGAACAAAGTTGTAACACTACTTGGAAATGATGAAGGTTCTTGCCAAAGGAGGTAACAGGCATTAATACAATCATGGACCAAGTAAATCACAGTCGCTGAAGAGACTTATGTGCCCGTACCCCAAACATAAAAAGAACCATATAAGGAATTAACCTAATATAGCTCTCCCTCCCTCCCTCGTCTTTTCTCCTATTGATTATGTGCCTGTACCCCAAACATAAAAAGAACAATATAAGGAATTAACCTAATATCGCTCTCTCTCTCTCTCCCTCCCTTGTCTTTTCTCCTATTGAATTAACCTAATATAGCGCTCTCTCTCTCTCCCCCCCCCCCCCCCCCCCTCCCTCTCCCTCCCCCCCCCCCTCTCTCTCTCTCCCTCCCTCTTCCTCCCTCCCTCCCTCTCTCTCTCTCCCCCTACCTCCCTCCCTCCCTTGTCTTTTCTCCTATTTATTAGAAGGAATTCAAAAAGCATTGCTGATCCAATAAAGGCGATAAAATTTTGGATTTTTGGAACTAAAAGCAGACAAATAGGTGTGCTCTTACCCATTCAACACTGCCTGAGACAAATATGCGGAGGGAGCAATACGACATTTTAGCCTAAGGCTATCAGCATCAAACACACCAATGTTACCATCACAAAAGGAAGCATAAACTAGTTGACTGTTGCAAGAGTACACAGCATGTGATATGGGCGCCGGAAGAGCATCTTGTGGAACCCACTGCAACAAACAGAATCTGTGAGAAAACACTTACAGTTGTCTACATTCCATGGTATTTGGCATCTGGTTTACCTGGCGTATTCTTTCCATCTTAGAGGCATCATAAATTCCTAATTGGGTTTCATGGGATACTAGCAAGCGGAGTTGGTCCGAGTGAAATTGTACACGAGTGTCACCAGCAGATGCTTTACCAGCAGGCAGCTGAATGGGAACTGATTTTCTCTTTTCCCATGTATCAATGCTCCATGTACATAGCTGCAATCGATTGTTTCATATTAGTACTCAATGCACTACTAGATTTCTGTATTGGACAACAAAATAAATAGATAGTAAACATGGAACAGAATAGGTAGCTGTATGTAACTCCAGGCTATAGGCCATACATCAGCTCATTCTGCATGCTTCACATAGGAGGAAGGCCAAAAGTGTCAGTTTTTATCCGAGCAAGGTCATTAAGATAATAGTTGAAACTCATTGTTAAAGGTCAGTCCAAAAATGGTAATAACATTAAGTTTTAAATAACTTAAACCTTTTTTAATATAAAGGTGGAACCATAACACCTTTTTTATTGTAGGATATTGAAAATGCAGTTTTGCCCTCTCGAGTAGAGGTAAGGCCTGTCTACGTATTACCTTCCCCAGACCCCGCTCTGTGGGAATATACTGGGTTGTTGTTGTTGTTGAAAAGGCATCTAAAAAAAAGAAGGGGAAACGCTTTTCCTTTAATGTAAGGGAACATAATTTGGGGACAATCCAAAACAACAAGTAGGACAATAAAAACGGACAGAATAGTAGCCAAAATCAATTTCCCATCCAGGACACATTGATTATGAGATTTCTAATAAACATGCCGCACTGAATAAAAAAAGGTTGGTGCTCTACTTGTTCATCGATCCTTCGATGGGTAGATGAAGGAAAAATACAAGGCATTAAAGCAAAAAGTTGAATCAAAGAAAACTGAGTCTCACATGCGCATCAGCTCCTGATGAGACCAATATGTTGAGTTTGGTGGAGAATGCAAGACCAGTTATGCGCTTTTGATGGCCCTTCAGTTTAGATTTTACCTGTAGTGTATTCCATAACACCAAAAACGGGTTATCTAAGCAACACATAGATGTCAAGAAATATTTAAAACGCTGGAAAGAGTTTACCTCATCCACCCTAACATTGTATATATTGATTGTGGAATCCTCCATACCGATGGCAATAATGTTGTTATCTTGAGGATGGAATGCTAAGAAAGTTGAGGCAGGTGGAGGCGACATGAAAGTTGTCATTACCTGCGTTGATATCACAATGACATAGCAAACCACTAATGAAATATTAATATGAAGAAAACTACCTTTTTCCACCTACCTTAAATGTCATCATGTTGAACAATGAAACTTTTCCACCAGCAGCTGACATTACATAAGAGTCATTCTTTGAGAGGGCTATGCAAGGAACTGCCTCTTCAAGATTAACACCTGAGACATCATTAGTCATAAGAAGACCACTGTTTGGTTGCCAATGTTGTGGAATAACATTAGCAGTGGCCTTAAGACCCCACAAATTTCAGAAATTTATTCATAAACATTTTGAAACTAATCAAAACTAAGAATTTTCAGATAACCTTTATTACCTTCCCACTTGGATTTTGTTCATTGCGTGCCCACTTCCATAATTTCTGAATACCATTTGATCCAAGTGCCAAGATGCCAACACCAGAATTGGTATAAAGAAGCCTTGCAACCTATAATAAAGAAAGCAGTTAAAGCATCCAGTCAAGTGAGTCACACTTAGGAGGAGTTGCAGGGGAATTAGTTGAGGCACCTTGTTACCGGATTCTGGGGTCTCCGGCATGGTAATAATCCTGCATTGAACTTTATCTAGAATTTCAGTCAACTGTGGCTTAGTCTTATCAGAAATGTCATCCAATGTTCTTGGTTTCTCCATACTTCTGGGAACAGAATCAACTCTGTTCTGCAAAGGGAAAAAGGACATAGTTAAGATCTCTTCAAGGATTAAATTCAGTAAGCAGCATTATAAAAGACATAAAATGACAAGGTTTCCAAATTATAATATGGTGTATGCAAGTGACTATGGCTTTTTGTAACAGATCATAGCACTGTCATTTGTACAATTATTTATAAGATAAGTATATAATTAGAAACTGGAAAGAAAAAAAAAATAGATATGTGACATACAAGCATAGGAGAAGGCCTGACAGGAGAGCTTCTTTCCACTTTACAACTGACTGGTGCAACATTTGGAACAGAGGAACCTGACACCTGCTTAAAAGAACAAAGATCTCTTTGGTCTCATAAAACAATACTCTTGCGGCTATCTGGAAAAGAAGATAAACAATTATTACCTTAAATGCAGCTGCTTCAATGGGAGATCTTAGTGCTTCAAAGGGTGGGGCTTCAACTGTCCTTAAGGACCTCATACCAGCAGCATTTGCAAGAATTTTAATCCCATTGTCAGCAGTAGTAACAACAAGAAGATTACCTTCCTTGTTGAATCTCAAGCGTGGAAGACTCTGCACATAAAACACCATACTTTCAGCTATCTTAAGAGGAAATTTTCTCTTAATTTTCTGGGGGAAGGTGTTGTGGGTTTCATTTCTCTTATATTCTCTTTGTTTTCCCTGGTTGGGGTTTAGAGAGGAAGCTTTAAATTGCACTTGATGACTGGCACAAACACTGACCGGGAGACCACCATCAGCATCTGTACTTGTAAGAATGTTAATGTTGTCCATGTCCCAAAATTTTATCTGACTATCTTCACCGACAGCCAAAAAGTGATTTTGAGCAGTGTCAAACTGCACAACACCAGCTGATTTCTTCCTAAACCCAGTATATGTTCTCTTTATGGCTCCTTCACTTTCATTCCATTCTACAAGAAAAGAATCTCCTTCTTTGCCAGTTCCACACGAGAACAATCTACAAGTATGAAAATTCACCATCAAGGAGAAGATAGAGAAAATCATTCTGAAATAGGAATACTTGTAAAGACAATAGACAATAAATATAGATTATAAATGTACAACCATTGCGTAGAAACAAAACTTACCTGCTTCCATCAGCACTGTAAAGCATGGTTGTACACCAATGACCAGGAGCATCATAGTCAACTCTAGATCCCAAATTGTCATACAGCCAAGCTTTTATTTTTCCATCTATAGCAGTTGAAAATATGAACTGCACATAGAGGCATACAGAAAATGCTATTAAAGCATGCAATGCCAACAAACAAAACGAAGACAATAAACACCTCTGAAACGTAAAAAGAATAGCTACATCTTTCCCATTATAAACAGTTGCAAAGATATAACGGCATACACCATATCAGTCAAACCAAAGTTATAACCTATTAGGTCAAGTGCACATTCAATATTGCTGGCAACTTGTATAGATCATAATATTTAATCTCCAAATCTACCACGATGAATTTCTCACACATATATAGCCTATGGGTAAATGTGGTAGAGTTTCTAAGAGGGTTCAACATCATAACTAAACATTTTATGTTTGAGTAATGCTTCACTTCACTATCTGTGAATATCCCAGCAAGGCAACAATTGAGTAATCCCATTACTTATTTTGCTAAATTTAAGAAGTGATAAGCCACAAATGAAAGTAATCAGTTTCCGCTGAGAGAATTTATTTGGTTACTATGTAGCTTGGTGCCTATATTTCCTGTTTCGAATGCAAACATTTTCAGCAACTTCTTCCAGCAAAGGACCTAGACAGAACGTAAATGGTAGCAAGCTGACAAATCAAAGTTTAAACTGAAAGGGACTTCAACATGATATTTCCATTTAAAACTACTCCATATAGCAAGGAAAAAAGCCAAAACACATTTGGTAGAGCAAAAGGAAGTAAACAGATCGTTCATTTTTTCAAGCTGCATCTCCCAATTTTTTCCAAATCCGAGGGAAGAGGTTAGCAACATTGCTTTCTCCTGAAGCAATGAAAAAAAATAATAATCTTGCTCCAAATATGTCATTTCCTTTCCATGTATATACCTGAATATTCTCTTTTTGATGAGGGCATATTGAGTATACAGGAGCTTCATGTCCTTCAAAATTAAACAACTTTCTTCCAGTAATATCCCACACCTGTTTCAGATTTTACATTCAGAAGTTCCTGAAAGTATCATGGTGACTGAAAAAGAATTCACAGTGACAGAAGATAATAGATTCCAGAAGACAGAAAGATACCTTTATCAACTTATCATCTCCACACGTTACTACACATAACTGCTTGTTATAAGCAAATGCTAAGTCATTCACACCCCCAGCATGGGCATCCATCTTCAAACACAAGAGAGCAGGTCATATTGCAGTTACAACTTTTTTAGTGCACTACATCATACTGTTCAGAATTATATATATATATATATATATATATATAAAATTAAAAAATCAAAATTATTTACCTCCAAATGCTGCCGTAAATCCCGCTTCCCAATAATGGCATACAGATGGACCAAATGCTTTGAAAATGCAACTCCTGAAATGCAAAAGAAATTTAGGAACAACCCCAAGCCGTATACTGATACAAGATCCAGCCAGGATCACATACCAATGAAAGTCCCATCTGGACTCCATGCAACACGGGTTACAGAAAATGGTGCATCTTTGGCAGCAGAAGCCTGTCAAAACTCTGAGATATGAGAAAGACTGTGACGAACTCTTATTCTTATAACTACTACTCTCTCCATTTCAATTTAGACGATGCATAACTTTTGAAACATGTGGTCCTAAGAGCTTAAGGGGCAGTAGTTTTGTGGGGCCATCATATTTGTGTGGCTAGAAAAGTTTCTCATCAAGGTAAAGTGGGTAAAATGAAAAGTTTAACTTAAATTGTTTCTAAATAAAAAAAATGTGTCATTCTTTTTAAACGTACTAATAAGGAAAGTGTGTCATTTAAATTAATAAAGAGGAGTACATAATAGCGCATAGACCAGTTTTTCAAATATTACAAAATAGAAGTGGTAGCTATGGGTAAGAAGAGTCGTCGTCCGATCATATACCCGCACTGAAGCAATTAAGAAAATAAAAAGGAGCCCATTCATTGTTTTGAGAAACTAAAGAATCATTTAAGTAACTGCTACACACCCAACTGAAAAACAACCTAGTAGATGAAGAGAGATAATACTGGTTTTTTCCTCTTTAAACAATGCCTTATTTACTGACCTGAAATGTCAATGTACAAGCTTGAATATCCCATATCTTGAATGCCTTCGAGACCAACTTTTCCCGCATTCCGACTTCCCAAAGTATTATTTCACCACTATTAGAGCCAACTGTTCCAGCACACACCATAAATTAGATAACAAACGATATCTTTGACAAAATATGAATTATTTTTATTACTGCTGGTATAAGTGACATTCTCTAATACATGGATATCTCAAATATAACTGTACCTAGCAACAGTGTATGATGAGAAGGATGAAAATCCATGCTAGTAACTGAGGATCCTTGATGCAGAGTAAAAGCTACTGTCCTTGGCAAGTCATCAAGGGACCAAGATGCTTGTTGACGAACCATAGGATACGTAACCTAGAATAATAACTATGATACTCAAAGAATTTGAGGAATAAATTTCAGCACATAAAGCAAATATTTATTGAAGAAACATTTACTATTACCTCCTCAACAGACTGTGTAGGTCGTAAACGTTTCATTAATTGCTCGTGATCCGCACTTTGATACTCAACCATGCCCAATGTCGCAGGAGGTGTGACTGGGCGCTTCAAAATTGAAACTATTGAGACGAAAGAGTATATTAGTCAATCAAGTTCGAAATATTATCTCTTATTTACCAAATATTAATAGGTGTATTGATTGTTTGATTGACTGCTATTGCATCCAGTCCATCGTCTTACACTATGCTTTCAAAAAATTATCTTTTGCAAGACCCTTTACTCCTTTTTTGAAAGGACAAGGAATCAAACATCAAAAGCATCTATTTTGGAAGTCCAACAAATATTCATGGCACATGTTTTCCTCCTAAGGCTTTATGATAACACCCTTCAATTTGTATTCTCCACTTCCCTCTTACATCTTCGGTTCCTTTCCCACTTCGGACCCACTCTACTCCATATCAAAAGGTCAAACATATTCAGAAGAAACAGAAGGTCTTTTTACTTTCTGGTTTTTGGCATCACGAAAGAATGATTCATTCTATAAACCTTTAAAAGCTGTTAAAAAGCATTACCAGAAGTGCCGCCAAAGGGAAGACATAATCGTAGTCATTCAAGAAATAAACAACTACGCTATTCCTAATTCCAACTCTACTTAGAACTCATACCTTGATTCGGAGGAACAGGCAGTGATGATGCTGTCACAACAGCTGCTTGAACAGATGAAGATGCAGCAGCACTTGCCATCCAACCAGCCAAAACATTAGCATTTGCAGCTGCTGCCGTGGGTGGAAATGGCTACAAGCAAGAGATGAAAATAGTGCAGATACAATCAAGTGAGCTAAGCAAAAACAAGATCATCAAATAAAAATAGATTCTGCAACCAAAAGAACCATACCCCATGCACCCCGAGCGATGTATATGCGGTAGGTTTTGCAACCGCAGCAGCAGGTAGATTAACAGGTGCGGGTGCAAGCGCCCCATTCTGAGGATTGCATGTATGATCTGTAAACAAGGTCTTGATGTCTGGGTTTGGCCTTGGGTTCTTACAGAGCTGGTGCTGCCAGTTCAGGCTGCAGAAAGTGCCAGAGAAAACTTCAAATCTCAAAATGGCCGAGCATAATTGGAAAGATGAACACTAACAAGCTGAATCTCAAGAAAACTATAGGAATCTAAGTTAAGAGTTTCTTTTCCAATCAAGATGTATAGATCCTATTCATGGATTAACGAAAATGTGCAAAAGCTCTATTTGCCTCTGCCATTCTATGAGTCTCTTCCTTTTTCATTAAAGTAGCATTAGTGGTAGGTAATTACATCATTCATATCCAGAGTGACACCTATTTGCCCATATTATACCTAATAATTGAAGCAGTCTACAACTCAAAAATGTCAATAAAACTAACCAGTGACTAGCAAATTTCTTTTTAAAAGAAAATAAAAAAAGAAGAAGCTAAGATTAGGAGAATGCGAAGAGCACCCATGCCAACAAAATGAGCACCCAAGCATGATTTGATCCTCTGCTAGAGTAAAAGAGAAGTGAACCTAATATAAAGATTAAATGCAGTTTATACAGGGAAGCACATATTCAAGCAGTCAAGGGAAAGATAAGATTACTCTGTTTGCTTGGTTAGGTGAAAAAATGAAGGAAAAGAATGGAGAAATTACAGAAACCTAAAAACTGATACTATACAACCAACAAATTGGTTAAAAAGAACTTCACCTCTGATTGATCAAGGTACGCAATCTTGATGATTTTAATGTAGGGAAAACGAGCTTCTCACGGAAAAGAGGATTTGCTTCAATCAATTTTTTCAACTCTATCAACATTATGCTACGTGCTGTCTTGGTGTCACCATACTTGGAAAGCTGCTCATTCTCTCTGGAAAAGAAAAATGCAACCAGTCAACCAGAAGACTACTTAACTTAATAAACCCAAACTAACAAAGATATTCAGGAAAGAGTAAGCCATAAGCAAAAAGAAATAATCTACAGATATCAAAATAGTCTTTTCCATGAACCATTTATTCTGGACTCCTCATGGACTGAAAACTAATAAGCTTAAGATTAAATACCAACAATCAACAACTTATCAAAATATGCAGTGTCTAGTACAAGATAAAAACTCAAAGACTTGCTTTCCAAGTTTCTCAGAGGGAAAGCTAAACATAATATTCTAGAAACTTTAGATTATAGAAATGTAGCGATTATGCATGTGGAAACACAAACTTCTCTACATTTGTTACTCTTTCCATCTAAACTAAACGGATATGTTCAACATTGACTGGGAAAGAAATTTTTGTTTCACAAAAGAAAGTTAGAATGGTGGTCATGAGTCTTCTGTAGCTTCTATGGGATTTTACTTTTTTCTTTAATAGAGATGGTATACTAACCTACAAAAAGTAAATTCCACATAGGAATAAGAAATTTATTGAACTTATCTGTAAAGCTAAAAATGGAAAAGAAACATTTACACTAAGCTAAGCAAATTTAGCACTTGGGCTGAGATAGGACACTTTTTTAATGTTATGATTAAAACACTTACTGATCTATTATCCATTAAGGAAGTAGAGAGAGCAGAATTTAGCCTCCTGCACTTTGGAGTCCATTATTCCCTTAATACTGATATGAGTTTTGCCAAAAAGGGCAGCCCGGTGCACTAAGTTCCTTCAATTTAATAATTTATCCATTTCAAGTTTTTTCTTTTTTCACCCAAATATGCTTCTTCTTTCTTAGCTTCAATTTCTTCTTTTTTTTAAAAATTGGGATTTTGATCAAATATAGTAAGTAAATTGAGGTGTGCATGATAGGGTAATGATAAATTCCAACAGTAGTTTCAGTGCACCAAGACATTTGTCTCACTGTAGAGGTAATGGAGCTCACAACTGAAAGTCCTACTTTGGTTACTCACCGGATGAAGCATGTCGGATTAAGAATTTAGAATATGTCCATCACTGGGAAAAATCTTGTCATGCTTGCTTGTGCGGAGGTCAATATAACTATCAAGATCATATAACTAGCTCTTGACCTAAACCAGCAGAACTGACAAGCTTCGATAGGAGCACCTCGGAAGAACATTAGAACAAGGAGCCATATTGTGGCATTACCAATCATACAGCTTCCATGCATTACTTTCCCTGGTGAAGCCAGAAACCGTAGCTCTATGGCATGCTTACCCACCCACAGGTATTGACAGAAAGCATTTAACACATTTTGAATATTTGATAAGATTCTATCAGTAATACGTAATCCTCAGTTTGAAAAGAAAGATATGCATCTAAGTTAAGCTACCTTTATCCTCCATCATAGTGGGGATTTTGGATTATCTTGCTCTCCTTGCAACATTTTTGACTTAATAATGGGTAGTTAACAAAGTGAGATTACCAAATATTGTGATGGGGTGGTAAGTACTCCCCATCCTTAACCAAAATTATCAGTTCCATCCTTGGAATAAAATTGTCTTTGGTAGAGAGCGTTTTACCCCAAAAATGGAACTTCCTGTCACGAATCTAGATTAGTCTGGTCGCAAAGCAGATATTGAACACCGGGTTGGAAGCCCCCCAAAAAGGTGAGATTACTACAATAACCTCCACTAATCGAGATTCTCTAATTTATTGTACTAATGATAATCAAAATTCTGCGATAGACTTCAATTATTATAAAGCTACCTTCAACGAATATTGTAATTTCCTGAGAAAACAGTAATCAATCCCAAGACTCTAAGGATTTCCCAGCGAAGACAGCTCACCGTCTTATCAAATTCTACTATAAGCCGCTTAAAACGGAAATGAGGCCTCTTGTTCAACATACTACGTAGGATATTCTTCTATGTAGTGAAATGAAAAACAGCTACCTGAAATTGTTGAGTGTCAAGAGGTGAGTGATCTCTTTATAAAGGTCCTCGTTGAATGTAGAGAACACCTTCAAATCATTCACAAGAATCTCCACTGCCTTTGCCTTGTCTTGTCTGAAATAAAAGAATTACACCCAAAATGGTCAACAAATCCAAATCATACCCATCCTAAGCAGAGAATTAACCCTATCAGTGCAGTCAACTAAAATACCCGTCAAGAGCTTCAAGATACTTCTGTTTTCTTATTTCAAAAAATATTTTCATGGAGTATCGGTTGTCATCCACTTTTGTAAATCCAGACAAGTACTTCTCAATTTCGTCCCATTCACCCGCATGGACTTTCTCCTCAAAGTATTTCATATTGAAGAAAAAACCTGATTCTTGTTCAAGCCTGTAAACATGGGGATACATTTTGGTGTGAATAAACAATGCAACATGAAGAATGATCCATAGTGCACGTAAACAAACATGCATCTCGAATGTTTGGCATTTTAATAATAAAGGTAAAATAAAAAATGTATTCCACGTTTGGCTCTTATCTCAAACTTATAAATTTATGACAAGGAGGAAAATGAAACATTCAAGCTCCTTTTACAATGGCGCGTGTTTGGTACGACTTTCTAGTGTTTGATTGTCAGTATTTTCCAAGGTGGTAGTTATATTCCCTCAATACTATCTGAACTCTTAACTTCATGTCAGTTCTCCAACCAATACTTAGACATTATTATCAATTATTAATGATCAACACATTTATCAGAACACAATCTCATTTGCTAACATTAAAAACAATTGTTAATAGATGTTTTTTTGGGGAAAATTAAAAAGTTTTCACTCTGCAGCTAAACACGGTAAAACATACTCTAAGAAGATATTTCCTAAAAACTAAGTCATTTTTCAAATATCATTTTTTGAAAAAAAAAAAAAAAAAAGAAGAAGAAGAATCTGTCATACCGAACACACAAAACTTAGTTCGCCCATAAAGTTAACTTTTTTGAGCTTAACGTTTTCAGTAACATCATTCCCTAAAAACATAAAAGCGAGATAAATACCACATTAACCACACACCGTCCATGTTTTCTAAATTACATTTAGAGAAACGGAAAACACAGCGAGAGAGAAAAAAGCGCAAAATTTTTTTAGGGTAAACTTCGTAGTACAACTAGCTAATTTAACTGGCTCTCAATTTTCCCTTTTTGGGATAAATTTCCAGAATAGTCTTAAAAATTAAGGTACAATATGTTTTCTCATTTCTTTTCGAGGTAAAAAAAAGTATATTCTTTTTGTTTATTTTAGGTGTGTCCCTTCACCAGAACAGAGTAAAAACTAGAAAAACACGCATTTAACATGATTACAAATTCAAAAAATTAACAGTCTTAAACACTAAGCTCCAGAAGTTTTTCCATCCCTGTTTCAATTTCCAATAAAATTAAAAACCGGCGATTTTTTTTGTAAAATTACGGAAAGTTTACCTGTGAACAGAGTCCTTGAATTTTTCCTCATCTAAGAACTGAAGTATGAGGAACACCAATTCTCTACTCAGAGAAGACATTTTAGAAAATCAACTAAAAACCAGAAATGGAAAAGCACCGCCACCACCGACTCGCGAGAATTCTAGGGTTTCATTCAGTTATGAGACCTCCTCCTCAGAGAGCTTGAATTCAAAGGCTGCGAAATCAAGAAGAGAAAGAGAGAGATAAAGCAGAGAGAAAGTTAAAAAGCGAAGTTTCTCTATTTGTAAGGGAAATGGTAATGTGGGGTTGGATGGGTTTAAGGGAAAGCGTGAACGAGCATATCGCTGATAAGAACTTCCTCCTATCACTGATATGTTATTCTACTTATCATATGTCTTATAAGTTGTGTGGATAGGGCGAAGTGTGCTTATATAAGTACTTTATCATTGCGTGAAACGATGGAGTTTGCGGATTTGAAAGGGGGAATTTAAATGGACTTTGTATTGAGCTTGAGTTACGTCCGCCCATGCATTTTTTTCGTGTGTGTTTTGATAAGATGAAGCGGTCTGTTCTGTCGCTTTCGGCGGCATTAAGTTTCTATCGCGATATATCGCAATATTACGTTATTTTTAATATATCGCGCTTTCTCTTCACGGTGTGAGATTTTATTTTTGGGGGACTGGTGTCAGAACAAAGGAGTTTGCTTGAGGATAGAATGAATGCTAATAACAGCGCGTCAATACACATCACGAGATAACATGGGTCCCTTTATTTCTTGTCTTACTTAGACCTGGGTTAAGGCGTTATCCACGGGTCTACAATATTCAGCTAGTCATTATCACAGGTCGGCTCACGAATAAACAAAAAAAAAAAATACTCTCTCCGTTTTAATTTACCTGAACTCATTTAATTTGACATGAAATTTAAGAAAAGAGAGAAGACTTTTGATCTTGTGGTATAAAATGAGACACTTTTATTTTGTGTGGCTATAAATTATTGCATAAAGGTAAATTGTTTCCAAATAAGGAAAGTGATCATCCTTTTTGACACGGACTAAAAAGGAAATAGGAAACAAATGAATTTATATCTTTACCTTGAGAAATAGTTCTAATATATCTCTCGTTTGAATTTTTTACTATAATTAATTCTATAGTTATAATTAAGGGATTTTTATAGTTATAGTTATAACTATAGATTGCCCCAAGCCAACTAAGGGAATACGTGGAGGGCCAAGAATACCAATGAATATATCTTGATATTTTATAAACCTAGTCCCTTAAAAATGTTAAGAATAATTTATATGATTTTTTTTTCCTATACAATATTTAAAATTTAGTTACCATAATTATTCTACTTTTGTATATTATTCATCCTAAATAAGGATTACTTACAAATTATATATTTAAATTATGGGATTTAGTTAAATCATTTTCCTTTTTTGTCTCCTCTTCTCTCTCCTCATTGCCGCTTCTCACGTTAATTTTTCTTCTTCTCACGTTAATTTTTCTTTCTTTCTTCGTCATTTTCTCTCACCGTGACTAATTAAGTTTCAAAAAGCTTCAAAAGCTATGGAGTTAAAGACAATCATAGAAGAAGAATCAGCAGAGGCGGACCCAGAATTTAAAGGTAGCGGATGCACTGTAACAGTACTTTAACAATATTTATAGACAGTAGGGTCACGACGGAAATAATTACTCTATGGCTTTAGGCGGACTAATAACCAGTGGTTGCATATGAGCTTTGAAAATTAAGGAAGAAGTTTTTTGTGTGGAGAGAGATAATTGTAGAAGAAGCTTTTGATGTAGGTATTTAACTAAAAGTAAAATGGGTGGGTCCATTGAAAAACATTAAATCAAATACACTATATTAGGGGCGTTGAAATTACCAAATGAGATCCAATAAAAAATATTAGTTTTATTGTTGAACGTGTGATTCGAACTTGAGTTATAAAAAAGCCAACTACTCCACAAACCAACTTTTCTACCCAATCTTTGTGATTGAAGGTGCATCATAATATATTTATAGGGATCCTTCTTGTATTAACTTATATATATAGAATATATATACAATATTTTTACCGAGGCCAACGGGTGCCCGTGCCCCCACCCCAAAGCATAGGTCCGCCCCTGAGAATCAGTACTATTAGTAGAGAAACTAGCAATGGCGAATTATGTAGGTATAATAAAAAGGAATTAATCATTACGGCATAAAATCTTTGAGAAAAACATGCAAAAAAAAAACAATTTGATTCGCATCAAGCACTTGGCGGACACAGAGCACGTCATAAAAATACAGTTATTAGCAATTTTGTCAAATGCGTAAGCAGTCCCTATTGAATTCAAATTTGAGTTTTTAAAAAGGTATAATACATAAGATAGCACGTGAACTTGTACCAAAATCCCTCTTACCCACTTATTAAATACGGGAACAATATTACATACCAAACCTTTCAAAAGTTTGTCAATTACACACTACTTTTTTCCTGACCAATTTTCCAAAACATGCGTGATTTCACGCTCCAATCAGATAGTGACATGTGTCACTATTTTTTATTTAAAAAATAAAACACTTAAAATTATACTTATACCCCTTAACCATCTTCTCCATTTCATATCTTTCTCTTCTCCATGGGTGATTGACACCAACACCATAAAAAATTCACATTTAATCACCTTCATATTATAAAGCAAAATTAGGAACTCGAGTACATTAATCACGAGTTTGTGAGTCTAGATTCAAATCTAACACAAGAAATATAATGCAAAACACAAAAATCCATTAAAGTTGGTTATGGCCAAATTCATGGTTGCTCGATTTGTGGTATAGATTCAAACCCAAATTTATAAAATTCTCTTGATATAGATTTCTTTTAACTTTCTTTACCAATTTCTTCCAAAGCTATTGTATATTCTTGTTATTCTTAAAATGGTGGATATGGAAGATGGAGAAAATGGGTGGGGAAGAAGACGAAAATGAGAAAATGTGAAAGGGCAGCAACAAACTGGTTGTTTGGGGGGAGGTGGGAGACGAAGAGGGAAGGACATATAAAGATATACAAGAGGAGGGTTTTTTTTTTTAATTTTATTTATTAATTAGTGTAAAAAGGGGGGAGAAATTAGAAATTAGACATGTGGATTCTTTATAGAACTTCTGAAATGAAATTTTGTATTTACGCGTCTGTTTGATGTGAAGAACACGCGCGTGCCACATAGCTAAAGTAGTGTGTAATTGACACACTTTTGAAAGGTTTGGTGTGTAATATTATTTCCGTATTTAATAAATGTGCAAGAGGGATTTGGATACAAGTTCAGATGCTATTTTATGTATTCTGTCTTTTTAAAAATTACTATTTATTTGGATTGGGTGTTGTTGCAAACAATTGAGAAGAAGAAGAAGAAGAAGAAGAAGAAGACATGACATACAATGTAATTAGACTTGAAGAAGAAGAAGAAGAAGAAGAAGAAGAAGAAGAAGAAGAAGAAGAAGAAGAAGAAGAAGAAGAAGAAGAAGAAGAAGAAGATTGTAGATAAATCACATTTTGTTGTAGTTATATTTTTTTAATTTGAATATTGTATGAAAGTTGAAAAATAGTTGTATGATGATAAAATTCAGTTGTCTCCCCATGTATAATGTGAGAAACTAGTCATATTTGACATAAAAATAGCTCTTGGTATTTAACTCTAATGTTCACCCAATTAAGCATCACGAAATTCTTCTTTAGACAATGTCTTTCAACGAATAATACTTATCTACAACTTTCACACATTATTTTTACTCAGTTAAATACTACTACAATAACATACAACTTAAATACAATTTTTATAGAAGATTTATGCATTATGTCTTTTGTTTATTTTGTATATGAGTTATACATAGTAAAAACATATAATACTAATAATTATATATTATACAACTTATCTATAATTTTTATATATTATTTCTACTTACTTATTTACAACTACAATATCATACAACTTAAATATAATTTTTATACAATATTGTTCAACTTTCATATAATAGTTACATAAAAACATTTATATAAACAATAGAATACAATTTTTCTACAATTTCGTAAATATAATGTATATCGTGTCTTCTTCTTCTTTTAGAGTTTCAATCTGAAATTCAGTCATAATCAAGTCTAATATTCACCGAAACGCCATTAAAATTGAGAGATGAACTCCAAATCATATTCTCAATTGTTTGCAACAACACTCAATCCAAATAAATAATAATTTTTCAAAACCCAAATTTGAATTCAAAGCTCTAAAGCTTTTTAATGGTTGTCAATGGTAGAATTACTTCTCTCTCTTTTTTTTTTTACTTTACATTATTGAAATTAGGGATTGAGACATAGAGAGAGATGTAGAGAGAATTTTCAATACTTTGCAACAACATGCAATTCAAATAAATAATTTTTTTGGGTGAAATCTCTAAGAGAATACCCAAATTAAATGAAAGAATATCGGCTCCTTTGCTTTTTTTAGGGTTGTTCTTTGAAGTTATTTTTTCTGCATTGAAAATCAAGTTAAGTGCAGACGTTAATGGAGGTAATTTTTTGAAGAAGAGAGTAAAAATCTAGAATGATTGTGGAAGAAGAGAGAAAATAGGCGTTGATGGAGGGATTCTGAATTTTGTAAAAATCGTGGGCGAGTGCAAGATACGTAGGGGGAGGGAGATGTGGAGAGAGAAACGTCGGGAGAGTGGACAATACGTTAGAGTAATTTTATGACACTAATTATTATCATTTTGTCTCTTAAAATGGACATAAGTGGTAATTGGATATATAAAATATAATTATAGTAAAACTTGAGTAGGGAAGGCAATATAGTTTCATATAGTGCGTAGAAATCTGAAAATCTCTAATTTATAATATGTTAAAAATGACTAGAGGTTCAAATTCATTGGTCAAAATTTTGGGATGATACTGACTAAAGTGTAGGAAATAGATGAGGTTAATTTTTATCAGTGCCCCACTTTTATACTAAATCATATTAATTTATTATAATTGTGTTATAAATCAAGGTTAGAAAATATTCTAATTAACTAAGACATAGTAATATAGGGTGTTTCAGGACATGTGCATATTGTTATACCCCATTTTAACACGGGTCAAATTAGAGTATAATATATTGGTAATTATGAAGGTTTAATTAATTAAAGAGAGTCGCCACCTAATTATTTTAACGGTGAATTAGGACACCAAATTTAGCTAGATAATAGTTAAAGCTAACTTATTTTATGGTCTGCTTAACTTAAGTAGTTCTAAGTAAGGGTTCTAATTAATCTTATAGGGAAGGTTATTAAAGCACCCTATATGATCCGTTAATAACGGTTAACCGGCCAAACTTAGGTTAATAAATTTTAAAACTTGTTGAAATATTTTATTTTTTACATGTTTTTAGGGAAGACAACCTATTTGCACGTTATTCAACTTTGAAATAATCTAAATGAATGGACAAAACTTTATAACTAACTATTGACGTTATAAATAGAGCTTCAAAGACTACTTTTATTTGGCAAGAACGTGATTGAAGGAATCACTAAGTTTCTTCAATATTTCAACTCCAAAGTTCTACTTTTTTTTAAAAAAAAAACTGTGTTCCAATGTGTCCTGATGTGATTAAAAGAAACGGGTTTTTTAAAAATAACATGCTAGGTGACAAAGCTTTAAAGTCTTTAATCAACAAGGTGTCTTACTAAAATTAGAGTTGTAATCCCTCATAAAAATATTAATATCAGTTATAGATAAGAAACAAAATCAAACCACCAAAAGTTAACAAAATCATATTTAGACAGAATGAGTAAACAATCATGAAAGCCGCCATAAGCGACCCCAAGCAAATCTGCTTGTTTTCTTGTTGTCCATTAGAGTAAAATGCATCGGTGACTCCATGCTCGGGAATGGGAAAGTCTTGCATTAAGACTCCATATTTTGCTCCAAGTACATATGCCAAACAAAAAAAAAGAGAAAAGCAATAAATTAGAAAAAGGGGAGTTAGAAATAGACTCGGACAAAACATTACAGCAGGATTATGAACTAAATTAGCAAGTTTATGCCAATAGATTAGTGGCATTTATCCAAGAGTCTGAATACTAACTTCTCATATTCATATGAAATCTAAAAGGTCTAAAATATAAATATGGTCAACATAATCCTTCACACTAAAAAAATGGTTTTCAACTTCCATATTAAGTTATAAAAAAGGTCTTTGCAGCATACCCTTCTAAAACGAAGTAGCAACAGAAAAACATATAACACATGCCTTCTTACTTTATTTCAAGTATTATGACCAAATGCTAAAATTCTCTAATGAAATAAGGTAATCTGATGGGTGTATTTGACCATGTTAAATAATAATTAATGCAGTTTGAAGGCATTTGACTAAGTTAGAACAAGAAGTAAGCCGAGGAGTTGAAGTAGCTCAAAGTTGAAGTTAACATTAAATCATGATAGCTTGTTTTCCTTGCAACAACATGCTATAATTGGTGGTAAAAAAGTTAAATTTGAGGTGGTTGGGAGTGTTAAAATATCAAAAGGAATTAAATACATAAAGTTTGAAAAATGGGTTGAAATTGGCTAAAAAAAAGATGTGTTTAGGCAATATCCCTATTGCCCGTTACCCCAGTACTATCTCAAAGTGGAATTATTATCCCTTGATGTGGCACAGAGAGTGAAGATAGTTTATTAAGTCCTTTTCATAAACATAGTGTAAATCTATAACTATAAATATAGTTCTTAACTCACAAAAGGAGAAATATTTCAAACATGGGTACTCTTCAAATATTCGACTTAAAGTAGTGACTTATAGATATATGTAGTATCTATACAAAAAGTCTTAAATCTTATCATTTTCGGACAAGAACTCTATGGAGTAAACCACTTTAAAAAAAATTATTGCTAAACACGAAATCATTTAAACTAAGCACCCAAAGTAGTTAATTTCTGACAATGTATTTTCCATGACATTTACACTAAAACAATATCACTTGGGATACATTTTAAAACATAAAAAAGAGCATAAGCCATAATCTTTATGCTTGGAATGAAAAGCAAATTTGATACATGGTAAACGAAAGGCAACAGTGTATCTTTGATAAAAGGAAAGAGTAGAACTTAAAAATAAATTTTCATTTCATACATTACTAATTTCTAAACGTATAACTTTCAGTATTTAATTTCATGATTTCATTGCCTTTTTTATTGACTTTACTAGAACACATATAACTATATGACTTTCACAGAAGATGGCCAAAATTCTTGATTTTAACAAGCAGCCATTAAAACTCATACAAAAGAAAATACAACAATTTTTAATCTTCAAAGATAGAGTGACAAGAAAAAAAAAATCAGCACTAACCTTTTGCGATGCAGCGAACTTGGGCGCGTCAAATAAATCTATAGATTCTAGCTTCGGACTTAAACTCGAGCTTACAACCGCGAGCTTTGCAAAGGAAAATTCCTCTGTTTTAGCAAGAAGTAACAGAGGCGGCACAACTAAAAATTTTAGAGTATTTTTGAAGAATAAAATTGCTTGAAGATGGCTTCCAAAAGTTGTCCTAAATTATTACCAAACCTCCGTATTTATAGAAGAACCACCAGGGCTTTTCTAGGGTTAACTTGGGTGGGATTCTTGAAGGGTTAGGGTTTCAAACGGATCAAGAATCGTTTGAAAATGGCGTGTAAAAGAAATAAAAAAAGATACAAGCAGAGGGAGCAGAGATTCGGCTTCCAAAATTGTGAAATCTTGGAGGAAACATAAAAGAAAGATAACCTTTTTACCTCTGTCATCTTCATCGTAAATAGCAAGCAAATTTGAATTCTTGAGTCAAGGTTCTTGAATTTGCAGATGATTCCTTAGAATAGCTATACAAATTTCTGATTTTAAAACTTGAGAGTCAAATTTTGCTAAGAAAAAGAAGAAGCCAAAGCTTTTCTGCCATGGCAGACAAAAGATGCGTTGATTTCCTTGAAAGAGAGAAAGAGAGGAAACCCTAATCTAATTTAATTTTAATTTTAGAAATAAATCCGACCATTGGATTAGATGCATTGGATGGCTGAGATTAATTCTGATATAAGTAAATAAGGTATAATAAAATAAATAAAGCAAGTCTTTATTTGGAATTCTCTAGAAGATAGAAGAGATGATCTTGACCATTAATTCAAAAATAGAGTAGATCTGATAAATCCATGTGGCAAGGTGTGGGGTCAAAGTGTGTAGGGATGAGGAGAGCATGTGCTAGGCGTGTGTGGGTCATGAAATTTGTACCGTTGGCGCCTATATGGCGCTGATATGGAAGATTATGTGGCGCTTATGTGGAGTCCCTGTGGATGAAAGAATTAGGTAGATGGGCTGGCGGGTATGGGCTATTTTATGGGCTATTTTGGTTGATTTTTGGGGTCTAAAAATCTGAAAAATGTATTATAAAATTGGTCTTATTTCAAATAACATTAAACTTTACCAAGATGATCTAATTTATATTTAAAAGTTCTTATCCACTTTAAAAATTACTATGCCTCTATAATTCTAATAATTTATGATAAAACTATTAAATTATATTATTGTAACAATTAATATCTAGTATGCATTTATATATATCTATACCATATTAAAAGTACGAAGGCCTTTATGAAATATCGTTTGCCTTTTTTACCCTTTAAAAATAGAGTTCACACTTTTATAATAATCTCCTAATATTTAGGAATGATCATTAAATTGTAGCATTAATATTAGGACCTTAATTTTAACTAAAATTTGGTTAATATTTTTTCCATATTTGAAATACGTAAAAAGTTCTCATATTTGGGAGATTCAAAAGTAGAATATTTCTAATTACAAATATGGTAGTCAATATTTATGATTCGAAATGAATATTCTCGATCAAGACATGCACTTACAAATTTTTATTTTTATATTCTAGGTTTGTTATTAAACTAAGACAATAAAAAGTTGTTAACTTAGAAATTACTAGCTCAAACAAGGATATGATAGTAACAAATCATTTTAAAAAAAAAAAAAAAAGTTTATTAATAATATTCAATATGTATGTAGGAATTCTAATAAATATCAAATTTAATAAATACGTTTAAAATGACACAAAATTATTGCGCATGGATAGACACATAGCCGCACATACTCTAAAAGTACAAAAAATAATTTGTTTTATTTAAGTATGAAGTCATATTTCTTAGGACTTTAAAAATCATTAAAGCAATTAAAAACGATTACTTGAATATGTAGATAGTTCTTTTTCGTCCAAAATTATCATTTTCATAAACTTAAATATATTATTTTTTGAAATATTAATATAAATAATATTATATATTGATTGATGTAGGTACACGAGCAACGTGCGTACCCTAAGACTAGTATAATAAAAGTAGAGAAATAAAATATAGTTTGGCAAATAAAGTTTGTATTAAATCATTACGATGCATTAACATTAAATAATAAAATGATAGTGACTAAGTAACTAAAATAATAATAATGATATAATTACAATAAATATGTTAAATTATATTAAGGCTAATAATTATATTTTATTTTAAAAATCTTGAGGCTAAAAAAAATAATAATATATATAACAACTATTTTGGATAAAAATATGTAAAATATATTTAGTAAATTATTAAGAATTATGAAGTATAGAAAAATTGCTTATGAAAGGGGAGGGCCAAAATTGGTTGTCAACAGCGCCCCTCTTTGACCGTGGACGATGAAAGAGTATTCGGGCAAAGAAATTGACTTAGTAACCAATTTTGTCCCGATTTGCAAGTATGGATCAAAATGTTGGAAAGATTTTAACATGAAACTTGGAAGTATTATAAAAAAAAATAAACTTTATAGAGTTATGGCCAAACACAGATTTCATAAGCGCCCACACACCTTGGGTTCTACAAAAACTACTTCATATGCAATTCCAAACTGATGGTGATATGGAGTTGGACTTAATGATCGATGCAGATCCTAAACTGCTGCCCCGGTGTCGGAGACACGAGGTGTCAGGTACTGGGAATCATAATTGAAAGAAAATATTTTGAAATAATGATTTGGCTAAGATTTTGGTAGCCAAGCCGAACAGAATCTGAAAGTAGACCTTTGACTTTTGCTGGGGAGTCTGGTTTCCTCCCCAACAAACTGCCCCAGTTCGCTGCTGAGATAGAGTTCCACGTTGTGCTAAATCTCCTGCTAAATTCAATAGGCTAGGTAAAATTGTTAGTAAACGAGATATAAAAAATACGATAAATCGTATTTCATTAAAACGACACCTCTAAGCCATTAGTTCATCATAAAATAAGCCAAGTATGTTAAAGATAATTTTGATCATGACTAATGAGATGAGGCTTCGAGCCAATGATTCATGTAAATGGTGCCTTATAGTGATGACTTATGTATGATTGATAAAAATGAGGCATTTAAGCCAATGATTGATGAAAATGAGGCATGTAAGCCAAATGATAAAGTAGTTGAGGCGTTTAAGCCAAATGACTGATGAGGCTCTCCAAGCCAGATGATTTATGGTAATAAAAATACTTGTAGTGCATTTGTAAGTCGATTGTGTGGCGCATTTTAATGGTGCAGTGTAGTTGAAAGCATTTGCATTGTGCATTTGTAAGCAATGATGTAGTACTTTTTAAAGCATTTGTGCAGTGCATTTGCAGTGCATTTGAAAGCAAAAGTGTTGTGCATTTGAAAGCATTTATATTATGCAATTTGCAAGCAATGGTGCATTCAAAAATAATGGTGCAATGCATTTGAAAGCATTTGTGCGGTGCATTTGAAAGCAATGGTGCAGTGCATTTAATGCAGTAGTGCGATGCATTTGAAAGCAATGGTGCGGTGCATTTGAAAGCAATGGTGCGGTGCATTTGGAAGCAATGGCGCTGTGCATTTGAAAGTAATGGTGCGGTGCATTTAAAAGTCAATGTGAAATATATTTAAAGCTGTGTGCGATGTAGTTTGCATTTATATAAAAAAAGTTAGCGTCTGAGAAGTAATATCAATCGAATATATATATATATATATATATATATATATATATATATTCTAAACTTCTAAAATTGATTAGAAAATATCTCAAACTTGGATTTTAAAGATAATCAATATCCAAAAGGTGTAATTTTCTATAAAATACTATAAAGAAATTCAAACTGCTCGACGAAGGGTCTTGGTATTTATGTCTGTCATTAATTCTTCTTCTTTCTCTATCTTAAAAAATCTGCACTCAAAGAAAAATTGTGAGTTTGGGGGGGCGGTTGATTCGTGTTGACTTTGATGCTCTTGACTTTGATGATCTTGCGTTTCCCACTTTGTTTGAACTTGTAACCTCAACCCATCACTGAATCTTGGCGAACGAATAGTTAAGAAATTTTGATGAAAAATACTATTTTAATAAATAAAGTATGCATAATTTTTATAAAATAAAGTTGTTGCCGAATTTTGCATTGTGACATGCTCGTGAAACAAAGTAAACGTCCTCATCTGGAATCTGTCATTAGTCTTGCTTGACCATCCTTTGTCGATGACTGATGCGTCATCATGACAACGCCTTCAAAAGCTGCCCCAGTTTCCAATTTTGGGGGAAATATTGAATTTTTATTATGATGAGACCGAACCCATAGGGCTGCCTACGTATCCCCTCTTAAACGGGAATCAGGTCAAACGTAGTTCATTTACATTAAGAAATATTTCATAGAAAAGAAACAGGCGGATATGCCTCTAGATGTAGTATCTCTTGACTGCGTCTGCGTTTATAGGCTTGGGCCACACTTCTCCATCCATTTCTGCTAGAATTAATGCTCCTCCAGTCAATACTCGATGCACCATATACGGACCTTGCCAATTTGGCGCAAACTTTCCTTTAGCCTCACTTTGGTGCGGGAATATGCGCTTCAGAACCAATTGCCCCAGTTTGAACAGACGCGGTTTCACTTTTTTGTTGAAAGCTCTAGCCATCCTATTTTGATAGAGTTGACCATGGCAAACTGCATTCATTCTCTTCTCATCAATAAGCATTAGTTGTTCATATCGATTCTTCACCCATTCTGCATTGCTCAGCTCGGCTTCCTGGATGACCTTCAAGGATGGTATTTTAACTTCCGCTAGCAATACGGCTTCAGTTCCATAGACCAAAAGATAAGGCGTTGCCCCAGTTGATGTCCTGACTGTAGTACGATATCCGAGGAGAGCAAATGGTAGCTTCTCATGCCAATGCCTATAGTTATCAATCATCTTCCGCAATATCTTCTTAATATTCTTGTTGGCCGCTTCAACGGCTCCGTTCATCTGAGGCCGGTAGGGAATGGAATTTCGGTGAGTAATCTTGAACTTATCACATATTTCTTGCATCAAGTCACTATTGAGATTGGCTCCATTATCCGTAATGATTGACTCAGGAATTCCAAATCGGCAAACAATGTTGTTGCGGACGAAATCTGCTACCACCTTCTTTGTAATTGACTTGTAAGAAGAGGCTTCTACCCATTTTGTAAAATAATCAATAGCTACCAAGATAAATCTATGCCCATTTGATGCGGCAGGCTCAATAGGGCCAATGACGTCCATGCCCCAAGCTGCGAACGGCCAAGGGGAACTCGTTACATTGAGTTCATTTGGCGGGACTCGAATCAAATCACCGTGAATCTGACACTAATGACATTTCTGTACAAAACGAATGCAATTCGTTTCCATGGTCATCCAAAAGTAACCTGTGACGACCCGGCCCGTCGTCACGAGAATTACCACCCCGTTATGTTGTAAATACATGTTTTATGGTTTTATATCAGTGTCAGAGTCTATCGTGTGAGTTAGGAGTGATTGGGATTGGAAATGAGGCATATAGCCGTTGTGAAGGAAACTTGAATAAAGAAAGTCAATACGGAGTTGACTATTTGGTTAGAGGGCTCGGAATCGGATTCTGATGATTCGGTTAGTTCCGGGAGGTGATTTGTGACTTAGGGGAGCGATCGGAAATGAATTTGGAGGCCCGATGTAGAAATAGGCTTGAATTGGCTAAGATTGAATTTTGGCGAAATCCGAACGGTAGGTGAGATTTTGATCCGGGAGTCGGAATGGAATTTCGACAGTTGCAGTAGCTCCGTTAGGTGATTTTGGATGTGCCTGCAAAATTTCAGGTCATTCGGACGTCGTTTGGTCGGGTTTTTAATTGAATGTGTAATTCGGAATGTTTTAAGGAATTTAGGCTTGAATTTGATGTGAATTATGGGTTTTGGTGTTATTAGACGTGTTTTGAGGATTGGATCAAGTTCGAATAAGGTGTTAAGATGTGTTGGTGTGTTTGGATGAGGTCCCGGGGGCCTCGGGGTGTTTTCGGATGGCTAAACAGGAGAAAATATGGAAAATTGCAGGTTGGAGTATTCTGGTTCTGTCATTTTCGCCCTGCGGAAATGTGGGCGCGGAGGCAAGTCTGCAGGAGAGGACTGAGGAGCGCAGAAGTGCTTATGTTCGCTGAAGCGGGTCTTGTTCCGCTGAGGCGGTGTCGCTGGTGCGAACCGTGTGCCGCAGAAGCGGTCTAGAGGCGGATTAGGGAGATCCGCAGGAGCGGAGGAGTGATCGCCTAGGCGAGTCCGCAGAAGCGGACTCTGGTGCGCAGAAGCGAGAGTTTTCGCAGAAGCGGGTGTTCAATAGCTGAAGCGGACGCACGAAAGCGGTCCTTTTCTCGCAGAAGCGGGATTGACCAGCCAGACCTGGAATCGCAGGAGCGACCAGTTGGTCGCAGATACGGGCTCGTAGGAGCGGAATTTTCTTCCGCAGAAGCGAAAATCGCTGTAAGTTAAGTGTATCAGAAGTTAGAAAAATTTCAGAACATTTCACACATTTGGGTCTCGGCTTTAGAGGCGATTTGGGCGATTTTGAAGAGAAATTCGAGGGAAATCATCAGGTAATCAACTATGGACTTAAACAATGATTAGTATTGATAATAATATGCAATTATATCATGAAAATGGAGGAATTTGGAGTAATTTATGGAGGATTTAGCCCTAGGCTTGAACTCTAGAAAATCAAGGTTTTGAATGGGCAAATAGAGTCCGAATTTGGTAAAATTGATATGCTTAGACTCGTATTGAGATGAGGGTTCCGAATATGTGACTTTTGTAATTTTTCGACAAGCGTACCGAAAGTCGGGTTTTGACAACTTTGGGAATTTTGATGTAAATTGAGTTGTTTTGATTGGGTGTCGTCCCATTGGCCTAATTTGTTGTATTTCTACTGTATTTGATCAGATTCTACGCGTGCGGAGCTTGATTCTCGTGGCAAGGGCATTGCGGAATAGTCGTCGCGCTGTATTGAGGTGAGTAATAGATGTGGGTGATGACCAGCGGGTTCGAAACCCCGGTATACCACTTTGTGACGTTGTATAGCGGCGAGACACGCACACTCTTGAGAGTGCGGGGTCGATCATGAACTGGAGACTATATATTAGTCCGACATGTTGATACTGTATTATTGGCTATTCTAGAGCCGTCGAACCTCCTTCTCGGATGGTTGCATATATATATATATATTGTGATAATGGCCACTCTTGAGCCGAGGAACCCCTTCTTGGGCGGTTGAGTATACATGTGGGCCGTGAGCCAGTTATTGGATCCCGCGAGGATCGTTATCATTGTCTTATCATATAGACATGCTAGTTTACTACTAGTCCGTAGCTATTTTTGTTATTATGCTAATTCCAAATCTCTGGAACTTGATATTACTGTTTTCCAACTGAAAAATGATAAAAGAGTTTTATAAAAACTATTTTTGAGCCTGCGAGGCTGTATCTGCATATTAGCTGACTAGTAGTGGATCGGGCTGCACGCCGCAGCAGGATATATGTTGGATCGGACTGCACGCCGCGAGAATATCTCTATGAGATGTGCTTGGGCTGTAGGAGCCCCTCTGGAGTCTGAACCCCCACAGTGAGCACGGGTACCCAAAATTGGAGTCGGGCTACGCGCCGTAGCGGTCATATCATGCATTGCATTACATTTAGCTACATCTGCTAGCTGTTATGCTATTTATTGGTATTTTGTTGGTACAGGTACAGTGAATATTGATTCTATGACAGGGGTAGCTGATTATAGCTTTACATAGTGCTTTATTGCGGATTTCTTATCTGCGCTGTCTTACCCTTGTTTATTACCACTGAGTCTGGCAGTACTCATTTTACTCCTGCACCTTGTGTGCAGATCCAGGTACCTCTCAGCAGTGATCCAGTAGCTGTGCGAGGCGACGTTTGTGGATATTCGAGGTAGGTGCAGAGTCCGCAGGACCCGATATTCCTTCTTACTGTCTTGATTTTGTATTGACTTTTCTTTCCGCACTTGGTATCTTGTAAACCTTTATACACTCATGTTCGGTAGAGGCTCATGACTCTTGACCCTTCGGTCTATGGGAGTTAGTATATTTTGGGACTTGGTTTCCCCGTTGTTAGTATAAGTATTACTATTGTTTCATATTTTGAAATGCTTAAATGGGTTAAAGAGAGCTTCTGGCTCCGTGGTTGATATTGATTGGTCAGGCTGGCTTAGCAATGTGCTGGGCGCCATCACGACCGGATTTGGGGTCGTGACAAGTTGGTATCAAAGCCTAGGTTTACTAGGCCTCGTGAGTCTTGAGCCGGTTAGTAGAGTCTTGTGGATCGGTACAGGGAACGCCTGTACTTATCCTCGGGAGGCTGCGAACCTTTAGGAAAACTTCACTTTTCTTGAACTGTGTCGTGCGATCTTGTTGTTCTGAGAACTGAACTTCTATATTCTATTCTCTCGCAGATGGCGAGAACGCGAGCATCAGGACGAGGTGGACGACCTCCATTGCCACCTGTTAGAGGTCGTGGGCGCGGTCGTGCTAGAGTTAGAGGTAGGGCGGGCTGAGGCAGTGCCAGCTGACCCGCCTGTTGTACCAGTTCAGGAGCAGCCCCCAGTGGTTGATGCTCCAGCGGTCCCAGTTCAGGGCCGGACTATATCTATTGCTATTCACGGTGTTCGGAGACTCTCGCTCGGATATTATCGGTGTGTTCGGTTTGGCTCGAGTAGTTTCAGCTACCGCTGCGTAGCGACATCTCGGTCGGGGGGTGGTCAGCAGACCCTGCACTCGCACGCCTGACCCGGTTGTTCGGGGACTTCGGACGCCAGAGGTGGTCCCCGCTCGGTGGTTGCACCGGTTATTCCTCCAGCTGCACCGGCTCGGCTCCAGAGCATATGGTTCGAGGTTATGCCCGATGACGAGCGGCGTCGTCTCGAGAGATTTGGTAGACTTCATCCACCCCATTTCGGTGGCGTTGAGGGCGAGGATGCCCGTGGTTTCTTGGATAAGTGTCAAGAAGATGCTGCGTACGGCTGGTATTCTTGAGTCCGGCGGAGTTTCATTTACTACATTTCAGTTCACTGGTCCCGCGTTTGATTGGTGGGAGGAGTTTGAGAGGCGTAGGCTTGCAAGAGCAGCACCTCTCACATGGCAGCAGTTCTCTACTCTCTTTCTAGAGAAATATGTACCTCCGTCTCGTCGCGAGGAGCTACGTCGCCGGTTCGAGTGGTTGATTCAGGGCGACATGTCTGTGACCCAGTATGAGCTTAGATTCACTCGGTTGGCTAGGCATGCCACATGGATGATCCCCACTGATAGGGAGAGGATCAGGAGGTTCATTGATGGCCTCAACTACTCTATCCGTATTCTTATCACAAGGAAGGTGTCACACCTCTTTTTTACGCACCCGCAAGGGTGCAAAGAGTTTTTCCAATTAAAGGACAATCGAGATGGGATTTATTTTAATTATTTCAGAGTCGCCACTTGGGAGATTTATGGTGTCCCAAGTCACCGGTTAAATCCCGAATCGAGGAAAAGAATGACTCTATTTAACGGTCCGCGAACCAGAAATCCGGATAAGGAATTCTATTAACCGGGAGAAGGTATTAGGCATTCCCGAATTCCGTGGTTCTAGCACGGTCGCTCAATTGTCGTGTTTGGCTTATCTATCTGCTTTTTACAATTATGTACTTAGTGCAAGTTAATACCCCTTTACCGCTTTTATTATTGGTTGTGATTTACGAAAGAGAAAGTTGCTTAAAAATATGCTTTCGAATCACGTCACATGAAATGCACCCGGATCCTCAACGTATTCTTATTCAACATTTCGGGGTTTGGATTTGGGTCACATGAAATGCACACCCGTATTAAAAGAAAAAAAGAGAAAAAAAAAAGGTAAAACTAAAATATGCACCCGGATCGACTACTTATTTACACTGTTGAGAAAGGCGTGATATTCGTTAAGGAACGACGCATCTCGAAATCTAAGTATTTATATGTACATTTATGACGACTATGTGATTAGTGTAACTGTTGGGCGAGGCGTACCTTCGATTCAAATCTAAAGCGAACTACATCCCATTGTATCTTACTTAAGAGTTGATTCCAAATTACTTAAAACTTGCTACGAACCACATCACATGAAATGCGCCTGTGGTTCTTAACATGCTTTGTTTACTCTTGCCCAAAATTGGGGTCGGGTCACATGAAATGCACCCCCGACTCTTTTTAATCTAATTATGTCATTCCGCTGAGTAACAATTCCCTAGCTAATCGTGCTTTTAGCATAAGATCTAATGTTAACAGATTTGGAGATTACGCATACGAACAGAGAAGATTGAATAGAGATACAAAGACTAATTCAGGTTTACATGCTTATCTAACGACAATGTATCTTTGGCCTAGCTACGCTTTTCCATAACCAAGACTAACAATACAAGCTTAATTGGAGAATAACAGAATGTAATTGAACATAAGAGCTTTAGACGACTACATGTTTCAATAGACTTTATGCATAAGCTTCAAACTTCATTCTTGTCGAACCAAGGAACTACAATAACAGAGGTGTGTACCTGGAATGCGGAAGAACAAGGAAGAGTGAGCAATGGCAACGCGACAACAATAGCAGGAACAGTAACAGCAACAGTAAACCAATAACCAATAGCCCAGCAACCAGATAGACCAACAGCCAACAAAATAAGGAATCGAACAAACTAACAGCAACCACAATTAATGAACTAGTGGTTAACTTGAGACCAACAGCAAACAAATAATGTCCAATGAATCAGCCAACAACAACACCACACAGCAACAACAACAATGAGTAAAGCAGCCACAATCACTTAAGCAGCACAACACTGGACCTACCACAGCCCTCAACCACTGATCCAGCTACAACAAATGCACACAACAACAACAACAAATGCCTAACAGCAACAACTCAACCCAGGCAGCAACAACTATAAACCAGCCAGCAACACTAATGACCAAGAACAGCAACACTAGTGACCAAACAGTCTCAAACGAGCACCACAGCAATAACAACACTGTCTAATGACAACAACACTAGACCAAGAACCCCAAACTGGACAAACAACACCAAGTGAACAAAAGCAGCAACAAAACGACCAAGAGCAGCAATAATGCTGACCAACAGCCTCAAACGAACACCACAGCAACAACAATGGCCAAACAACTCAACCACTGAAGCAAACAATCGAAGCAGTGACCACAACCAGTGGCAGTAGCCACAATAACACAGCAATAATAACTAAAAGAAGAACCAGCCAGACAGTAGCCAAGAAAACTCGAAGAACAGTGACTCCAAACCAATGAAACTCAAGTGTCTGTATGTATGCATGAATATCCCCCCTCCAGGTACTCTTTGATGCTATATTTATAGCTCAAAGCCCCTCCAGAACACCTGGCCCTAATTAACTATTACCCTGCCCACTCCTAACTCTGCCAGACCCATCAAATTCCCTGCAAACCCCACTAACTACTGTCCAAAGGTATGGACTCCAACATTAAACAACAAGGCTGGTGGCAGTGTTCAGTGGGATACCCTGCTGTGCAGGTTCCACTAGCCCCTTTATGGGTGTGTGATTTAAAAATTAATCTGTTAACTACAACCATCTAATTCCCTTTAATCTGAATCAAACAGTAACCAAATCCCACACTTGCATTGCATACGGGCAGGCCAGGGCAAATTATACAAACAAATCGAACTGTTGACGATATTAAACGAACTAGGCATTGAATTCAAACAACAATTAGTAAAGAATAGGAATCGACCACATAAAAGGTCTGTTGAAGGAGGAGAATGAATCAACTGATATGAGAAATTAATTAACAGATAAAAATCGAAACACAAACCAAAACAAGCACATATGTTCACACAATTGAATCGAATTGTCCAGAGAAGGAATGGATACCTCATAAGAAAACTGCCGACCCAGGCTTTGAACCAAAATTTGGAATTATTGAAGCCAAACGGGCTTTAATCGAGATGTTCTCGATTGAGAACACCTAGACTAAAGTCCCTTGGACTTCAATTGTGGCTAAAACGGCTCGAATTGGGTTTCTTCAAAATTAGGGTTCTTGGGCTCGGATTTGGGGCTTTTGCATTTTTGGTTAGATTCGAAGCAAACCAATGTCATTGGGAGTGTGGGGGAGGTGTGAGGAGACTGTGGTGTGAATTTGGGGTGATTTGGCATTGGTTCGAGTTTGACTCGAATCTTCAAATGAAGATTCGAGGAGCTCCGGCATGATTCGAGGTTAGTGGAGGCTGGGTTCGTGATGGGGGAGGTGAGGGGAAGGTTTTGGCATTGGTTTGGTGGTGATTGGCCTACCGGAACCGCCGTGGGGCGATTTCCGGCAGGCGGCGCAATGGTGGCGGACGGCGGCGTTACGCCTGGTCTCTGAGGACCTTTGGGAGACGAAGGGAGAGGGGGGGTCTGGCTTGGGGGGGGCGGGGTATGGAATGAGCTTTATATATGATTTGAGAAGTTAAATCCTGATCGTTGGATCAAACTTGATCAACGATCAGGATCTTCTCACTTAAACCAAACGGTGTCGTTTGGTCAAGTCATAAGCTGAATGTATTTGGGGATTTATGGATTAATCTGGGCCGTTGGATTATAAAATCCAACGGTCCAGATCGAGCGTTACACAAGCTGGACGGGTATTTGGGCTGGGTATTGAGGTGATTCATTTGGGCCTGTTTGTTTAGCCTAAGACACGGCCCAATTCAGATCTACATGATGTACTATATGCATATGTGTATATATATATATATATATATATGTGTATATATACATATATATATATATATATATACACACATATGTATATATACCAACCTATAACACCGCTGTTTTTTACTACAATTAACGCACACAATTACATATCACCCAAAAATGTAAATCACATGACTTCGATATCAAACACTAAAAATGCAAAACCTAGCATATATTTTTGTATTTTTTAATTTAAATAAATAAACGTGCACACCAAAAGATAAAATAACACGAAATCACAAAAATCATGCCCAACACGAAACTATTTTTTTATTTTTGAATTTTCTGGGAGTACTTCTCAAGTAAGGCAAAAATCACGTGCTCACAGCTGCCCCTCTTTGCGCGTAAACACGCAGAGTTTTCGTGCAAAGATAAATGAGCGGATATAAGCGATTTTTGCCCATTCGAACACTCCGTATGAAGCATTTTGGAAAAGTTTTGACCGAACCTTGCTTCAAAGGTCTCCTACATATCCCTGGCTAAAAGGGAATCGGGTCAATGTAGTTCGGGAAGTTCTGGTAGCTGGGACTACCATGACTGTTGCGATCTCGCTGTTACTGCTGTTGCCGCTGTTACTGCTGTTACCACTGCTTAGCTGATTTCCTTGTTACACCGCGCTAAGCAACAAAAACAAGAAGCTAGACTAAGTTACAGTACTACAAGTTCTTATCTATCCTTTTTAACTTGATCTTGTCGCGCTCCTTGCCATCTTGTCTGACTTGGCGTTCCTTCTGATGCTTCGTCTCTTCTTACGAACTTGGATTCATGCCGGAGATTTCTGTTACATTCTACCGCTTTCCTCTACCAAATTAAAACGGATCGCCACTCCATTCTCCAGGCGGGCTCCCCGACTTCAACTACGACTTCAAAATTAAATCGCCACTCCATTCTTCGGGCGGGCTCCCCTGACTTCAGCTACAACTTCAAAATTAAATCGCCACTCCGTTCTCCGGGCGGGCTCCCGACTTCGACTACTACTTCAAAATAAAATCGCCACTCCGTTCTCCGGGCGGGCTCCCTCTGACTTCGATTACGACTTCAAAATTAAATCGCCACTCCATTCTCCGGGCGGGCTTCCCGACTTCAACTACAACTTCAAAATTAAATCGCCACTCCGTTCTCCCGGCGGGCTTCCCGACTTCAATTACAACTTCAAAATTAAATCGCCACTCCATTCTCCGGGCGGGCTCCCCTGACTTCGACTACTACTTCAAAATAAAATCGCCACTCCATTCTCCCGGCGGGCTCACGACTTCAACTACTACTTCAAAATAAAATCGCCACTCCGTTCTCCGGGCGGGCTCCCGACTTCAATTACGACTTCAAAATTAAATCGCCACTCCGTTCTCCAGGCGGGCTTCCCGACTTCAACTACAACTTCAAAATTAAATCGCCACTCCATTCTCCGGGCGGGCTTCCTGACTTCAACTACAACTTCAAAATTAAATCGCCACTCCATTCTCCAGGCGGGCTCCCTGACTACAACTTCAAAATTAAATCGCCACTCCATTCTCCGGGCGGGCTCCCTGACTACTTCAAAATTAAATCGCCACTCCGTTCTCCGGGCGGGCTTCCGACTTAACTACTACTTCAAAATAAAATCGCCACTCCATTCTCCGGGCGGGCTCCCTTCAACTACTACTTGAAATAAAATCGCCACTCCATTCTCCAGGCGGGCTTCGACTACTACTTCAAAATAAAATCGCCACTCCGTTCTCCGGGCGGGCTCCCCGACTTCAATTACGACTTCAAAATTAAATCGCCACTCCGTTCTCCGGGCGGGCTTCCGACTTCAACTACAACTTCAAAATTAAATCGCCACTCCGTTCTCGAGGCGGCTCAAAATTAATCGCCACTCCGTTCTCCAGGCGGGCTTCGACTACGACTTCAAAATACCGCTCCATTCTCCGGGCGGGCTTCCCTGACTTCAATTAAATCGCCACTCCATTCTCCGGGCGGGCTCCACGACTTCAACTACTACTTCGAAATTAAATCGCCAGTCCTCGAAAATTCAATCGCCACTCCATTCTCCGGGCGGGCTCACTGACTTCAATTACGACTTCAAAATTAAATCGCCACTCCATTCTCCGGGCGGGCTTCCTGACTTCAACTACAACTTCAACATTAAATCGCCACTCCATTCTCCGGGCGGGCTTCCTGACTTCAACTACAACTTCAAAATTAAATCGCCACTCCATTCTCCAGGCGGGCTCCCTGACTTCAACTACTACTTCACTGATTTCCTATCTTGATTACCTTCCTTTGCCTCTTGTACCCTATCCTTGTTCCTGCATTACCTCTCGGACCACCCTTCTCTTCCGAATTATCCTGTCTTGGAATTGCTTTCCCTTAGGTCGTGTTACTTTTCTTCTGGCTGCTGGGGATATTTTGGAACTGTTTACTCGCCTGCTGGTGGTGATGCTGCTGAGGAAGTATTCTTTGTTTCCTTCACCCCTCATTCTCTTCCTTCTTCCCCTACCTCTTCTGGGACTCACGCTTTTGTTTCCTTGATCAAATTATAGGATGTAATACTGCTGGGGGAATCTCGAAGCCATTTTTCTTTTTCCCATAACTGCTGGAGATGATACCCGGCTCAAAGATCACCCCATCTTGTGTTGCTTTCTACACTTATCCTCCGAGTCTTGCTTTCCAGAAAATTTTCGCAACAGGAGAAAATTTTCTGCCCCAGTGTGATAAACTTCTGGACGGTATGCTTTTCTGCCGTCGGACCTTCTTTTCCTGCTTTAAATCAAAGAAAAATTGTTAGTTTCAAAACGCCGCGAGTGGCCGTGCCACTCTTGTTGAGGCCATTCTCTTTCAGCTGCTTGGCCTCTCTCGAACTTTGAGGACGATGTTGACGCTTGCTTGGGAAGATGCATTTTTCCACGAACGACCTCTCATCTTTCCTTTTATTCCACTCTTTGGTTTGGTCCGACTCTTTTTAGCCGGTGATCTGTTGCGTGAAATCATCTTTCGGACATGCCACATGTGTCCATCATACTCCATAATTCTTGCGAACCTTCCACTCGGCCTGTCATCCCAATCTCACTATCGTAACGACTTCCGTCTCATTGCCTTGTTCCAATGCCTATTCACTTTCAATATACTGCTTTGGGAGACTTGGTAGTAAGCTTTGAAAAATCAATTTTCGAAAATGAAAGAAAAGAAAAGAATACTGACCGCAAATGACAAAAAGAAGAGAAAAACTTTTCTGAACTCAAAAATAGGAAAACTTATCTGAATGTGTGCCTGATCCAATGTTATGCCGCGCCTTTGAGATTAAACTACCCAGTCTATTCATGTCAATCACTTTCTGATACCGCGTCCTGCTAGAGGTAAACGGGTGTCCCAACCTTGTCTCATGCAGACATCTTGTAACCATCTCGTCCTGTCACCTCACAGTGCCCTTCAAAGGGTTTTCACTAATGAGATTCTCTCATTTCTCTCTATCTCCCGTCGCCTTAGGGTGCCCGTAAAGGTTTTCACCGTAGGACTCTCTCATTTTACTTCTCTCAACTTCCTTCGCCTTAAGGTGCCCGTGAGGGTTTTCACCGTTAAGACTCTCTCATTTTACTTCTCTCAACTTCCTTCGCCTTAAGGTGCCCGCGAGGGTTTTCACCGTTAAGACTCTCTCATTTATGCTTTCTTTCCTTGCGGCGGGGTATCACCCCTGAGATTCCCTCTAGAGCGTTATCCCCTTTCGGCTTGTGCATCCTGGATTCAATCGAGGGTCGGGATGTCACTCTTGGCTTTCATTCACATGACTTGGCACTTCTCAAATGCTGATCGAGAGGTCTTTCTGGTTCTTGATATGGTTTCTGCGCGTGAGGCTGAAGAAAGGGGTTTAGCCTCAACGGTTAGCTTATTACAACTTTCGGAATCCACACTATCTTTCCAACGAAACAATGACTTCTGCCCCAGTTTTGTTGCTTGGGGGATTTTTGATTTTTATTTTATTATGGCCGAGCCGTGTGGCGCCTACGTATCCTTCTTGAGGAATCAGGTCGAACGTAGTTCACTTTTTCTTGTATTACTTCTTTGTTTCTTTTCTATTCTGTTACACGTCTTCCTTGATGATTCCGAAAGAGGGTATATGAAAGAATAATTAAGGCTCAAATGGGGAAACAAAGGTTAAAGTGTTTGGGTAGTAGAAAAATTGCCTCTGTCATTTCATTCTCCGAAAAATGCCAAATACACACAAACGAAACCAAACGTTGACAAATGCATTAAAGAATTACACATAATATCTCTTAACTGCATCAGAATTGATAGCCATATCGGTGCATCTTCCCTCGACATCCGTCAGACATAGAGCGCCGTTGGATAATACTCTAGTCACCACAAATGGTCCCTGCCAATTTGGAGCGAACTTGCCTTTCGCCTCGGCCTGATGTGGTAGAACTCTCTTCAGCACATGCTGTCCCACTTCAAATCTCCCGGGACGTACCTTCTTGTTATATGCTCTCGCCATTCTCTTTTGATACAATTGGCCGTGACATACTGCTGTCAATCTCTTTTCATCGATCAAGCTCAATTGCTCCAATCGGGTTTTGACCCATTCATCATCGTCAATCTCAGCTTCAGCGACAATTCGGAGGGATGGGATCTCAATTTCTGCGGGTATTACTGCTTCGGTCCCGTATACCAACAAGTAAGGAGTTGCACCTACCGAAGTCCGGACGGTAGTGCGATAACCCAACAGCGCAAATGGTAACTTTTCATGCCACTGCCTAGACCCTTCTACCATCTTCCTCAATATCTTCTTTATGTTCTTGTTTGCTGCCTCGACCGCACCATTTGCTTTTGGGCGATACGGTGTGGAATTTCGGTGTGTAATCTTGAACTGTTGACATACCTCTTTCATCAATCCACTGTTAAGATTTGCACCGTTATCCGTAATGATCATCTTTGGAATTCCGAACCTACAAATGATGTGGGAGTGTACGAAGTCCACTACCGCCTTCTTGGTTACTGCTTTGAAGGTTTTAGCCTCCACCCACTTGGTAAAATAATTGATTGTTACCAAAATGAACCTATGGCCATTGGAAGCTGCCGATTTTATAGGTCCAATAACATCCATACCCCACGCCACAAATGGCCATGGTGCTGACATTGTACGCAACTCGGTCGGCGGAGAATGAATCAAATCTCCGTGTATCTAACACCGATGGCATCTTCGTATGAAACTTATACAATCACGCTCCATAGTGAGCCAGTAATATCCTGCTCGAAGAATCTTCTTTGCCAATACATATCCGCTCATGTGTGGTCCGCAAACTCCCGAGTGTATATCCGTCATCACTGTTGTGGCTTGACTTGCATCTATACATCTCAACAATCCCAAATCTGGGGTTCTTTTGTACAGCACCCCTCCGCTAAGGAAAAATCCGTTCGCCAACCGCCGAATAGCTCGCTTTTGATCTCCGGTTGCTTGTTCTGGGTATACTCCTAACCTGAGGTATTCCTTGACATCATGAAACCACGGCTCACCATCCACCTCTTCCTCTATCACATTACAATAAGCATGTTGATCCCGGATCTGGATATGTAATGGATCGACACGAACCTTATCCGGGTGATGTAGCATCGACGCTAAAGTAGCTAGAGCATCGGCAACCTCATTATGCATCCTTGGGATGTGTCTGAATTCTACTGATCGAAAGCGCTTGGTCAGATCATGCAAACACTGACGATATGGGATAAGCTTTAAATCTCTGGTTTCCCATTCTCCCTGAATCTGATGTACTAGAAGGGTCCGAGTCCCCCAAGACCAAGACGTCCTGTACATCCATGTCCACCGCTAATCGTAACCCCAGGATACATGCCTCGTACTCAGCCATATTATTGGTACGGTGAAAACGCAGTTGAGCAGTAACAGGATAATGATGTCCTGTTTCAGATATGAGCACAGCCCCTACTCCGACTCCTTTTGCGTTCGCCGCTCCGTCGAAAAAGAGCTTCCACCCTGGATCCTTGGTTAGTTCTAACCCCTCAATTTGCAACACCTCCTCATCTGGAAAATACGTCCTCAAAGGTTCGTATTCGTCATCAACGGGATTTTCAGCTAAGTGATCGGCCAGGGCTTGAGCTTTCATGGCCGTCCTTGTCACGTATATGATGTCGAACTCCGTAAGTAATATTTGCCATTTTGCTAACCTCCCTGTAGGCATAGGTTTATGGAAAATATACTTCAACGGATCCAGACGCGAAATGAGGTAAGTGGTGTAAGAAGACAAGTAGTGTTTCAGCTTTTGGGCTACCCAAGTCAGGGCGCAGCATGTCTTTTCTAGATGAGTGTACTTGACCTCGTGGACTGTAAACTTCTTACTGAGGTAGTAAATGGCCCGTTCCTTCCTGCCGGTAAGATCATGCTGCCCCAGTACGCAACCAAACGAATTCTCCAAGACCGTCAGATAAAGAATCAGGGGTCTACCTGGCTCAGGCGGAACTAGTACGGGTGGATTTGACGGATACCCTTTGATCCGGTCAAACGCTTCTTGACATTCTGCCGTCCATTCTATCGCAGCGTCTTTCTTCAATAGGCGGAATATGGGTTCACAGGTTGCCGTAAGCTGGGCAATAAACCTACTGATGTAATTCAACCTTCCCAACAGACTCATTACCTCTGTTTTATTCTTCGGCGGGGCTAACTCCTGAATGGACTTGATTTTGGATGGGTCCAGCTCAATGCCCCGTCGGCTGACGATGAATCCTAGCAACTTTCCCGACGGAACTCCGAATGCGCATTTGGCTGGATTGAGCTTGATGTCGTATCTTCGAAGTCTTTGAAAGAACTTACTGAGGTCAGCAACATGGTCCTCTTGACGTCTGGATTTCACGATCACATCATCCACGTACACCTCAATTTCCTTGTGTATCATGTCATGGAATACCGTAGTCATCGCCCTCATATATGTTGCTCCTGCGTTCTTCAAACCAAACGGCATCACTCGGTAGCAATAAGTCCCCCACGGTGTGATAAAAGCCGTCTTTTCTGCGTCCTCTTCATCCATCAAAATCTGATGATATCCCGCATAACAGTCCACAAAGGATCCAATTTCGCGTCCGGCGCAATTATCAATCAGGATATGGATATTGGGAAGTGGGAAATTATCCTTAGGACTTGCCTTGTTGAGATTGCGATAGTCCACGCATACCCTGATCTTTCCGTCTTTCTTTGGCACCGGTACTACGTTAGCCAACCATTCGGGGTATCGAGTGACACGAATGACTTTCGCCTGCAACTGCTTGGTTACCTCCTCCTTAATCTTCACACTCATCTCCGTCTTGAATTTCCGCAGCTTTTGCTTGACGGGAGGATATGCCGGATCAGTGGGTAATCTATGAACCACTAGATCAGTGCTGAGTCCGGGCATGTCGTCGTACGACCATGCGAAAATGTCTTTAAACTCCATGAGTGTTTTGATCAGTTCTTCTCTCAGGTTGGGTTCAATATGGACACTTATCCGGGTTTCCTTTGACGTCATCCGCATTCCCTAGATTAACGGCCTCAGTATCATTTAAATTCGGTTTGGGTTTTTCCTCGAAGTGACTTAATTCTTCACCGATTTCTTCCACGGCTTCATCATCGCCGTACTCTGACTCACTCTCGTCACTTCTTATTTCATGTGTTATTATTTCCAAACCCGATTGACTTTCTAGGCTGGGTTGATTAATCTTTAAGCACGCCATATCATTAAGATCAGTTGCAAGAAGGCTGTTCAGAAAAGTAAAAAGAAGAAAAAAGATAAACAAAATTAGACACGAAGGAACCAAATTTCATTGATGGGAATTGTACAAAGGGAAAACAAGCTGCAAACTTAAATCAGAAATGAACAAAAACAACGGGATTTTATTCCGGGGACAAACCCCCAATACAAAATTTCGAAAGAAAAACAATCCAAGACAAACTACCAAGACTCCTTCCGGACAGGGAGAGGAGTAGCCTTCCAGTTATTCAGTTTTGCCTTTGGTCCCACAAATTGTATATCGGCATGACTGGATCCTTCACCATCTTCGAGCATACATACATCCGTGAATAGGTTTTCGAACTTCCTGAAGAACTCTTCGTCTGGCCTGACCGTAGGACCGGGAATCTTTGGCGCTGGATGTCCTCTTGCTCCGGACCTGACAAAAGATTGGGAAAGGCGTGGAACAGGCTTTGGGAGCACCCATGTTTTCTGCTTACTCCTCTTTGCTCGCCGGATGTCCTCTGAGGTTGGCTGAAATCCCAAGCCGCAGGTTCCCAAGTTCTCGACCACTGATACCGGTTGTATAATTCCTTGCAGAGATGCACCTAGCCCTTTACCGGGTACGAAACCATGTCGCAACATTTCATGCGCCACCATGACATCCGCGGTAATTGTTCTGTCGCCGGGAATACATTCCCCTTCCGGAACTCGGTGGGCGGACACCACATCGCAGACCTGATACACCCACGGCCCAACATCTTCTTCTGTTTCAACAAAGGGAATGATGGTGCCTGATTGTGGATCGTTCTCTCCATGGACGACGATCTCCTGCTGGTCCCATTCAAACTTGACGAGCTGGTGTAGGCTGGATGGAACTGCTCTTGCGGCATGAATCCATGGTCGCCCTATTAGGAGGTTATATGACACCACCATGTCCAGCACCTGGAATTCCATGGTGAACTCCACTGGCCCAATTGTCAAGACTAGCACTATGTCACCAACCGACGCTTTGCCTCCTCCGTCAAACCCTCGAACACATACGCTGTTCTTGCGTACCCTGCCGATGTCTACTTTTAATTTGCCCGGTGTAGAGAGAGGACAAATGTTAGCACTGGATCCATTATCGACAAGGACTTTGGTAACCACCGCCTCTTCACACTTCACCGTAAGATATAAAGCCCTGTTATGCTCAGTGCCTTCCTCAGGCAACTCGTCATCGGTGAAGGTGATCCGATTTGCTTCGAAGATCCGATTGGTGATCTTCTCCAAATGGCTCAGTGAGATTTTATCCGGTACATGTGCCTCATTCAGGACTTTCATCAATGCTTGCCGATGTTCTTCAGAATGTATCAGCAAGGATAGCAATGATATTTGCGCCGGAGTCTTCTTTAACTGCTCTAAGACAGAGTAGTCATGCAGCTTCATCTTTTTCAAGAATTCTTCCGCTTCTTCATCAGTTACCGGCTTTTCAATGCTGCCGGAGTGGTCTTCCTCAATTCCGCAGGGGCAAAACATCTCCCCGAGCGGGTCAACCCTTGGGCTTCACAAACTTCCTCTTTCACCTCCTTTCCTCTGTAGGTCGTTGTAATCCGAGCGTAATTCCATGGGACAGCCCGGCTATCAGTTATTGGCAACTGTGTTGCCGGCTGGATGATGAAAGGATCCATTCGAACGCCTGCTACTGTCAAGATGGGCTTGATTGCTGCCCCTGGTACAACTATCTTGGCCGGCTTCACCGGTACTTCGTTCACACTTTCCTTTCCTGCTTCCGACTCTCCTGGCATGTCTTTCTTGCAACTGGGCGACTCATCAAAGCTTGGCCCTTTTCTCGTTCCTGCCCCGCTAGACTTAATCATCATTACGGTCTGAGAGGCTTTCTCCTTTCCTTCCTCCGCCCGTACCAACTCGATCATATTGGTCTCATGATGAGCTGGGAGCGGGTTTTGGTTGATGTTGGGCTCTGTTGGAGTCTGGACTTCGATCCTGCGAGTATCAATAAGCTCCTGGATGGCCGTCTTTAGCCTCCAACACTTTTCTGTATCATGTCCCGGACATCCCGAGCAGTAGGCACAATTTACTGAATGGTCCAAGTTCTTCGGAAGGGGGTTTGGCAACTTAGCTTCAACCGGATTTAGCAAACCTACTTGCTTCAACCGGTGGAACAGACTGGTATAAGACTCTTCTAAGGGAGTGAAAGTCTTTGGCCTCGGCGCCCTGTCACCCCTGAATGCCTGGTTCGGACGGAAACTCGCGCCCGAGGGGTTTCTGTAAGCTCTTGGGGGTGGATGATTGTTCTGGGGGTTCGGTGCACGCCACGGTGCATGAACAGGAGGTGCAGAATAGGATTGTGCATGGTGGACGGTAAAATGGGGATCAGGTGCGGGATAATAATGTTGCGGATGGCTATATGGGTTGTGAGAGTAGTTTTGGTGGTGAGGTTGGGGTGGGCTATATTGGGGTGCGGGGCCTCTATTTCTGAACCATGCCCCGGACTCGACGGCCGCAACTTCCTCTCTTCTCTTTTTTTCCCCAGTACTCCTCCAGTACCACTTTGGATAGCCTGAGTGGTGGCTTTCAGTGTTGAGTAACTCATGATCTTGTTGGCCTTCAAACCTTCCTCGATCATACCCCCCATTTTTATCACCTCGGTGAATGATTTGCCTACGGACGTTACCAGATGTCCGAAGTAGGTGGGCTCTAATGTCTGCAAGAAGTAGTCCACCATCTCGCTCTCTCTCATCGGTGGATCCACCCTGGCCGCCTGTTCCCTCCATCGGAAACCAAATTCCCTGAAGCTTTCAGCAGGCTTCTTCTCTAATTTTAGCAATGATAGGCGGTCGGGGATTATCTCAAGATTGTATTGGAGCTGGCCGATAAAAGCTTGAGCCAAATCATCCCACGTAAACCATCTACTGGGATCCTGTCTAGTGTACCGCTCCAACGCCGATCCTCCCAGACTCTGGCCGAAGTAGGCTATCAGAAGCTCGTCGCGTCCTCCGGCCCCTCTCATTTTACTGCAAAACCCCCGCAGGTGGGCCGCTGGGTCACCATGCCCCTCGTATAGGTCGAATTTGGGCATTTTAAATCCTGGTGGCAACTGGACGTCCGGAAATGGACACGGATCCTTATAGGCGACGCTGACCTGGTTGCCCAAACCGTGCATGTTCTGAAGGACTGCTCCAGGCTTTTAACTTTTCCGACAACTTCCTCGTGTTCCGAACTTTGGAAGTGTTTTTCGGTTCTGCCGGATTATCCCGATGAGGTGTATGTGATTGTGGTTCGGGAGCCCTGAAAGTAGGCTCCGGAGGATAGTAAGAGTTGTCATGGATGTGAACATATGGCTCGGCGGCCGGCCTTTGCGAGAGGAGCAGGTGGAGGTGCTACAAAAACGGGGGTAGCTGGAGGAGGATTTGGTTTGGGCTGGCGGAATGTGGGTGGCATATGGATTTTCCCCACGAAAGTATGGATAGCTCGGGGCGGCTTGTTGAAGGATCGACGGGCGGATGTTCGGGAGGGCCGAGGCGAGAGTAGGGCGGTTTGGTGAAGGCTGTTCCCTGGCCCAGGCCAGGTGCATCTCTGTTAACTGTTGTTTTAACCGGTCTACCTCTTCTTTCATGATTTGTAGCTCGGATTTTTCTTCCTCGAGACTCCTTGCCAGAACTAGACATGCTTACTGTAAGCGGTCCTTTGGATCTAGTGCGGTAGTGATGGCTGGCCAGTATATTCTGTCAAACCAACTGCTAAACTTTCCGGAATACGCAACAAACTTGTTAGTTCACCGAGTTTGACAGATATGTTATAGCACGTTGGATGCAATGCACCTAACCAAATAACCCTTTCTACGTGTACTCTTTAACATGCGTCATTCCGGCCCTTTTTCTTTTTCTTTTTCTTTTTCTTTTTCTTTTCCTTTTTTTCTTTTTCGACTATCTTTGCAAGCCTTATTGTTATTTAACCTTTGGATTCTTTTTCTTTCTTTTTTAGTGGTGGTCGAATCTTATGTGGATTGCCTACGTATCACGACCCCGCGTGAATCAGACCGAGCGTAGTTCTGGTGACAAGATTGTGGCAAAATTCAGTAACTTTTATATCAAATAAAACCGTGTAGTTACAAAACACGTCTTACAAAAATCAGCAAAACAAAGGAAAATGCTTGACTTGGGAAAGTAAAGATAAAAATGCCAACTAGCTTGACTCAACATTTCAAAATACATTTTCAATCAAAAATCTAATGCCCTAAAATCCCCGGGGGCCCGCGAGGCATCATTCGGCCTTGCCGCGGGCCTTGGTGTGAGGTCCTTGTGCAGTTCCCTCAACTCTTCCATGATCCGGTGAACATAACCCATAATTGAAGCGAAAAGGTCGGCGCGGGGCATTCGTTCACAAGCTAGGAACTTCATGGTGACATAGTGCCCGATTTCTCCAATTCTATCCTTGATCATGTCCCTTTCTCCGAGTAGCCGCTCTATTTGCTGGTTTTTCGCCCCCAATCTTCGAGCATTGTTGGTGACTTGATCTAGGAGCCTATCCACTTGTCCTTGCAGGTCGGGCCATCAAATTGTGGCAGCGGTCGAGGTCTGCTCTGGCATCTTGGGCTTGCTTGAAAACCCGCTCCCTAAGGACAACATTTGCTTCCCTCGGGCTAGTGATGATATCAGTGTAATCTTCTTCCACCCGCTTTAGGTGAAGTGCATGTTGATGTGCCTCCTTTTTCCAGCTGGCACGGATCCTCGTTATTTGGGCTTTTGACTCGTCCAATTCTCTTTGGATGTCGGTGACTTGGCTTCTCAAACCCCTTATCAATTTTTCGTCGGCCCGACTCCTCGATTGTCTGTCAGCATCTCTTTTCATTTGTTGGATTTGAGCTCTCAAGAAGTCATTTTCTTGTGCCAACTTCTTTTTGTCTCCTTCGTCGGTGGCGGCCTGCATGTTCTTCTCAAACTGAAGGTCCCGGACCTGCTGTTCTATCCTGCCAATCTTCGTCTTGTATCCCTCCTCCTTTGCTAACCAATCCCATTGTTCCCGTGAATCTTCCGTGAACTGTTGGACATGGGCTCTTTTAGAACATTTCCGACGAATCTGAAATCTTTTCCCGAACCACACGTTATACTTTGGGTCCACCTCTCCCTTAGATAGTTCCCGGACCATGGTTTTAGGCTCAAGGAACCGACATTCGTGCCACGGCCTTCTAACCTTCTCTTCGGGGAAGACAACTCCCGGGCTCAACTCAATGGCGTACTTCCTTAGGTCTTGATCGGTAGGAATAACCTGAAACCTCCCTAGTTGACGTAATACACGGTGAGGGACATATGGTTGGACACTGCGGATCCCCATCAGAAGGATATAACACTCCTCGGCTGCCATATATATTACTTCGGTATCGGGTAACCACCCGAATGCCCATTCAATCTGATCGGCTTCTATTGAGCTCAGTCGTGCAAGCCATGCCTCGACGCCTTCAGGGAATACAGCACCCATCATCCGTTCTTCGAAACCCCTGATACAGTTTTTTCCGGTCAACCCATGGTTCATGTATTGTGTTCGGTGATGGAGGTGTTCTTGCATCCATAGTTGAAGTAACAGATTGCAACCTTGGAAGAAATTGCCCCCTTCTCGGCATACAGTCAAGGCTCGATAGATTTCGGACAAAACCAAAGGGACCACAGTGCTGGTGGCCTTTTTGATTGCAACATCGGCTATTCCTACCAGACTTATCTCTATCTTCTTATCTTCACGCGGACAAATCACAACCCCCAAGAATGTCGTTAAGAATGCTAGAATTCGTCTGGCCTCCCACTTGGTTCTATTCCCTGCGTGAGTCAGTCCAAGGTTTGACTCTTCAAAACCCCGAGGAGTGCCGTACCGTTGATATAAGAATTGGAGGTCGCAATACCCTTTCAACAGATCATCATTTTTCACCTTCCGACTAATGCTCAGCAGATCCAGAAACCCATGTGGAGATACCGGTCTTGGTGAGAGTAGGTATTGCCCTCTTAATTTCCCATTAAGTCCTGCATAGCCCGCAATTTCCTCTAATGTGGGCGTCAATTCAAAGTCAACAAAACGGAACACGTTGCGGGTCGGATCCCAGAAAGATACCAGTGCCTTGATGATGTCCTCCCTTGGCTCGATATTCAACAGATCAACCAAACCTCCCAAAATTCTCCCTACGACCTTTTTGCTACTGTCTTCCAAATCGTTCCACCATATACGGAGCTGCTGAGGGACCTCATTAAAGATTGAAAATGATTTATTCTGATTCGTGCTCATCCTGCACATTTATTAAGGTGATTTAAATGAGAAAAACAACTTTGTTTTGTTAAAAATAAAAAAATCAGTTTTCAATCACGGCCTTTCAACGTCTCGGGGACGAAGGCTTTTAAGGCTGTGGGGTAAATTGATCGGAATCAAAATTGACCCAAAGGTGGCCGTTTATACGAAATTAGCCTTTCGGCGTCCCTTTCGGGAACATTCGGCTATTTTGTAAAAATAGCGTCACCGACTTATTTAGTACAAAAGTTAGTTTTGATTTTTCGGCCATTTTTTCAAAAGGTGAAGTTGGACCTGATGGAGGTTGCCTACGTATCTCACGTCCAATGAGAATCAAACCCACGTAGTTCGGTTTTGACGAAACAAACGGCATTATTTATTTATTCACTTTACTAAAGGAAAACAAATAAGCTATTTCTATCTTAAGAGTAAAACACATTTTTTTTTTTTTTTTTTTTTTTTTTTTTTTTTTTTTTTAATCTCTAAAAGCCGGTCAGCATGCAAGTCTATAACGGATAAATGCGCAAGACAAACAGGATGCAGCAGGATAGTCTGTTCATTTCAGGTCACCTGTCCTAGACGGACCCAACCCCTGTGTTGAGTCCCCTAAGCCAAATACGACATGATGCAAATAAACGTTTCCTACTAGGGATCCGGCATGAAGCTTTGTTATTCTAGGTTTAAAAACATGGGTTTATCTGTTCTAGACTTGGCTTACCCGAGCGGACAGCTCGAGCCGAGGAGGAGGCAGCAACCCGGGAATACAGAAGCTTCACCGGTTTTGCAACTTATCCAAACCTCGTTCTAAAATGGGAATTAGACACTATACAGAAAAGAAGTCACACGAAGTGCACCCTTCTTCATGATTTAGAAGACTCAGAGAGGAGATTGGTTCCGGCACAATTTATATGTACAGTTCACAAAATATCAAAGCGGTAAAAACAACATTTGCACATTGATGCCAACATGTAAAAGAATCAGATAATAAAATATGCCAAATACAACAGTTATTCCAAGCTCGAGTTCTAAGGAAATCCCCAGCAGAGTCGCCAGAGCTGTCACACCTCTTTTTTACGCACCCGCAAGGATGCAAAGAGTTTTTCCAATTAAAGGACAATCGAGATGGGATTTATTTTAATTACTTCAGAGTCGCCACTTGGGAGATTTATGGTGTCCCAAGTCACCGGTTAAATCCCGAATCGAGGAAAAGAATGACTCTATTTAACAGTCCGCGAACCAGAAATCCGGATAAGGAATTCTATTAACCGGGAGAAGGTATTAGGCATTCCCGAATTCCGTGGTTCTAGCACGGTCGCTCAACTGTCGTGTTTGGCTTATCTATCTGCTTTTTACAATTATGTACTTAGTGCAAGTTAATACCCCTTTACCGCTTTTATTATTGGTTGTGATTTACGAAAGAGAAAGTTGCTTAAAAATATGCTTTCGAATCACGTCACATGAAATGCACCCGGATCCTCAACGTATTCTTATTCAACATTTCGGGGTTTGGATTTGGGTCACATGAAATGCACACCCGTATTAAAAAGAAAAAAAGAAAAAAAAAAGGTAAAACTAAAATATGCACCCGGATCGACTACTTATTTACACTGTTGAGAAAGGCGTGATATTCGTTAAGGAACGACGCATCTCGAAATCTAAGTATTTATATGTACATTTATGACGACTATGTGATTAGTGTAACTGTTGGGCGAGGCGTACCTTCGATTCAAATCTAAAGCGAACTACATCCCACTGTATCTTACTTACGAGTTGATTCCAAATTACTTAAAACTTGCTACGAACCACATCACATGAAATGCGCCTGTGGTTCTTAACATGCTTTGTTTACTCTTGCCCAAAATTGGGGTCGGGTCACATGAAATGCACCCCCGACTCTTTTTAATCTAATTATGTCATTCCGCTGAGTAACAATTCCCTAGCTAATCGTGCTTTTAGCATAAGATCTAATGTTAACAGATTTGGAGATTACGCATACGAGCAGAGAAGATTGAATAGAGATACAAAGACTAATTCAGGTTTACATGCTTATCTAACGACAATGTATCTTTGGCCTAGCTACGCTTTTCCATAACCAAGACTAACAATACAAGCTTAATTGGAGAATAACAGAATGTAATTGAACATAAGAGCTTTAGACGACTACATGTTTCAATAGACTTTATGCATAAGCTTCAAACTTCATTCTTGTCGAACCAAGGAACTACAATAACAGAGGTGTGTACCTGGAATGCGGAAGAACAAGGAAGAGTGAGCAATGGCAACGCAGCAACAGCAACAAGAACAGTAACAGCAACAGTAAACCAGTAACAACCAGTGAACCAAATAGCCACTCAATATACCAACCAACAACAACAAACAGTGGCAGCAATCGAACAAACTAACAGCAACCACAATTAATGAACCAGTGGTTAACTTGAGACCAACAACAAACAAATAATGTCCAATGAATCAGCCAACAGCAACACCACACAGCAACAACAACAATGAGTAAAGCAGCCACAATCACTTAAGCAGCACAACACTGGACCTACCACAGCCCTCAACCACTGATCCAGCTACAACAAATGCACACAACAACAACAACAAATGCCTAACAGCAACAACTCAACCCAGGCAGCAACAACTATAAACCAGCCAGCAACACTAACGACCAAGAACAGCAACACTACTGACCAAACAGTCTCAAATGAGCACCACAGCAACAACAACACTGTCTAACAGCAACAACACTAGACCAAGAACCCCAATACTGGACAAGCAACACCAAATGAACAAGAGCAGCAACAAAACGACCAAGAGCAGCAACAATGCTGACCAACAGCCTCAAACGAACACCACAGCAACAACAATGGCCAAACAACTCAACCACTGAAGCAAACAATCGAAGCAGTGACCACAAATCCTATGAAACAGTAGCCTTTCTCTCTGTGTGACTGTTTTGTTTTTGCTCTCCAGATACTCTGTTATCACTGCCTATTTTTCTCTAGTTCTCTCAGTGTGTTTATCCTCTCCAAGTCTCCTCTCAAGTGTCTGTATGTATGCATGAATCTATCCCCTCCAGGTACTCTTTGATGCTATATTTATAGCTCAAAGCCCCTCCAGAACACCTGGCCCTAATTAACTATTACCCTGCCCACTCCTAACTCTGCCAGACCCATCAAATTCCCTGCAAACCCCACTAACTACTGTCCAAAGGTATGGACTCCAACATTAAACAACAAGGCTGGTGGCAGTGTTCAGTGGGATACCCTGCTGTGCAGGTTCCACTAGCCCCTTTATGGGTGTGTGATTTAAAAATTAATCTGTTAACTACAACCATCTAATTCCCTTTAATCTGAATCAAACAGTAACCAAATCCCACACTTGCATTGCATACGGGCAGGCCAGGGCAAATTATACAAACAAATCGAACTGTTGACGATATTAAACGAACTAGGCATTGAATTCAAACAACAATTAGTAAAGAATAGGAATCGACCACATAAAAGGTCTGTTGAAGGAGGAGAATGAATCAACTGATATGAGAAATTAATTAACAGATAAAAATCGAAACACAAACCAAAACAAGCACATATGTTCACACAATTGAATCGAATTGACCAGAGAAGGAATGGATACCTCATAAGAAAACTGCCGACCCAGGCTTTGAACCAAAATTTGGAATTATTGAAGCCAAACGGGCTTTAATCGAGATGTTCTCGATTGAGAACACCTAGACTAAAGTCCCTTGGACTTCAATTGTGGCTAAACCGGCTCGAATTGGGTTTCTTCAAAATTAGGGTTCTTGGGCTCGGATTTGGGGCTTTTGCATTTTTGGTTAGATTCGAAGCAAACCAATGTCAATGGGAGTGTGGGGGAGGTGTGAGGAGACTGTGGTGTGAATTTGGGGTGATTTGGCATTGGTTCGAGTTTGACTCGAATCTTCAAATGAAGATTCGAGGAGCTCCGGCATGATTCGAGGTTAGTGGAGGCTGGGTTCATGATGGGGGAGGTGAGGGGAAGGTTTTGGCATTGGTTTGGTGGTGATTGGCCTACCGGAACCGCCGTGAGGCGATTTCCGGCAGGCGGCGCAATGGTGGCGGACGGCGGCGTTACGCCTGGTCTCTAAGGACCTTTGGGAGACGAAGGGAGAGGGGGGTCTGGCTTGGGGGGGGGGGCGGGGTATGGAATGAGCTTTATATATGATTTGAGACGTTAAATCCTGATCGTTGGATCAAACTTGATCAACGATCAGGATCTTCTCACTTAAACCAAACGGTGTCGTTTGGTCAAGTCATAAGCTGAATGTATTTGGGGATTTATGGATTAATCTGGGCCGTTGGATTATAAAATCCAACGGTCCAGATCGAGCGTTACACAAGCTGGACGGGTATTTGGGCTGGGTATTGAGGTGATTCATTTGGGCCTGTTTGTTTAGCCTAAGACACGGCCCAATTCAGATCTACATGATGTACTATATGCATATGTGTATATATATATATATATATATATATGTGTATATATACATATATATATATATATATATACACACATATGTATATATACCAACCTATAACACCGTTGTTTTATGCATACAATTATCCCACACAATTATATATCACCTAAAAATGTAAATCACATGACTTCGATATCAAACACTAAAAATGCAAAACCTAGCATATATTTTTGTATTTTTTTAATTTAAATAAATAAACGTGCACACCAAAAGATAAAATAACACAAAATCACAAAAATCATACCCAACACGAAACTATTTTTATTTTTGAATTTTCTGGGAGTACTTCTCAAGTAAGGCAAAAATCACGTGCTCACAAGGTGTTGATCAGTGGTGCCCCATCTAGAGGGCATTCCCAGCAGAGCAGAGGTCGCTCATCTAGACCTTCTCATTCAGGCCGCCCAGAGCAGAGCGGAGGTTCTTATGGTCGTGGTCGACAGGGGGTTCAGCAGGGTCAGTCATCACTTAGTGCCCTTCCAGCCCAGAGTGCAGCACCTACTCCTTCAGCCCAGGGTTCTTCTGCGACGAGAGGTTCACTTCAGTCCCCTTCCCCGGCACCAGGTGCATGTTATGAGTGTGGTGAGTTTGGCCACATGAGGAGACAGTGCCCTCGACTCCGTAGGGACAGGACTCAGCAGAGGGATCAGCCCTCCTCTTCAGCACCATCTCAGTCTAGTAGAGGTGGAGGTCAGTCTTCTCGTGGTCGCCCCAGGGGCGAGGAGAGATCTGGTGGAGGCGAGGCACGGTTCTATGCACTTCCTGACAGGCGTGATGCAGTTGCCTCCGATGCTGTGATTACAGGTATCATTTCTGTCTGTCACAGAGATGCCTCTGTTCTATTTGATCCGGGGTCCACATATTCTTACGTGTCCTCTTATTTTGCACATTATTTGGGTGCGACTCGTGGTAGTCTTGATTTACCTGTTCATGTATCCACCCCGTGGGTGATACGATTGTTGTGGATCATGTCTATAGATCCTGTGTTATATCTATTGGGGGTCTGGAGACCTAGGCAGATTTGTTATTGTTGGGGATGGTGGACTTTGATGTTATATTGGGTATGGACTGGTTGTCTCCGTACCATGCTATATTGGACTGTCATGCTAAGACGGTTACGTTGGCCATTCCTGGTATTTCTCAGATTGAGTGGCGGGGTTCGACCGATTTCGTCCCTAGCCGTGTTATTTCGTTCCTAAAAGCTCGGAAGATGGTTGAAAAAGGGTGTTTATCGTACTTAGCTTTTGTGAGAGATGTGGGAGCTGAGTCTCCTAGCATTGATTCTGTACCTGTTGTGAGGGACTTCTCAGATGTATTCCCCTCAGACCTACCGGGCATGCCGCCGGACAGGGATATTGATTTTGGCATTGACTTGGTGCCGGGCACTCAGCCCATATCCATTCCTCCTTATCGAATGGCACCAGCCGAGTTGAAAGAACTAAAAGAGCAGCCTCAAGAACTTCTGGATAAGGGTTTCATCCGTCCTAGTGTGTCACCGTGGGGTGCGCCGGTATTATTTGTTAAAAAGAAAGATGGTTCCATGCGAATGTGTATTGACTATAGGCAATTGAACAAAGTGACAGTGAAGAACAAGTACCCTCTACCGCGCATAGATGATTTGTTTGATCAGTTACAGGGTGCGAGGGTGTTTTCTAAGATCGATCTTCGTTCGGGCTATCATCAGCTGAAGATCGGGGACTCGGATATTATGAAGACTGCATTCAGGACCCGATATGGTCACTATGAGTTTCTTGTGATGTCTTTTGGGCTGACCAACGCCCCAGCAGCATTTATGCATCTGATGAACAGTGTGTTCGGGCCTTATTTGGATTCATTTGTGATTGTGTTCATTGATGACATTCTAGTCTACTCCCGTAGTCGGGAGGAGCATGCTCAGCATTTGAGTATTGTGTTGCAGAGATTGAGGGAGGAGAAACTATATGCTAAATTCTCCAAGTGCGAGTTTTGGCTCGAGTCCGTAGCTTTTCTGGGACATGTGGTGTCTCGTGATGGTATTCAGGTTGATCAGAAAAAGATAGAGGCGGTGCAGAGTTGGCCTAGACCGTCCTCAGCTACAGAGATCGGGAGTTTTCTTGGCTTGGCGGGATATTATCGCCGGTTTGTTCAGGGATTTTCATCCATTGCTTCTTCATTGACTAAATTGACCCGGAAGGGTGCACCATTCGTGTGGTCGGATGAGTGCGAGGAGAGCTTTCAGAAGCTCAAGACAGCTTTGACCACAGCTCCAGTGTTAGTATTGCCATCAGCTTCAGGTTCATATACCGTTTATTGTGATGCCTCGAGAGTGGGGATAGGTTGTGTGTTGATGCAGGAAGGAAAGGTAATTGCTTATGCTTCTCGGCAGTTGAAGCCGTATGAGAAGAACTATCTTGTTCATGACTTGGAGCTAGCCGCCATTGTTCATGCCTTGAAGATTTGGAGGCACTATTTGTATGGTGTGTCTTGTGAGGTTTATACCGACCATCGTAGTCTCCAGCACTTGTTCAAACAGAAAGACCTTAATTTGAGACAGCGGAGATGGCTAGAGTTGTTGAAGGATTATGACATTACTATATTATATCATCCGGGGAAGGCCAATGTGGTGGCCGATGCTTTGAGCCGGAAGGCGGTCAGTATGGGGAGCTTGGCATATATTCCAGCTGAGGAGAGGCCATTTGCTTATGATGTTCAGGTGCTAGCCAATCGGCTAGTGAGGTTAGATATTTCGGAGCCCAGCAGGGTATTGGCTTGTGTTGTATCTCGGTCATCTCTATATGATCGTATTCGTGAGCACCAGTATGATGATCCACATTTGGCTGTCCTGAGGGACAGAGTTCAACATGATGATGCTAGAGATGTCACCATTGATAGTGACGGCATATTGAGGATGCAGGGGCCGGATATGTGTGCCCAATGTTGATGGCCTTCGTGAGTTGATTCTGGAGGAGGCCCATAGCTCGCGGTATTCTATCCATCCAGGAGCCGCGAAGATGTATCAAGATGTGAAACAACATTATTGGTGGAGAAAGATGAAGATGGACATTGTTAGACATGTAGCACGGTGCCTCAACTGTCAGCAGGTTAAGTACGAGCACCAGAGGCCCGGTGGTGTATTTCAGCGCATTGCTATTCCTGAGTGGAAATGGGAGAGGGTCACCATGGACTTTGTTACTGGACTCCTCGGACGGCGAGGAAGTTTGATTCTGTATGGGTGATTGTGGATAGACTGACCAAGTCAGCTCACTTCATTCCAGTTAGTACTACCTACTCATCGGAGCGGTTGGCGGCGATCTTTATTCGAGAGATTGTTCGGTTGCATGGAGGTCCCAGTGTCTATCATATCCGACAGGGGTACTCAGTTCACCTCTCAGTTTTGGAGAGCATTTCAGCGAGAGATGGGTACACGGGTTGAGTTGAGTACAGCATTTCACCCCCAGACAGACGGACAGTCTGAGCGCACTATTCAGACCTTGGAGGATATGTTGCGAGCTTGTGTGATTGATTTTGGTGGTTCGTGGGATGAGTTCCTACCACTTGCTGAGTTTGCCTACAACAACAGTTATCAGTCGAGTATTCAGATGGCCCCGTATGAGGCATTGTATGGCAGGCGGTGTAGATCCCCCGTGGGATGGTTTGAGCCTGGTGAGGTTAGATTGATAGGGACTGAGTTAGTCCAGGATGCTCTGGATAGAGCAAAGTTGATCCAGGAGAGGCTTCGTACAACACAGTCTCGTCAGAAGAGTTATGCGGATCGTAGAGTTCGGGAGTTGTCTTTCATGGTTGGTGACAGAGTATTATTGAAGATTTCACCTATGAAGGGTGTCATGAGGTTTGGGAAGAAAGGAAAGTTGAGTCCCAGGTACATTGGTCCTTTTGAGATACTTAGGAGAGTTGGAGAGGTGGCATATGAGTTAGCCTTGCCGCCCAGCTTATCCAGCGTCCATCCAGTATTCCATGTGTCCATGCTCCGGAAGTACATTGGAGATCCGTCTCATGTATTAGACTTCAGTACCATTCAGCTTGATGGTGATCTATCCTATGATGTGGAGCCTATTGCCATTTTGGGACGGCAGGTGAGAAAATTGAGGTCTAAAGAGATTGCATCAGTTAAGGTTCAGTGGAGATGTCGACCCGTGGAGGAGGCCACTTGGGAGGTCGAGCGGGAGATGCGGAGCAGATATCCTCACTTGTTTGAGACTTCAGGTATGTTTCTTGACCCGCTCGAGGACGAGCGTTTGCTTAAGAGGGGAGAATGTGACGACCCGGCCCGTCGTCACGAGAATTACCACCCCGTTATGTTGTAAATACATGTTTTATGGTTTTATATCAGTGTCAGAGTCTATCGTGTGAGTTAGGTGTGATTGGGATTAGAAATGAGGCATATAGCCTTTGTGAAGGAAACTTGAATAAAGAAAGTCAACCCGGAGTTGACTATTTGGTTAGAGGGCTCGGAATCGGATTCGATGATTCGGTTAGTTCCGGGAGGTGATTTGTGACTTAGGGGAGCGATCGGAATTGAATTTGGAGGCCCGGTGTAGAAATAGGCTTGAATTGGCTAAGGTTGAATTTTGGCGAAATCCGAACGGTAGGTGAGATTTTGATCCGGGGGTCGGAATGGAATTTCGACAGGTTGCAGTAGCTCCGTTAGGTGATTTTGGATGTGCCCGCAAAATTTTAGGTCATTCGGACGTCGTTTGGTCGGGTTTTTGATTGAATGTGTAATTCGGAATGTTTTAAGGAATTTAGGCTTGAATTTGATGTGAATTATGGGTTTTGGTGTTATTAGACGTGTTTTGAGGATTGGAGCAAGTTCGAATAAGGTGTTAAGATGTGTTGGTGTGTTTGGATGAGGTCCCGGGGGCCTCGGGGTGTTTTCGGATGGTTAAACGGAAGAAAATCATGGAAATTGCAGGTTGAAGAGTTATGGTTCTGTCATTTTCGCCCCTGCGGAAATGTGGGCGCGGAGGCGAGTCCGCAGAAGCGGACTGAGGAGCGCAGGAGCGCTTGGCATCGCAGAAGCGGAACATTTTCCGCTGAAGCGGCATCGCTGGTGTGAGCCAGTGATCGCAGAAGCGGACGAGAAGAAAATGGGAAGGTACGTAGAAGCGGACACTTGACCGCCTGGGCGAGTCCGCAGGAGCGGACTCTGGGGCGCAGAAGCGGATGTCTTCGCAGAAGCGGAGGTTTAATCGCGGAAGCGGACGCGCATAAGCGGTCCTCTTCTCGCAGAAGCGGAATTGGCCGGCTAGGCCCGGAATCGCTGAAGCGACCCTTTGGTCGCGGATACGGACTCGTAGGAGCGGAAATTTTTCCGCAGAAGCGAAAATCGCTGTAAGTTAAGTGTATCAGAAGTTAGAAAAATTTCAGAACATTTCACACATTTGGGTCTCGGCTTTAGAGGCGATTTGGGCGATTTTGAAGAGAAATTCAAGGAAATCATCAGGGTAATCAACTATGGACTTAAACTATGATTAGTATTGATAATATTATGCAATTATATCATGAAAATGGAGGAATTTGGAGTAATTTATGGAGGATTTAGCCCTAGGCTTGAACTCTAGAAAATCAAGGTTTTGAATGGGCAAATGGAGTCCGAATTTGGTAAAATTGATATGCTTAGACTCGTATTGAGATGAGGGTTCCGAATATGTGACTTTTGTAATTTTTCGACAAGCGTACCGAAAGTCGGGTTTTGACAACTTTGGGAATTTTGATGTAAATTGAGTTGTTTTGATTGGGTGTCGTCCCATTGGCCTAATTTGTTGTATTTCTACTGTATTTGATCAGGATTCTACGCGTGCGGAGCTTGATTCTCGTGGCAAGGGCATTGCGGAATAGTCGTCGCGCCGTATTGAGGTGAGTAATAGATGTGGGTGATGACCAGCGGGTTCGAAACCCCGGTATACCACTTTGTGACGTTGTATAGCGGCGAGACACGCACACTCTTGAGAGTGCGGGGTCGATCATGAACCGGAGACTATATATTAGTCCGACCTGTTGATACTGTATTATTGGCTATTCTCGAGCCGTCGAACCTCCTTCTCGGATGGTTGCATATATATATATATATATATTGTGATAATGGCCACTCTTGAGCCGAGGAACCCCCTTCTTGGGCGGTTGAGTATACATGTGGGCCGTGAGCCAGGTTATTGGATCCCGCGAGGATCGTTATCATTGTCTTATCATATAGACATGCTAGTTTACTACTAGTCCGAAGCTATTTTTGTTATTATGCTAATTCCAAATCTCTGGACTTGATATTACTGTTTTCCAACTGAAAAATGATAAAAGAGTTTTATAAAAACTATTTTTGAGCCTACGAGGCTGTATCTGCATATTAGCTGACTAGTAGTGGATCGTGCTGCGCGCCGCAGCGAGATATATGTTGGATCGGACTGCACGCCGCAGAAATATCTCTATGAGATGTGCTTGGGCTATAGGAGCCCCTCCGGAGTCTGAACCCCCATAGTGAGCACGGGTACCCAAAATTGGAGTCGGGCTACGCGCCGTAGCGGTCATATAATGCATTGCATTGCATTTAGCTACATCTGCTAGCTGTTATGCTATTTATTGGTATTTGTTGGTACAGGTACAGTTTATATTGATTCTGTGACAGGGTATTTGATTACAGCTTTACATAGTGCTTTATTGCGGATTTCTTATCTGCGCACCCTTGTTTTTTACCGCTGAGTCTGGCAGTACTCATTTTACTCCCTGCACCTTGTGTGCAGATCCAGGTACCTCTCAGCAGTGATCCAGTAGCTGTGCGAGGCGACGTTTGTGGATATTCGAGGTAGCTGCAGAGTCCGCAGGACCCGATATTCCTTCTTATTGTCTTGATTTTGTATTGACTTTTCTTTCCGCACTTGGTATCTTGTAAACCTTTATACACTCATGTTCAGTAGAGGCTCATGACTCTTGACCCTTCGGTCTATGGGAGTTAGTATATTTTGGGACTTGGTTTCCCCGTTGTTGGTATAAGTATTACTATTGTTTCATATATTAATATGCTTAAATGGGCTAAAGAGAGCTTCTAGCTCCGTTGTTTATATTGATTGGTCAGGCTGGCTTAGCAATGTGCTGGGCGCCATCACGACCAGATTTGGGGTCGTGACATAACCTGCTCGTAAAATTTTCTTTGCCAAAGTAAAACCATTCATGTGAGGCCCACATGTCCCTGCATGTATCTCTTCGGTCAGTTTGGTTGCTTCTCTAGCATCTACACACCTCAACAGTCCTAAATCTGGGGTCCTCCTATATAGGATTTCGCCGTTTAGGAAAAAGTGATTTGCCAATCTCCTAAGTGTTCTCTTCTGGGTACTGGTTGCTCCTTCAGTGTAATCCATTGTCTTGAGATATCTCTTAATGTCGTAATACCATGGTTCTCCGTCTGGCTCTTCATCCACATGGAAACAATAAGCTGGCTGGTCTTGCACATTCACCTTAATGGGATCAATATAGTTTTTATCTGGATGTTGAATCATTGAAGACAAAGTTGCGAAAGCATCTGCAAACTCATTTTGAACTCTTGGAACATGCTTGAAGTCCACCTTGATAAACTTCTTGCACAACCCCTTTACACAACGTAAGTACGGTAGGATTTTCGTATTCTTTGTGTTCCATTCGCCTTGTACTTGATGAATCAGCAAGTCTGAATCACCTATAACCAACAACTCTTGGATGTTCATATCAACAGCCATTCTAATCCCAAGAATACAAGCCTCATATTCTGCCATATTGTTGGTGCACGGAAATTGAAGTTTCGCTGAGATTGGATAATGATGTCCAGATTCTGAAACTAAAACTGCTCCAACTCCGACTCCTTTGAAGTTTGCTGCTCCGTCAAAGAAAATTCTGTGACGACCCGGCCCGTCGTCACGGGAATTACCACCCCGTTACGTTGAAACTGTATGTTTTATGCTTTTATATCAGTGTTAAAGTCTATCGGGTGAGTTAGGAGTGATTTGGATTGGAAATGAGGCATATAGCCTTTGTGAAGGAAACTTGAATAAGGAAAATCAACCCGGAGTTGACTATTTGGTTAGAGGGCTCGGAATTGGATTCTGATGATTCGGTTAGTTCCGGGAGATGATTTGTGACTTAGGAGAGCGATCGAAATTGAATTTGGAGGCCCGGTGTAGAAATAGGCTTGAATTGGCTAAGGTTGAATTTTGGCGAAATCCGAACGGTAGGTAAGATTTTGATCCGGGGGTCGGAATGAAATTCCGAAAGTTGCAGTAGCTCCGTTAGGTGATTTTGGATGTGCCTGCAAATTTTCAGGTCATTCGGACGTCGTTTAGTCGGGTTTTTGATTGAATGCGTGATTCGGAAAGTTTTAAGAAGTTTAGGCTTGAATCCGTGGGTAATTGGTGATTTTGATATTTAGGATGGTGTTTTTATGATTGGAACAAGTTCGTATCGTGTTTTGGAGTATGTTGGTGGTTTTCGTTGGGGTCCCGGGGGCCTCGGGATGAATTCGGGGGTCCAAACGGACCATTTTTGTGCCAAATGCACTGCTGTTTCTGCTGCAATTAGTGCAGAGGATTTTTGTTCATCGCGATCGCGAGCCTGGAGCATGCGATCGCGTAGGGTAAAACTGGGAAGCTCTGCGATCGCAAGGGTGAGACCGCGATCGCGTAGAGTATTGGAGTGAGGCCGGAAAGTTTGTTCATCGCGATCGCGGGAGGTGTGATGCGATCGCGTAAGGTCGACTGGTTGTGCATCGCGATCGCGATGTGTAGTGTGCGATCGCGTAAGGTCAAGTCCGGATGCAATGCGATCGCGTGGCTGGAGTTGCGATCGCGTAGGGTTCTTTTGTTGTTCATTGCGATCGCGTGCCAAAGGCTGCGATCGCGTAGAGGAAAAATCAGGCCCCAGGGATTTGTGCATCGCGATCGCGTGGTGATGTCTGCGATCGCGTAGGGTTAATTGGCCTGGCAGTGAGTTTAAGTTCAGAACAGAACCAGTCGCGGGTTTCATACCCCAAAACGCCATTTTTGAGTTCCAAGGGAAGAAATTGACGGGAATTGCTGGGAATTCATTGGGGATTCGTCGGAGGTAAGTTTTGTGGCTTAATTACATCATTTTAACATGAAATCCTTGGTTAAATTTCCGTAAATGGAAGATTAAAGGTGGGTTTGAGCCCTAGGCCTAAATTGAAGAAAAACACCGATTTGAGTGGGCAAATGGAGTCCGATTTTGGTAAATTTTATATGCCTAGACTCGTATCGAGATGAGGATTCCGAATATGTGACTTTTGTAATTTTTCGACAAGCGTACCGAAAGTTGAGTTTTGACAACTTTGGGAATTTTGATGTAAATTGAGTTATATTGATTGGGTGTCGTCCCATTGGCCAAATTTGTTGTATTTCTACTGTATTTGATCAGATTCTACGCGTGCGGAGCTTGATTCTCGTGGCAAGGGCATTGCGGAGTAGTCGTCGCGCCGTATTGAGGTGAGTAATAGATGTGGGTGATGACCGGCGGGTTCGAAACCCCGGTATACCACTTTTTGACGCTGTATAGCGGCGAGACACGTACTCCCTTGTGAGTGCGGGGTCGATTGTGATTGGGGGCTATGGCTTAGTCCGACTTGTTGATACTATGTTATGATATTAGGCTATTCATGAGCCGTCGAACCTCCTTCTCGGATGGTTGCATATTATACTGGGAGATTGGCTACTCTTGAGCCGTTGAACCCCTTCTCGGGCGGTTGAGTATACATGTGGGCCGTGGGCCAGTTATTGGATCCCGCGAGGATCGTTATTATTGTCTTATCATATTGACATGCTAGTTTATTACTAGTCCGCAGCTATTTCTGTTATCATGTTATTTCCAAATCCTTGGAACTTGATAATTCTATTTTTAACTGAAAAATGATAAAAGATGTTTTCAAAACTACTTTTGAGCCTGCGAGGCTGCATTTGCATTTCGCTGATTGGTAGTGGATCGGACTGCACACCGCAGCATATATTCATGATATTGTGCTTGGGCTGTAGGAGCCCCTGTGGAGTCTGAAACCCCACGGTGAGCACGGGTACCCAAATTGGATCGGGCTACGCGCCGTAGCGGTCATTTCATGCATTGCCTTGCATTTAGCTACACTTGCTAGCTGTTATACTTGTTGTTGATATTGTTGGCTCTCTACTGTTGATATTGAACTGTTACAGGGTATTAAATACAGCTTTACATTGTGATTTATTGCGGATTTATTATCTGCGCTGTCTTACCCTTGTTTATTACCACTGAGTCTGGCAGTACTCATTTTACCCCCTGCACCTTGTGTGCAGATCCAGGTACCTCTGAGCAGACTTGATTCGGTAGCTACTTGGAGGCATTGTGCGGGATAGTCGAGGTAGGTGCAGCGTCCGCAGGACCTGACTCCCCTTCTAGCTGTCATTTCTTATCTTGTTGTCTTTCCTTTCCGCACTTGGTATTTTTGTAAACCTTTATACACTCATGTTCAGTAGAGGCTCATGACTCTTGACCCTTCGGTCTATGGGAGTTGATGTATTATGGGACTTGGTTCCCCGCTTTCGTTATATGTATCGTTGTTATTTCGTAAATTAATATGCTTAAACGGGTTAAAGAGAGCTTCTAGCTCCGTTGTTGATATTGATTGGTCGGGCTGGCCTAGCAGTGTGCTGGGCGCCATCACGGCCGGATTTGGGGTCGTGACAAGTTGGTATCGGAGCCTAGGTTTACTAGGCCTCATGTGTCTTGAGCCGGTTAGTAGAGTCTTGTGGATCGGTACGGGGACGCCTGTACTTATCCTCGGGAGGCTGCGAACCTTTAGGAAAACTTCACTTTTCTTGAACTGTGTCGTGCGATCTTGTTGTTCTGAGAACTGAACTTCTATATTCTATTCTCTCGCAGATGGCGAGAACGCGAGCATCAGGACGAGGTGGACGACCTCCATTGCCACCTGTTAGAGGCCGTGGGCGCGGTCGTGCTAGAGGTAGAGGTAGGGCGGTTGAGGCAGTGCCAGCTGACCCGCCCGTTGTACCAGTTCAGGAGCAGCCCCCAGTGGTTGATGCTCCAGCAGCCCCAGTTCAGGGCCAGACTGTATCTATTGCTATTCCTGGTCTTCAGGAGACTCTTGCTCATATATTATCAGTGTGTTCCGGTTTGGCTCAGGTAGTTTCAGCTACCGCTACTGTAGCGACATCTCAGTCAGGGGGTGGTCAGCAGACCCCTGCAGCTTGCACACCTGAGCAGGTTGTTCAGGGACTTCAGACGCTAGAGGCGGTCTCCGCTCAGGTGGTTGCACCGGTTATTCCTCCAGCTGCACCAGCTCCAGCTCCAGAGCATATGGTTCAGGTTATGCCTGACGACGAGCAGCGTCGTCTTGAGAGATTTGGTAGACTTCAGCCACCCCATTTCGGTGGCGTTGAGGGCGAGGATGCCCGGGGTTTCTTGGACAAGTGTTAGAGGATGTTGCGGACGGCTGGTATTCTTGAGTCCGGCGGAGTTTCATTTACTACCTTTCAGTTCACTGGTCCCGCATTTGATTGGTGGGAAGCGTTTGAGAGGCGTAGGCATGCAGGAGCAGCACCTCTCACATGGCAGCAGAGTTCTCTACTCTCTTTCTAGAGAAATATGTACCTCGGTCTCGTCGCGAGGAGCTACGTCGCCGGTTCGAGTGGTTGATTCAGGGCGACATGTCTGTGACCCAGTATGAGCTCAAATTCACACAGTTGACTAGGCATGCCACATGGATGATCCCTAATGATAGGGAGAGGATCAGGAGGTTCATTGATGGCCTCAACTACTCTATCCGTATTCTTATGACCAGAGAGAGAGTTTTGTCATCATCATTTGAGCAGGTTGTTGATATGGCACGCTCCGTTGAGGCGGATCGTCGCCAAGAGAGAGAGGAGCGGGAGGCCAAGAGGCCTCGTGGTTCTGGTAGTTTCAGTGGTGCTTCGTCCAGAGGGCATTCCCAGCAGAGCAAAGGTCGCTAATCTAGACCTTCTCGTTCAGGCCGCCCTGAGCAGAGTGGAGGCTCTTATGGTCGTGGTCGACAGGGGTTTCAGCAGGGTCAGTCATCCCTTAGTGCCCTTCCAGCCCAGAGTGCAGCACCTACTTCTTCAGACCAGGGTTCTTCTGCGGCGAGGGGTTCCCTTCAGTCCCCTTCTCCAGCACCAGGTGCATGTTATGAGTGTGGTGAGTTTGGCCACGTGAGGAGACAGTGCCCTCGACTCCGTAGGGACATGACTCAGCATAGGGATCAGCCCTCCTCTTCAGCACCATCTCAGGCTAGTAGAGGTGAAGTTCAGTCTTCTCGTGGTCGGCCCAGAGGCGAGGAGAGATCCGGTGGAGGCCAAGCACGGTTCTATGCACTCCCTGATAGGCGTGATGGAGTTGCCTCCTATGCAGTGATTACAGGTATCATTTCTGTCTGTCACAGAGATGCCTCTGTTCTATTTGATCCAGGGTCCACATATTCTTACGTGTCCTCTTATTTTGCACATCATTTGGGTGCGACTCGTAGTAATCTTGATTTACCTGTTCATGTATCCACCCCCGTGGGTGATACGATTGTTGTGGATCATGTCTATAGATCCTGTGTTATATCTATTGGGGGTCTGGAGACCCAGGCAGATTTGTTATTGTTGGGAATGGTGGACTTTGATGTTATATTGGGTATGGACTGGTTGTCTCCGTACCATGCTATATGTGAATGTCATGCTAAGACAGTTACGTTGGCCATTCCTGGTATTTCTCAGATCGAGTGGCGGGGTTCGACCGATTTCGTCCCTAGCCGTGTTATTTCGTTCTTAAAAGCTCAGAAGATGGTTGAAAAAGGGTGTTTATCGTACTTAGCTTTTGTGAGAGATGTGGGAGCCGAGTCTCCTAGCATTGATTCTGTACCTGTTGTGAGGGACTTCCCAGATGTATTCCCCTCAGACCTGCCGGGCATGCCGCCGGACAGGGATATTGATTTTGGCATTGACTTGGTGCCGGGCACTCAGCCTATATCCATTCCTCCTTATCGGATGGCACCGGCCGAGTTGAAAGAACTGAAAGAGCAGCTTCAAGAGCTTCTGGATAAGGGTTTCATCCGTCCTAGTGTGTCTCCGTGGGGTGCGCCGGTATTATTTGTTAAAAAGAAAGATGGTTCCATGCGAATGTGTATTGATTATAGGCAATTGAACAAAGTGACGGTGAAGAACAAGTACCCTCTACCGCGCATAGATGATTTGTTTGATCAGTTACAGGGTGCGAGGGTGTTTTCTAAGATCGATCTTCGTTCAGGCTATCATCAGCTTAAGATCAGGGATTCGGATATTATGAAGACTGCATTCAGGACCCGATATGGTCATTATGAGTTTCTTGTGATGTCGTTTGGGCTGACCAACGCCCCAACAGCATTTATGCATCTGATGAACAGCGTGTTCAGGCCTTATTTGGATTCATTTGTGATCGTGTTCATTGATGACATTTGTGACAACCCAGCCCGTCGTCATGGGAATTACCACCCCGTTATGTTGAAATTGTATGTTTTATGCTTTTATATCAGTGTTAAAGTCTATCGGGTGATTTAGGAGTAATTTGGATTGAAAATGAGGCATATAGCCTTTTTGAAGGAGACTTGAATAAGGAAAGTCAACCCGGAGTTCACTATTTGGTTAGAGGGCTCGGAATCAGGTTCTAATGATTCGGTTCGTTCCGGGAGGTGATTTGTGACTTAGGGGAACGATCGGAATTGAATTTGGAAGCCCGGTGTAGAAATAGGCTTGAATTGGCTAAGGTTGAATTTTGGCGAAATCCGAACGGTAGGTGAGATTTTGATCCGGGGTCGGAATGGAATTTCGACAATTGCAGTAGCTCCGTTAGGTGATTTTGGATGTGCCTGCAAAATTTCAGGGTCATTCGGACGTCGTTTGGTCGGGTTTTTGATCGAATGTGTAATTCGGAAAGTTTTAAGAAATTTAGGCTTGAATCCGTGTGTAATTGGTGATTTTGATGTTTAGGATGGTGTTTTTATGATTGGAACAAGTTCGTATCGTGTTTTGGGGTATGTTGGTGGTTTTCATTGGGGTCCGGGGGGCTTCGGGGTGAATCCGGACCATCATCCGGCAGTTGGAAGCAAGAAGTGACCTGCTGTAATCTGCAGATCACTGGGCAGTGATTTGGCCTTCGCGTTCGCGAGGGCAAGGCCCGCGTTCGCGTAGGCCAAGTTCAGCAGGCATCGCGTTCGCGAGTGGGGTATCGCGTTCGCATATTGGAAAGGCTGGGAAGCTTCGCGGACGCGTGAGTGAAGGTCGCGTTCGCGTATGAGGGAGTTAGGACTCATCGCGTTCGCGTGGGTTTAGACCGCGATCGCGAAGAAGGAATTGGCGAGGCCACGCGTTCGCGTGGGAGACTACGCGTTCGCGTAGAGTAATAATCCGGAGGCTGGGAAGTTGACCTTCGCGAACGCGTGAAGGAGTGACGCGTTCGCGATGAAGAAGAGGAAAAAGGCATCGCGTTCGCGTGAGAGGTGTCGCGAACGCGATGAAGAAAATAGGCTGGCAGTGAAGTTAAGTTCAGAACAGAACCAGTCGCGGGTTTAATACCCAAAACCCCCATTTTTGAGTTCCAAGAGAAGAAATTGACGGGAGATTTCTGGGAAATCATCGGGGTTTCGTTGGAGGTAAGTTTTGTGGCTTAATTACATCATTTTAACATGAAATCCTTGGTTAAATCCCTGTAAATGAAAGATTAAAGGTGGGTTTGAGCCCTAGGCCAAAATTGAATAAAAACACCGATTTGAGTGGGCAAATGGAGTCCGATTTTGGTAAATTTTATATGCCTAGACTCGTATCGTGATGAGGATTCCGAATATGTGACTTTTGTAATTTTCCGACAAGCGTACCGAAAGTCGGGTTTTAACAACTTTGGGAATTTTGATGTAAATTGAGGTGTATTGATTGGGTGTCGTCCCATTGGCCTAATTTGTTGTATTTCTACTGTATTTGATCAGATTCTACGCGTGCGGAGCTTGATTCTCGTGGCAAGGGCATTGCGGAGTAGTCGTCGCGCCGTATTGAGGTGAATAATAGATGTGGGTGATGACCAGCGGGTTCGAAACCCCGGTATACCACTTTGTGACGCTGTATAGCGGCGAGACACGTACTCTCTTGTGAGTGCGGGGTCAATTGTTATTGGGGACTATGGCTTAGTCCGACTTGTTGATACTGTATTATGATATTAGGCTATTCTTGAGCCGTCGAACCTCCTTCTCGGATGGTTGCATATATATATTGTGATAACGGCCAATCTTGAGCCGAGGAACCCCCTTCTCAGGCGGTTGAGTATACTTGTGGGCCATGAGCCAGTTATTGGATCCCGCGAGGATCGTTATTATTGTCTTATCATATTGACATGCTAGTTTACTACTAGTCCGCAGCTATTTCTGTTATCATGCTATTTTCCAATCTCTGGAACTTGGTATTACTGTTTTCAACTGAAAAATGATAAAAGATGTTTTCAAAACTACTTTTGAGCCTGCGAGGCTGTATTTGCATATTAGCTGACTGGTAGTGGATCGGGCTGCGCGCCGCAGCGGTATATATATTGGATCGGACTGCACGCCGCAGTGATATTGTGCTTGGGCTGTAGGAGCCCCTCCGGAGTCTGAACCCCCACAGTGAGCACGGGTACCCAAATTGGATCGGGCTACGCGCCGTAGCGGTCATATCATGCATTACATTGCATTTAGCTATATCTGCTAGCTGTTATACTGTTTTGCTGGTACTTATTGGTACAGGTACGGTTGATATTGATTCTGTGACAGGGTATTCGATTACAGCTTTACATAGTGCTTTATTGCGGATTTCTTATCTGCGCTGTCTTACCCTTGTTTATTACCACTGAGTCTGGCAGTACTCATTTTACTCCCTGCACCTTGTGTGCAGATCCAGGTACCTCTCAGCAGTGATCCAGTAGCTGTGCGAGGCGACATTTGTGGATATTCGAGGTAGCTGCAGAGTCCGCAGGACCCGATATTCCTTCTTATTGTCTCTTGATTTTGTATTGACTTTTCTTTCCGCACTTGGTATCTTGTAAACCTTTATACACTCATGTTCAGTAGAGGCTCATGACTCTTGACCCTTCGGTCTATGGGAGTTGATGTATTATGGGACTTGGTTCCCCGTTTTCGTTATATGTATCATTGTTGCTTCATGAATTAATATACTTAAATGGGTTAAAGAGAGGTTCTAGCTCCGTTGTTAATATTGATTGGTCGGGCTGGCTTAGCAATGTGTTGGGCGCCATCACGACCGGATTCGGGGTCGTGACAAGTTGGTATCAGAGCCTAGGTTTACTAGGCCTCATGAGTCTTGAGCCGGTTAGTAGAGTCTTGTGGATCGGTACGGGGACGCCTGTACTTATCCTCGGGAGGCTGCGAACCTTTAGGAAAACTTCACTTTTCTTGAACTCTGTCGTGCGATCTTGTTGTTATGAGAATTGAACTTCTATATCTATTCTCTCGCAGATGGCGAGAACGCGAGCATCAGGACGAGGTGGACGACCTCCATTGCCACCTGTTAGAGGCCGTGGGCGCGGTCGTGCTAGAGTTAGAGGTAGGGCGGCTGAGGCAGCGCCAGCTGACCCGCCTGTTGTACCAGTTCAGGAGCAGCCCCCAGTGGTTGATGCTCCAGCAGCCCCAGTTCAGGGCCAGACTATATCTATTGCTATTCCTGGTCTTTAGGAGACTCTTGCTCAGATATTATCAGTGTGTTCCGGTTTGGCTCGGGTAGTTTCGGCTACCGCTACTGCGTAGCGACATCTCGGTCGGGGGTGGTCGGCAGACCACTGCAGCTCGCACACCTGAGCAGGTGGTTCAGGGACTTCGGACGCCGGAGGCGGTCCCCGCTCAGGTGGTTGCACCGGTTATTCCTCCAGCTGCACCAGCTCCAGCTCCAGAGCATATGGTTGAGGTTATGCCCGACGACGAGCAGCGTCGTCTTGAGAGATTTGGTAGACTTCAGCCACCCCATTTCAGTGGCGTTGAGGGCGAGGATGCCCGGGGTTTCTTGGACAAGTGTTAGAGGATGTTGCGGACGGCTGGTATTCTTGAGTCCAGGCGGAGTTTCATTTACTACCTTTCAGTTTACTGGTCCCGCATTTGATTGGTGGGAATAATTTGAGAGGCGTAGGCCTGCAGGAGCAGCACTTCTCACATGGCAGCAGTTCTCTACTCTCTTTCTAGAGAAATATGTACCACAGTCTCGTCGCGAGGAGCTACGTTGCTAGTTCGAGTGGTTGGTTCAGGGCGACATGTCTGTGACCCAGTATGAGCTCGGATTCACACGGTTGGCTAGGCATGCCACATGGATGATCCCTAATGATAGGGAGAGGATCGGGAGGTTCATTGATGGCCTCAACTACTCTATCCGCATTCTTATGACCAGAGAGAGAGTTTTGTCATCATCATTTGAGCAGGTTGTTGATATGGCATGCTCCATTGAGGCGGATCGTCGCCGAGAGAGAGAGGAGCGGGAGGCCAAGAGGCCTCGTGGTTCGGGCAGTTTCAGTGGTGCTCCATCTAGAGGGCATTCCCAGCAGAGCAGAGGTCGCTCATCTAGACCTTCTCATTCAGGCCGCCCAAAGCAGAGCGGAGGTTCTTATGGTCGTGGTCGACAGGGGTTTCAGCAGGGTCAGTCATCGCTTAGTGCCCTTCCAGCCCAGGGTGCAGCACCTACTTCTTCAGCCCAGGGTTCTTCTGCGGCAAGGGGTTCCCTTCAGTCCCCTTCTCTAGCACCAGGTGCATGTTATGAGTGTGGTGAGTTTGGCCACGTGAGGAGACAGTGCCCTCGACTCCGTAGGGACATGACTCAGCAGAGGGATCAGCCCTCATCTTCAGCACCATCCCAGTCTAGTAGAGGTGGAGGTCAGTCTTCTCGTGGTCGTCCCAGGGGCGAGGAGAGATCTGGTGGAGGCCAGGCGTGATTCTATGCACTTCCTGACAGGCGTGATGCAGTTGCCTCCGATGCAGTGATTACAGGAATCATTTCTGTCTGTCACAGAGATGCCTCTGTTCTATTTGATCCAGGGTCCACATATTCTTACGTGTCCTCTTATTTTGCACATCATTTGGGTGCAACTCGTGGTAGTCTTGATTTACCTGTTCATGTATCCACCCCCGTGGGTGATACGATTGTTGTGGATCGTGTCTATAGATCCTGTGTTATATCTATTGGGGGTCTGGAGACCCAGGCAGATTTGTTATTGTTGGGTATGGTGGACTTTGATGTTATATTGGGTATGGATTGGTTGTCTCCGTACCATGCTATATTGGACTGTCATGCTAAGACAGTTACGTTGGCCATTCCTGGTATTTCTCAGATCGAGTGGCGGGGTTCGACCGATTTCGTCCCTAGCCGTGTTATTTCGTTCTTAAAAGCTCGGAAGATGGTTGAAAAAGGGTGTTTATCATACTTAGCTTTTGTGAGAGATGTGGGAGCTGAGTCTCCTAGTATTGATTCTGTACCTGTTGTGAGGGACTTTCCAGATGTATTCCCCTCAGACCTACCGGGCATGCCGCCGGACAGGGATATTGATTTTGGCATTGACTTGATGCCGGGCACTCAGCCCATATCCATTCCTCCTTTCCGGATGGCACCAGCTGAGTTGAAAGAACTGAAAGAACAGCTTCAAGAGCTTCTGGATAAGGGTTTCATCCGCCCTAGTGTGTCTCCGTGGGGTGCACCGGTATTATTTATTAAAAAGAAAGATGGTTCCATGCGAATGTGTATTGATTATAGGCAATTGAACAAAGTGACAGTGAAGAACAAGTACCCTCTACCGCGCATAGATGATTTGTTTGATCAGTTACAGGGTGCGAGGGTGTTTTCTAAGATCGATCTTCGTTCGGGCTATCATCAGCTGAAGATCGGGGACTCGGATATTATGAAGACTGCATTCAGGACCCGATATGGTCACTATGAGTTTCTTGTGATGTCTTTTGGGCTGACCAACGCCCCAGCATCATTTATGCATCTGATGAACAGTGTGTTCAGGCCTTATTTGGATTCATTTGTGATTGTGTTCATTGATGACATTCTAGTCTACTCCCGTAGTCGGGAGGAGCATGCTCAGCATTTGAGTATTGTGTTGCAGAGATTGAGAGAGGAGAAGCTATATGCTAAATTCTCCAAGTGCGAGTTTTGGCTCGAGTCCGTAGCATTTATGGGACATGTGGTGTCTCGTGATGGTATTCAGGTTGATCCTAAGAAGATAGAGGCGGTGCAGAGTTGGCCTAGACCGTCCTCAGCTACAGAGATCAGGAGTTTTCTTGGCTTGGCGGGATATTATCGCCGGTTTGTTCAGGGATTTTCATCCATTGCTTCTTCATTGACTAAATTGACCCGGAAGGGTGCACCATTCGTGTGGTCGGATGAGTGCGAGGAGAGCTTTCAGAAGCTCAAGACAGCTTTGACCACAGCTCCAGTGTTAGTATTGCCATCAGCTTCGGGTTCATATACCGTTTATTATGATGCCTCGAGAGTGGGGATAGGTTGTGTGTTGATGCAGGAAGGAAAGGTAATTGCTTATGCTTCTCGGCAGTTGAAGCCACATGAGAAGAACTATCCTGTTCATGATTTGGAGCTAGCCGCCATTGTTCATGCATTGAAGATTTGGAGACACTATTTGTACGGTGTGTCTTGTGAGGTGTATACCGACCATCGTAGTCTCCAGCACTTGTTCAAACAGAAAGACCTTAATTTGAGACAACGGAGATGGTTGGAGTTGCTGAAGGATTATGACATTACTATATTATATCATTCGGGGAAGGCCAATGTGGTGGCCGATGCTTTGAGCCGGAAGGCGATTAGTATGGGGAGCTTGGCATATATTCCAGCTGAGGAGAGGCCATTTGCTTATGATGTTCGGGTGCTAGCCAATCGGCTAGTGAGGTTAGATATTTCGGAGCCCAGCAGGGTATTGGCTTGTGTTGTATCTCGGTCATCTCTATATGATCGTATTCGTGAGCGCCGGTATGATGATCCACATTTGGCTGTCCTGAGGGACAGAGTTCAGCATGATGATGCTAGAGATGTCACCATTGATAGTGACGGCGTATTGAGGATGCAGGGCCGGATATGCGTGCCCAATGTTGATGGCTTTCGTGAGTTGATTCTGGAGGAGGCCCATAGCTCGCGGTATTCTATCTATCCAGGAGCCGCGAAGATGTATCAAGATTTGAAACAGCACTATTGGTGGAGAAAGATGAAAATGGACATTGTCAGACATGTAGCACGGTGCCTCAACTGTCAGCAGGTTAAGTACGAGCATCAGAGGCCCGGTGGTGTATTTCGGCGCATTGATATTCCTGAGTGGAAATGGGAGAGGATCACTATGGACTTTGTTACTGGACTCCCTCGGACGGCGAGGAAGTTTGATTCTGTATGGGTGATTGTGGATAGACTGACTAAGTCAGCTCACTTCATTCCAGTTAGTACTACCTACTCATCTGAGCGGTTGGCAGTGGTCTTTATTCGGGAGATTGTCCGGTTGCATGGAGTTCCAGTGTCTATCATATCCGACAGGGGTACCCAGTTCACTTCTCAGTTTTGGAGAGCATTTCAGCGAGAGATGGGTACACGGGTTGAGTTGAGTACAGCATTTCACCCCCAGACAGACGGACAGTCTGAGCGCACTATTCAGATCTTGGAGGATATGTTGCGAGCTTGTGTGATTGATTTTGGTGGTTCGTGGGATGAGTTCCTACCACTTGCCGAGTTTGCCTACAACAACAGTTATCAGTCGAGTATTCAGATGGCCCCGTATGAGGCATTGTATGGCGAGCGGTGTAGATCCCCCGTGGGATGGTTTGAGCCTGGTGAGGTTAGATTGATAGGGACTGAGTTAGTCCAGGATGCTCTAGATAGAGCAAAGTTGATCCAGGAGAGACTTCGTACAGCACAGTCTCGTCAGAAGAGTTATGCGGACCGTAGAGTTCGAGAGTTGTCTTTCATGGTTGGTGACAGAGTATTGTTGAAGGTTTCACCTATGAAGGGTGTCATGAGGTTTGGGAAGAAAGGAAAGTTGAGTCCCAGGTACATTGGTCCTTTTGAGATACTTAGGAGAGTTGGAGAGGTGGCATATGAGTTGGCCTTGCCGCCCGGCTTATCCAGCGTTCATCCAGTATTCCATGTGTCTATGCTCCGGAAGTACATTGGAGATCCGTCTCATGTATTAGATTTCAGCACCATTCAGCTTGATGGTGATCTATCCTATGATGTGGAGCCTATTGCCATTTTGGGACGGCAGGTGAGAAAATTGAGGTCTAAGGAGATTGCATCAGGTTAAGGTTCAGTGGAGAGGTCGACCCGTGGAGGAGGCCACTTGGGAGATCGAGCGGGAGATGCGGAGCAGATATCCTCACTTGTTTGAGACTTCGGGTATGTTTCTTGACCCGCTCGAGGACGAGCGTTTGCTTAAGAGGGGGAGAATGTGACGACCCGGCCCGTCGTCACGGGAATTACCACCCCGTTATGTTGAAATTGTATGTTTTATGCTTTTATATCGGTGTTAAAGTCTATCGGGTGAGTTAGGAGTGAATTGGATTGAAAATGAGGCATATAGCCTTTGTGAATGAAACTTGAATAAGGAAAATCAACCCGGAGTTGACTATTTAGCTAGAGGGCTCGGAATCGGATTCTGATGATTCAGTTAGTTCCGGGAGGTGATTTGTGACTTAGGGAAACAATCGGAATTGAATTTGGAGACCCGGTATAGAAATAGGCTTGAATTGGCTAAGGTTGAATTTTGGCGAAATCCGAACGGTAGGTTAGATTTTGATCCGGGGGTCGGAATGGAATTCCGACAGTTGCAGTAGCTTCGTTAGGTGATTTTGGATGTGCCTGCAAAATTTGAGGTCATTCGGACGTCGTTTGGTCGGGTTTTTGATCGAATGTGTAATTCGGAAAGTTTTAAGAAATTTAGGCTTGAATCCGTGTGTAATTGGTGATTTTGATGTTTAGGATGGTGTTTTTATGATTGGAACAAGTTCATATCGTGTTTTGGGGTATATTGGTGGTTTTCGTTGGGGTCCCGGGGGCCTCGGGGTGAATCCGGACCATCATCCGGCATTTGGAAACAAGAAGAGACCTGCTGTAATTTGCAGATCACTGGGCAGTGATTTGGCATTCGCGTTCGCGAGGGCACGGCCCGCGTTCGCGTAGGCCAAGTTCAGCAGGCATCGCGTTCGTGAGGGGGGTATCGCGTTCGCGTATTGGAAAGGCTGGGAAGCTTCGCGGACGCGTGAGTGAAGGTCGCGTTCGCGTATGAGGGAGTTAGGACGCATCGCGTTCGCGTGGGTTTAGACCGCGATCGCGAAGAAGGAATTGGCGAGGCCATGCGTTCGCGTGGGAGACTACGCGTTCGCGTAGAGTAATAATCCGGAGGCTGGGAAGTTGACCTTCGCGAACGCGTGAAGGAGTGACGCGTTCGCAATGAAGAGGAGGAAAAAGGCATCGCGTTCGCGTGAGAGGTGTCGCGAACGCGATGAAGAAAATAGGCTGGCAGTGAAGTTAAGTTCAGAACAGAACCAGTCGCGGGTTTAATACCCAAAACCCCCATTTTTGAGTTCCAAGAGAAGAAATTGACGGGAGATTGCTCTGGGAAATCATCGGGGTTTCGTTGGAGGTAAGTTTTGTGGCTTAATTACATCATTTTAACATGAAATCCTTGGTTAAATCCCTGTAAATGAAAGATTAAAGGTGGGTTTGAGCCCTAGGCCTAAATTGAATAAAAACACCGATTTGAGTGGGCAAATGGAGTCCGATTTTGGTAAATTTTATATGCCTAGACTCGTATCGTGATGAGGATTCCGAATATGTGACTTTTGTAATTTTCCGACAAGCGTACCGAAAGTCGGGTTTTAACAACTTTGGGAATTTTGATGTAAATTGAGTTGTATTGATTGGGTGTCATCCCATTGGCCTAATTTGTTGTATTTCTACTGTATTTGATCATATTCTACGCGTGCAGAGATTGATTCTCGTGGAAAGGGCATTGCGGAGTAGTCGTCGCGCCGTATTGAGGTGAGTAATAGATGTGAGTGATGACCAGCGGGTTCGAAACCCCGGTATACCACTTTGTGACGCTGTATAGCGGCGAGACACGTACTCTCTTGTGAGTGCGGGGTCGATTGTGATTGGGGACTAAGGCTTAGTCCGACTTGTTGATACTGTATTATGATATTAGGCTATTCTTGAGCCGTCGAACCTCCTTCTCGGATGGTTGCATATATATATTGTGATAATGACCACTCTTGAGCCGAGGAACCCCCTTCTTAGGCGGTTGAGTATACTTGTGGGCCATGAGCCAGTTATTGGATCCCGCGAGGATCGTTATCATTGTCTTATCATATTGACATGCTAGTTTACTACTAGTCCGCAGCTATTTCTGTTATCATGCTATTTTCCAATCTCTGGAACTTGGTATTACTGTTTTCCAACTGAAAAATGATAAAAGATGTTTTTAAAACTACTTTTGAGCCTGCGAGGCTGTGATTGCATACTAGCTGACTAGTAGTGGATCGGGCTGCGCGCCGCAGCAGTATATATGTTGGATCAGACTGCACGCCGCAGTGATATTGTGCTTGGGCTGTAGGAGCCCCTCCGGAGTCTGAACCCCCACAGTGAGCATGGGTACCCAAATTGGATCGAGCTACGCGCCGTAGCGGTCATATCGTGCATTGCATTGCATTTAGCTACATCCGCTCGCTGTTATACTTTGTTTCTTTGGTACTTGTTGGGATGGCACCAGCTGAGTTGAAAGAACTGAAAGAGCAGCTTCAAGAGCTTCTGGATAAGGGTTTCATCCATCCTAGTGTGTCCTCATGGGGTGCGCCGGTATTATGTGTTAAAAAGAAAGATGGTTCCATGCGAATGTGTATTGATTATAGGCAATTGAACGAAGTGACAGTGAAGAACAAGTACCCTCTACCGCACATAGATGATTTGTTTGATCAGTTACAGGGTGCGAGGGTGTTTTCTAAGATTGATCTTCGTTCAGGCTATCATCAGCTGAAGATCAGGGACTCGGACATTATGAAGACTGCATTCAGGACCCGATATGGTCACTATGAGTTTCTTGTGATGTCTTTTGGGCTGACTAATGCCCCAGCAACATTTATGCATATGATGAACAGTGTGTTCAGGCCCTATTTGGATTCATTCGTGATTGTGTTCATTGAAGACATTCTAGTCTACTCCCGTAGTCAGGAGGAGCATGCTCAGCATTTAAGTATTGTGTTGCAGAGATTGGGGGAGGAGAAGCTATATGCTAAATTCTCCGAGTGCGAGTTTTGGATCAAGTCCGTAGCATTTCTGGGACATGTGGTGTCTCGTGATGGTATTCAGGTTGATCCTAAGAAGATAGAGGCGGTGCAGAGTTGGCCTAGACCGTCCTCAGCTACAGAGATCGGGAGTTTTCTTGGTTTGGCGGGATATTATCGCCGGTTTGTTCAGGGATTTTCATCCATTGCTTCTTCATTGACTAAATTGACCCAGAAGGGTGCACTATTCGTGTGGTCGGATGAGTGCGAGGAGAGCTTTCAGAAGCTCAAGACAGCTTTGACCACAGCTCCAGTGTTAGTATTGCCATCAGCTTGAGGTTCATATACCGTTTATTGTGATGCCTCGAGAGTGGGGATAGGTTGTGTGTTGATGCGGGAAGGTAAGGTAATTGCTTATGCTTCTCGGCAGTTGAAGCCACATGAGAAGAACTATCCTGTTCATGATTTGGAGCTAGCCGCCATTGTTCATGCATTGAAGATTTGGAGACACTATTTGTACGGTGTGTCTTGTGAGGTGTATACCGACCACCGTAGTCTCCGGCACTTGTTCAAACAGAAAGACCTTAATTTGAGACAGCGCAGATGGCTGGAGTTGCTAAAGGATTATGACATTACTATATTATATCATCCGGGGAAGGCCAATGTGGTGGCCGATGCTTTGAGCCGGAAGGTGGTCAGTATGGGGAGCTTGGCATATATTCCAGCTGAGGAGAGGCCACTTGCTTATGATGTTCAGGTGCTAGCCAATCGGCTAGTGAGGTTAGATATTTCGGAGCCCAGCAGGGTATTGGCTTGTGTTGTATCTCGGTCATCTCTATATGATCGTATTCGTGAGCGCCGGTATGATGATCCACATTTGGCTGTCCTTAGGGACAGAGTTCAGCATGATGATGCTAGAGATGTCACCATTGATAGTGACGGCGTATTGAGGATGCAGGGCCGGATATGCGTGCCCAATGTTGATGGCCTTCGTGAGTTGATTATGGAAGAGGCCCATAGCTCGCGGTATTCTATCCATCCAGGAGCCGCTAAGATGTATCAAGATTTGAAACATCAGCACTATTGGTGGAGAAAGATGAAAATGGACATTGTCAGACATGTAGCACGGTGCCTCAACTGTCAGCAGGTTAATTACGAGCATCAGAGGCCTAGTGGTGTATTTCAACGCATTGATATTCCTGAGTGGAAATGGGAGAGGATCACTATGGACTTTGTTACTGGACTCCCTCGGACGGCGAGGAAGTTTGATTCTGTTTGGGTGATTGTGGATAGGCTGACCAAGTCTGCTCACTTCATTCCAGTTAGTACTACCTACTCATCGGAGCGGTTGGCAACGATCTTTATTCGAGAGATTGTTCGGTTGCATGGGGTTCCAGTGTCTATCATATCCGACAGGGGTACTCAGTTCACTTCTCAGTTTTGGAGAGCATTTCAGCGAGAGATGGGTACACGGGTTGAGTTGAGTACAACATTTCACCCCCGGACAGACGGACAGTCTGAGCGCACTATTCAGATCTTGGAGGATATGTTGCGAGCTTGTGTGATTGATTCTGGTGGTTCGTGGGATGAGTTCCTACCACTTGCTGAGTTTGCCTACAACAACAGTTATCAGTCGAGTATTCAGATGGCCCCGTATGAGGCATTGTATGGCAGACGGTGTAGATCCCCCGTGGGATGGTTTGAGCCTGGTGAGGTTAGATTGATAGGGACCGAGTTAGTCCAGGATGCTCTGGATAGAGCAAAGTTGATCCAGGAGAGGCTTCGTACAGCACAGTCTCGCGAGAAGAGTTATGCGGACCGTAGAGTTCGAGAGTTGTCTTTCATGGTTGGTGACAGAGTATTGTTGAAGGTTTCACCTATGAAGGGTGTCATGAGGTTTGGGAAGAAAGGGAAGTTGAGTCCCAGGTACATTGGTCCTTTTGAGATACTTAGGAGAGTTGGAGAGGTGGCATATGAGTTGGCATTGCCGCCCAGCTTATCCAGCGTTCATCCAGTATTCCATGTGTCTATGCTCCGGAAGTACATTGGAGATCCGTCTCATGTATTAGATTTCAGCACCATTCAGCTTGATGGTGATCTATCCTATGATGTGGAGCCTATTACCATTTTGGGACGTCAGGTGAGAAAATTGAGGTCTAAGGAGATTGCATCAGTTAAGGTTCAGTGTAGAGGTCGACCGTGGAGGAGGCCACTTGGGAGATCGAGCGGGAGATGCGGAGCAGATATCCTCACTTGTTTGAGACTTCAGGTATGTTTCTTGACCCGCTCGAGGACGAGCGTTTGCTTAAGAGGGGGAGAATGTGACAACCCGGCCCGTCGTCACGGGAACTACCACCCCGTTATGTTGAAATTGTATGTTTTATGCTTTTATATCAGTGTTAAAGTCTATCGGGTGATTTAGGAGTGATTTGGATTGAAAATGATGCATATAGCCTTTTAGAAGGAGATGTGAATAAAGAAAGTCAACCCGGAGTTGACTATTTGGTTAGAGGGCTCGGAATCAGTTTCTGATGATTCGGTTAGTTCCGTGAGATGATTTGTGACTTAGGGGAGCGATCGGAATTTAATTTGGAGACCGGTGTAGAAATAGGCTTGAATTGGCTAAGGTTGAATTTTGGCGAAATCCGAACGGTAGGTGAGATTTTTATCCGGGGGTCGGAATGGAATTCCGACAGTTGCAGTAGCTCCGTTAGGTGATTTTGGATGTGCCTGCAAAATTTCAGGTCATTCGGACGTCATTTAGTCGGGTTTTTGATTGAATGCGTGATTCGGAAAGTTTTAAGAAGTTTAGGCTTGAATCCGTGGGTAATTGGTGATTTTGATGTTTAGGATGGTGTTTTTATGATTGGAACAAGTTCGTATCGTGTTTTGGAGTATGTTGGTGGTTTTCGTTGGGGTCCCGGGGGCCTCGGGATGAATTCGGGGGTCCAAACGGACCATTTTTGTGCCAAATGCACTGCTGTTTCTGCTGCAATTAGTGCAGAGGATTTTTGTTCATCGCGATCGCGAGCCTGGAGCATGCGATCGCGTAGGGTAAAACTGGGAAGCTCTGCGATCGCAAGGGTGAGACTGCGATCGCGTAGAGTATTGGAGTGAGGCCGGAAAGTTTGTTCATCGCGATCGCGGGAGGTGTGATGCGATCGCGTAAGGTCGACTGGTTGTGCATCGCGATCGCGATGTGTAGTGTGCGATCGCGTAAGGTCAAGTCCGGATGCAATGCGATCGCGTGGCTGGAGTTGCGATCGCGTAGGGATCTTTTGTTGTTCATTGCGATCGCGTGCCAAAGGCTGCGATCGCGTAGAGGAAAAATCAGGCCCCAGGGATTTATGCATCGCGATCGCGTGCCAAAGGCTGCGATCGCGTAGGGTTAATTGGCCTGGCAGTGAGTTTAAGTTCAGAACAGAACCAATCGCGGGTTTCATACCCCAAAACGCCATTTTTGAGTTCCAAGAGAAGAAATTGACGGGAATTGCTGGGAATTCATCGGGGATTCATTGGAGGTAAGTTTTGTGGCTTAATTACATCATTTTAACATGAAATCTTTGGTTAAATTTCTGTAAATGGAAGATTAAAGGTGGGTTTGAGCCCTAGGCCTAAATTGAAGAAAAACACCAATTTGAGTGGGCAAATGGAGTCCGATTTTGGTAAATTTTATATGCCTAGACTCGTATCGAGATGAGGATTCCGAATATGTGACTTTTATAATTTTTTGACAAGCGTACCGAAAGTCGGGTTTTGACAACTTTGGGAATTTTGATGTAAATTGAGTTATATTGATTGGGTGTCGTCCCATTGGCCTAATTTGTTGTATTTCTACTGTATTTGATCGGATTCTACGCGTGCGGAGCTTGATTCTCGTGGCAAGGGCATTGCGGAGTAGTCGTCGCGCCGTATTGAGGTGAGTAATAGATGTGGGTGATGACCAGGCGGGTTCGAAACCCCGGTATACCACTTTGTGACGTTGTATAGCGGCGAGACACGTACTCTCTTGTGAGTGTGGGGTCGATTGTGATTGGGGACTATGGCTTAGTACGACTTGTTGATACTATGTTATGATATTAGGCTATTCATGAGCCGTCGAACCTCCTTCTCGGATGGTTGCATATTATCTTGTGATATTGGCTACTCTTGAGTCGTCGAACCTCCTTCTCGAATGATTGCATATTATATTGTGATATTGGCTACTCTTGAGCTGTTGAACCTCCTTCTCAGATGGTTGACTACATTTATGGGCTGTGAGCCAGTTATTGGGATCCTGCGAGGATCGTTAGCATTGTGCTGTAATAATGACATGCTACTGAGTCTGGCAGTACTCATTTTACTCCCTGCACCTTGTGTGCAGATCCAGGTACCTCTCAGCAGACTTGATTCGGTAGCTACTTGGAGGTATTGTGCGGGATAGTCGAGGTAGCTGCAGCGTCCGCAGGACCTGACTCCCCTTCTAGCTGTCATTTCTTATCTTGTTGTCTTTCCTTTCCGCACTGAGTTTGTTATAAACTTTATTACACTTATGTTCTTTAGAGGCTCATGACTCTTGACCCTTGGTCTATGGGAGTTGATGTATTATGGGACTTGGTTCCCCGCTTTCGTTATATGTATTGCTGTTATTTTGTAAATTAATATGCTTAAACGGGTTAAAGAGAGCTTCTAGCTCCATTGTTGATATTGATTGGTCAGGCTGGCTTAGCAATGTGCTGGGCGCCATCACGACCGGATTTGGGGTTGTGACACATTCTCCAACCAGAATATGCTTCTGAAATGTCTTCTCCCGCAAATAATACTTCTTCATCTGGGAAGTACGTCCTAAGTGGTTTGTATTCTTCATCCACAGGATTTTCTGCAAGATGGTCAGCTAAAGCTTTTCCTTTGATGGCTTTTTGAGTAACATACACGATGTCAATTTCACTTAGCAAAATCTGCCACTTTGCTTGCTTTCCTGTAGGCATAGGTTTCTGGAAGATGTACTTGAGCGGGTCCATCCTGGAAATGAGAAAAGTGGTGTACGCTCACAAGTAATGCCTTAACTTTTGTGCCACCCAAGTTAAGGCACAACAAGTGCGTTCCAACAAAGTATACCGTGCTTCATACGGTGTGAACTTCTTGCTCAAGTAGTATATGGCTTGCTCCTTCCTCCCAGTTTCATCGTGTTGCCCCAAAACACATCCAAATGCATTATATGACACGGAAATATATAACAATAATGGCCTTCCAGGTTCCGGAGGTACCAGCACAGGTGGGTTAGATAAATATTCCTTGATTCTATCAAAAGATCGTTGACATTCTTCTGTCCATTTGGTAGTGGCATCTTTCCTCGGCATCTTGAATATTGGCTCACAAATCACCGTTGATTGGGCTATGAAACGACTGATGTAGTTAAGGCGACCAAGGAAACTCATCACGCCTTCCGATTCTTTGGAGGTGGCAGGTCTTGGATAGCCTTTATCTTTGAAGGATCCAATTCTATGCCCCTTCTACTAACAATGAAACCTAATAGTTTTCCAGCTGGAACTCCGAATGCACACTTTGCGGGGTTCAGTTTCAGATTGTACCGCCGCAACCTATCAAAGAACTTTTTCAGGTCTACCAAGTGATCTGAACTCTTCCACGATTTGATGATGACATCGTCCACATAAACCTCAATATCTTTATGGATCATGTCATGAAAATAGTTGTCATAGCTCTCATGTATGTAGAACCCGCATTCTTGAGTCCAAAAGGCATCACTCGATAACAATACACCCCCCAAGGTGTGATAAATGCTGTCTTCTCAGCGTCATCTTCATCCATCAAAATCTGGTGGTAACCGGCAAAACAATCAACGAATGACTGCAACTCGTGCTTTGCACAATTATCAATGAGTATGTGAATATTCGGGAGTGGGAAATCATCCTTTGGACTAGCCTTGTTGAGATCCCGATAATCCACACATATTCTGATCTTCCCATCCTTTTTTGGGACTGGTACTATATTGGCCAACCAGGTGGGGTACTTCGTGACTCGGATGACATTTGCCTTAAATTGCTTGGAGACGTCTTCTTTGATCTTCAAACTTAAGTCTGTTTTGAATTTTCTTGTCTTTTGCTTTATCGGAGGACAAGATGGATCCGTTGGCAACTTATGGGAAACAATATTAGTGTTCAAACCAGGCATGTCATCATATGACCAAGCGAACACATCAACATATTCTCTTAGAAGACCTACATATTCTTCCTTTTCTGATGGTGTCAAATGGACACTGATTCTCGTTTCTTTTATAGACTCTGAATTTCCCAAATTTATAAGCTCTGTTTCATCCAAATTTGGTTTTGACTTGTTCTCAAACTGCTCAAGTTCTTTAGTTAATTCTGCAGGCGGCACATCTTCTTCATATTCTTCAAGATCTTGCTTGTTATTTTGTTCACTTGTTTCATAACATGTCACATTTACGGTGTCGGCATTTTTATTAATTTGTTTGCTGAAAAATAAAATAAGAGAAAGAAAATTAATAAAGGCAAAAAATTTAGATGTAAAACAAAAGGCATATTCAGATTTTGCATTTAAGCTTCCAAAAGGTCGAGGCAAACAACATAAAATCATAGACACGATTCAGGCCTCAATTTTGAATTGTGTTGTTTTAAAAGGTACTAATATAATTCATCTACCAAGATTCCCGGCGAACCGGGGATAGGGTACAAGTCCAATTTTTCAAAACATCTCCAGGTGCGGCATCCCAAATAGTTGGCGCCTCGGTGCAATCCTTCAAAATCACGTTGCAGTCGGCAATGAATAGGTTCCTGATTCCTTCAACGAGGTCATCTTCAGTATCTTCACCTAACTCATGAATAGTAACTATCTTAGGGAATGACCGGGTTAGCTGCGGGATAGGCTATGGGGGGACAAGCCTCCGAGAATTCTTTTGGCGTGGGTTCGTACCCTAAGCCAAATGTGTTGTTCTGCCCTGGTAACTGAATTGGTTCCACTATTCCATGCAACCTTGCTCCAAGTCCTTGACCAGGCTCAAAACCATTCTTCAACATTTCTGATGCCACCATCACAAGCACACTTGGCAACTTTACCTCTTTGCCTCGAGTAGCAGTTACAATTTCTTCAATGTGGAAAGTGGTTCCATCCAGCCTTTCCATACTTTCAATGACAGGGATCACATTCCCCGGGTAAATGGGATTGCTTGCTTCTCCATGAATCACAACTTCCTGGTGATTCCACACAAACTTCACGTTCTGGTGCAAAGTGGAAGGGACTGCACCAGCCATGTGAATCCACGGCCTTCCCAACAGTAGATTATAAGTAGCAGATATGTCTAACACTTGAAATTCAATAATAAACTCCACAGGCCCAATTTGCAATGCTAAGTTAATTTCACCAATGGCGCTCATTTGCGCTCCATCGAAAGCTCTAACATTCACATGACTTTCACGAACTTTCCCAATGTCAACTCCCAAGGCTTTGAGGGTAGTGAAAGGACATAAATTGAGAGCAGAACCATTATCAATCAAAACCTTTGAAACAAACCTGTCCTGGCATTTGACAGTGAGATGTAATACTTTGTTGTGACTTAGACCTTCGGGCGGCAATTCATCCTCGTGAAAAGAAATCTTGTGTGATTCTAGAATTTGGGCCACCATAGTTTCCAAATGTTCACTGGTTGTCTCGGCTGGTACATATGCTTCATTGAGTACTTTTACCAAAGCATTCCTGTGGCTATCAAAACTCATCAATAATGACATGAGGGAAATTTGAGCCGGCGTCTTCTTCAGTTGGTCTATAACAAAGTATCCGCTACACTGCATTTTTCTCCAAAACTCTTCTACTTCAGCTTCTGTCACGGACTTCTTCTGGTTGTTGTCCTTACTTGAAGTTCCTCGTGATGCTTCTTCAGGAACATAACACCTACCGGATCTTGTCATACATGCAGCAGCAGCAACTTCTACAACTAATTTTGCCTTTCCTTTGTTCCTTATATCAGACTGGTAGTCCCAAGGAGCTGCTTTGGTTTCAAATGAGGATGTCTGGGCGACTAGAGCCATGACCCTGGGTTTCAGAGGGAGTGTTTCCACCTCAATTGGTGCTCGCACTTGCACTGTGATGACAGGAGCAATGAAGGCAGATGACACAACCTTTTTCTCATCTTCAATTGGTACAATTGTTCCTTCCAAATTCCAATCCTCATCAGTAGATATCATGTTAATACCGGCATCATCGTGATTTGGAAGAGGGTTGTTGTTCACATTCGGCGGAGCTCCCTTAAGCTGAATGGTTCCTGCTTTGATCAACTCTTCTATCTTATCTTTGAGAGTAAGGCAATTTTCTGTGTCATGTCCAGTCACACCAGAGTGATATGCACAATGCTTGGTCCCATCATACCATCCTGGGAGGGGGTCGGGAACTCTTCCTGGGACAGGTTGGAGTACTCCTGCAGCTTTCAACCTTTTATACAATTGGGCTAAAGGTTCAGCTAGGGGTGTATAGGTTTTGGCCGGTTTTCTTTCAAAGCTCGGGCGAGGTCTAGGTGCGTTTGGGCGGTTTTGTGATTGGTAGCGGGGTTGAGGTGGATATGTGGGTTGGTAATACGGTGCATTCTGGTATGCGGGTGCTCGGGGTGGATAATAGGTTGGTTGGGCATTATAAACAGGATAGGGAATGGGCGAAGGCTGGTAGTAAGATTGGGGAGTTTGGGTGTATGGGCTATAATATGAAGGTTGGGGTAACGGGTTTTGGTAGGTTAACATTTGGTTAGGCCTGCGGTCTTGGACGGTCATAACAGCGGATACTTCTTTTTCCTTCTTCTTACTTGCTCCTCCAATATTTCCTGACTGGATCGCCTTACTTGTTGCTTGTAGTGCTGCCAAATTTGTAATCTTTCCTGATTTGAGACCTTCCTCTATAACATCTCCCATCCTAACAACTTCCGAGAATTTCTGCCCCATCATACTTATCAATCTCTCATAATATGTTGCATCCGTTTGAGATCGAATAAAAGTAGTTGTCATCTCATCCTCTCCCATCGGGGGTTGGACTCTTGCTTCTTCTGCCCTCCATCTCATGGCATACTCTCTAAAGGATTCTGTTGTTTTCTTCTCCAACGTCATCAAATAGAATCTATCTGGGTTGGTCTCAGTGTTAAATCTGAATCTGTCCATGAATTCTTGTGCCATGACACTCCAGCTGTGCCATTTCTGTGGGTCTTGACTTGTGTACCAATCAAGGGCTTCCCCTGTAAGACTCCTTATAAATAGCTTCATCCTGATAGCTTCATCCTTTCCCACTCCAACTAACTTATCACAGTACGACCTCAAATGAGCTCGCGGGTTTCCTTTTCCGTCAAACATGTCAAATTTTGGTACTTTATATCCTGCAGGTAAATCAACATCGGGGTGAACACATAGATCTTCATACTCCAAACCTTCCGTACTCCTAACGGTTTTCAGACTTTTGAATGCTTCCTTTAACTCACGAATCTCCTTCGCCATGTACTCGTTGGCTTTGACCCTTACATCTTTTTCTGCTTCCTGATATTGATACACTTCAGAGTGAAGTTGGTGAGGCATAGGGGTGGTAAAAGGTTGTGCTTCCGCTACATATACCGGTGGAACATGCTGCATGTTGGGAATAGCGGCGTGTGCCATCGGTATGTGTTACATGGTGATTTTGGGTTAGCGGGGTGCTTTGGGCTGGTGATGGTTGGGAAACATATGATGTGGTAAAATTTGATAGGTTGGCTTGTTGCGGGTTAACATGTGCGTTAGTGGATGTTTGCTTGTTGTTGTGAAGTGGAGGGTTTGGTGGAAGGTGTTCCGGGATAGATGAGTCAAAAGATGGGAAAGGTGGCGGGATAGGTGCATTTGTCCTTTCTTCAGGAAGTGGTGTGTTGAGACTAATAGAAAGATTGGTAAGGTTCCGCAGCCGTTCAATTTCACCTTGCAGGTTAGCCACTTGTTGCGACAAATAGGCGATGTGTTCATCACGAAGGGTAACCTCCCTTCCGTCCGAAGTCTCAGGTTCGTCTCGTTGAACAGTGATAAGTCCCAAGCCTGTCATGTTAGGTGTGTTTGATCCAGTCATGTTGGTAGTTGCTCGTGCCTTCGATCTCGTGAAGTATGGGTGTTCGGCCAGTTCGCGAGTCAACACAAATCAACCTTGGGGAGTAATAAAATAGAAAAACCTTTAAAAGAAAAAAAATAAAGACAATGTTAGTAAGTGGTGATTAAATTTAAAAGCAAATATATCACATAACAAACAATCATGTAATAACAAATAATTCAAGCAATGTTAAGCGTGTCCTAGTATGCAGGGGACCTCTTTGTGCCAGAGGTAGGCCTAGCGAGAATTTGAGAGATAAACACACCATTATATATCATCCCATTGCTCCTTAATTAGATATCCAAAACAAACTTTCATTGATAATTCAAGCTTAGTACATAAATAAAAGGGGAAATTGCCTTAACTTAAAACGATTACAATGGCATAGCCTTAATTAAAATAAAGATTACAACATAGTTCTAATCTAGTTGATTGAGGATGGTTCTTCATTTCTCCTTAGCCTTTTCGCTGCACTGATTGCCTCATCAATTTTCTGGCGATTCTTCACAAGGTAAACCATGGCTAGCTTTCCTCCTTCGTCCGGTCCTTGGCAATTGCATTCTATGAATTGCTTCTCGAGGTCTCCATCCAAATCTTTGAGTCTTTGCTCCATTTCCACAGCTTGTTGTTTCCACATTTCTATTTGTTGCTTCTGCATCTCCTCTCATTGTCTCAACATTTCAATCTCTTTGTTTTCCTTCTCATGCTGCTCCTTGTGCTTTGCTTCAGACTCGGACACCCTTCTTTTTAGCCGGTGGTACTTGATTTCAGCTTCGGCTGCCTTATCTTTGATTCGGCCACCCATATTAATCCCTCTAGTGACAGAACCTTCTAGGTTGGCACGTAACCATTCTAAATAAAAAGTGTCACATCCAGCTTGGTACCTATCTGGTGCAATTGTATCCTTGACCATAGCTCTCTTGTTTTTCCACATCCTGAGAATTTCCTTTGCAAAAGGAATTTTATCATTGTCATAGTCAATTCGATAATGATACATGTTATCAACTTGCGGTATGACTTGCGTTCTCCCGGCTTGTCTCATAACTCGTAATGGAGCATATGGTTGAAGTCCTCGAAGGCCGATGATAACCAAATAAGGTATCATTTTTCCGCGGATTACAAAACTCTCAGATGGATACCAAGAAAACATCCATTGGATTGTGGTATCGTTTCGCTTGCTAAGTAACTTGCCCCATCCTTTAACACTATTTGGATGTTTGAATGCAACCACTGGTATCGTGTATGACGTGATGTGATTAGCACCATTTTGCTTGTAAAGATCTTGGCTTCCACTGATCTTTTGGAGATGCCCCATAAACCATAACTGCAACAATAAATTACATCCCTCAAAATGTTTATATCCTTTCTTGCAAAGGCCTAAAGCTCGGTATATATCCGCAACAACCATCGGCACTATGGTGTATGGTTTTCCATCAATGCCATTAAATAATGCATCAGTAACCATGACAAGTCGGGTGTGAATCTCCTGTTTTGCTCCTCGGGGAAATACTATGAGCCCGAGGAAACAAACCGAAAAAGCGAATACCCTCTTTTCACTCCAAGAAGAATGTGAGGAGAACTTTTCTCGATGTCGTAGAAAAGCACCCGAGCATCCAAAAATGTCAAACAGATAGTCAAGAGGTATTTTGGATTCTTTCAAATGCTCTAAGCCAATTTCTTTCTCAAAACCAAACTTTTCAAGGAACTCTTTTATTGAGGGATTTTTTGGAATAATCATGCCAGCGCTTTGCCAAGATATTTGCCTTTCCATAACAAACTCACATTCTCTATGAAGCCTCCAATTTCTTCTAACAATGGCGTCATCTCATTTTCCCCAAATCTGAATACGACCCTTTCTTCATCCCAAAAGGTGACTGCTGCCTCAATAATTTCCCTACACGCTGTGACTTCCATAAGTAACGGTAAATGACCCAGCTTCTTTCTCACTTCGAATTGTGCGCTTTCTCCTAAGTTTCTCCACCATGCCTTTAGTTTGGGAGAGATGTCCAACACCATGCCCATCTTTGGGTAGACAACTTGACTCATAATTTCCTGCATCACAGAAAAGATTAATCCTACCCGTTTTCCAATTAGGAGTAAGTGGTCCACATAATCGGTGTGTTTATCTTTCAAATGATGCACATAAAGGATGAATAGGTATCACTCGGGGTTATAAACCCGCTTGGACATTTGGATAAGGCTAACTAATGGACTTAATACACCTAGGGTATTAAGCCACCTAAGGTTGCGTGATGCATGCTCCTAATAAGGGATTTGGTTTAGCTCTATCCTAGGTCGGCTAAGAGTAGGTTTTCTAGACTGGTCTTCTCCCAAGCGGACAACTTGAAAGTGAAAAGTTGTGACTGTCGATTGCACCGCTGATCGACTTACCCACAAACTTTCCCCTAAAGGAATATTTTTGAAAAAGTGCACGGCCGCAAACCGCGTAACCGCTAGGTGTGTGCTCGGTGTGAATTTTTCAAAAGTGGAGGAAGTGACAACGGAATGAAGTTTCTATGAAGCAATAAGAAAAAATAAGTAATATAAGACAATTTATCACATAGGGCAATTCAAATAAGCATCATAAATAATTACAAACACACAATTCAATTTTCATTAACCTAAGTTTGTTGTGGTTTAAAACCGAGATTCCCCAGCAGAGTCGCCAAGCTGTTATACCCCATTTTAACACGGGTCAAATTAGAGTATAATATATTGGTAATTGTGAAGGTTTAATTAATTAAAGAGAGTCGCCACCTAATTATTTTAGCGGTGAATTAGGACACCAAATTTAGCTAGATAATAGTTAAAGCTAACTTATTTTATGGTCTGCTTAACTTAAGTAGTTCTAGGTAAGGGTTCTAATTAATATTATAGGGAAGGTTATTAAAGCACCCTATATGATCCGTTAATAACGGTTAACCGGCCAAACTTAGGTTAATAAATTTTAAAACTTGTTGAAATATTTCATTTTTGACATGGTTTTAGGGAAGACAACCTATTTGCACGTTATTCAACTTTGAAATAATCTAAATGAATGGACAAAACTTTATAACTAACTATTGACGTTATAAATGGAGCTTCAAAGACTACTTTTATTTGGCAAGAACGTGATTGAAGGAATCACTAAGTTTCTTCAATATTTCAACTCTAAAGTTCTACTTTTTTTTCAAAAAAAAACTGTGTTCCAATGTGTCCTGATGTGATTAAAAGAAACGGGGTTTTTAAAGATAACATGCTAGGTGACAAAGCTTTAAAGTCTTTAATCAACAAGGTGGCTTACTAAAATTAGAGTTGTAATCCCTCATAAAAATATTAATATCAGTTATAGATAAGAAACAAAATCAAACCACCAAAAGTTAACAAAATCATATTTAGACAGAATGAGTAAACAATCATGAAAGCCGCCATAAGCGACCCCAAGCAAATCTGCTTGTTTTCTTGTTGTCCATTAGAGTAAAATGCATCGGTGACTCCATGCTCGGGAATGGGAAAGTCTTGCATTAAGACTCCATATTTTGCTCCAAGTACATATGCCAAACAAAAAAAAGATAAAAGCAATAAATTAGAAAAAGGGGAGTTAGAAATAGACTCGGACAAAACATTACAGCAGGATTGTCACGACCCCAAATCCGGTCGTGATGGCGCCCAGCACACTGCTAGGCCAGCCTGACCAATTAACAACAATCACGGAGCCATAAGCTCACTTTATCCAATTTAAGCATACGGAAATAATTCAACGGTGATAGATACATATTAAAAACAGGGAACCAAGTCCCAACACGTGCCAACTCCCATAGACCGAAGGGTCAAGAGTCATGAGCCTCTACTGAACATGAGTGTATAAAGGTTTAATAAAATACCAAGTGCGGAAAGAAATGTCAATACAAAATCAAAAGACGAGTAGGAAGGAATATCGGGTCCTGCCGGCTCTGCGGCTACCTCGAATATCCACGAACGTCGCCTCGCACGGCCTCTTCGGATCACTGTCTTGAGAGGTACCGGATCCGCACACGAGGTGCGGGGAGTAAAATGAGTATCTGCCGGACTCGGTGGTAATAAACAAGGGTAAGACAGCAGCGGATAAGAAATCCGCGATAAAGCACTATGTAAAGCTATAATCGGCTACCCTGTCATAGAATCAATCTTCACTGTACCTGTACCAACAATTACCAATAAATAGCATAACGACTAGCAGATGTAGCTAAATGCAATGCAATGCATGATATGACCGCTACGGCGTGTAGCCCGACTCCAATTTTTGGGTGCCCGTGCTCACTGCGTGGGGTTCGGACTCCGGAGGGCTCCTACTGCCCCAAGCACGATAATAATATCACACCCGCTGCGGCGCGCGCCCGATCTATATATATCTGCGGCGTGCGGTCCGATCCATGCATGTGTATGCATATGCTCATATAAATGTCATGCCCTAACATATGGCCCTCGGCCCCAATCAGTCTAACAAATAATCAAGAAAACCCTACGGGCAACAATATCACATTAGCTCACAACAAAAATGTTATTAAGACCTTGTTCAAGTTTTTCATAACCTTATAAAAATGCTGAATAGCAAATATTCCATTTTAAAACCTTAAATTTAGAATAAAATATGCACAGTATTATCAAAACAATGATATCAATCCCTGAAGGATTCAAATAATCGGCACGAAGTCCAAACATGATAATTAATCCAATTCATTTCAATAATTAGGTATTATTATTTATTATGCGGGACGGACCAAGTCACGATCCCCAATGGTGCTCTACCCCACGCCCGTTATCCGGCGTGCAAGTCACCTCAACACAACACTAAGATGTGCAAGTCCGGGGTTTACTAACCCTCAGGACATCATTTACAAGTATTACCCACCTCGAACCGACGAAAACTCATGTCCGCGACACCTTAGCTCCTCGAACCGGCATCCACGCACGTCCAAACTAGTCAAAATCAGTACAAATATATCAAAATAGGCTAATGGAACATAGCCCAATCGAAAGAACTCGAAAAATATCAAAAATCACGAAATTGGCAAAACCCGAGCCCCGGGCCCACATCTTGAAAAATTTCGAAACTCATATTTCCAGAACCCTCGTCTCGCCACGAGTCCACACATATAAAATTTATCAAAATCGGAGTTCGATTGGCCTTTCAAAACCCAAATTTTCGTTTTCAATATCTAGGCCACAATCCTTCACAATTTCTACCCAAAATCATGAAGATTGATGTTAATTCTACCATAAAATGATGTTTTTGAGTCAAGAAACTTACCTCCGGTGAATACCCGATGATTTCCCAGCGTTTTCCCATGATTTCTTCTCTCTAGGGCTCAAAAATGGTGTTTTGGGTATATGAACCCGCGACTGGTTCTGTTCTGGTTTTAATTTCACTGCCAGACCATTCCTTCTATGCGATCGCAATGGCCCTATGCGATCGCATAGAGTTAATTTCCCTTTCTATGCGATCGCAATGCACTCCCGCGATCGCATAGCACAACCTTCCAGGCCTCATCTTTTCTTCTCTGCGATCGCAACACCGGCTATGCGATCGCAATGCACGTCTGACAAACCTATGCGATCGCACCCCTTGCTATGCGATCGCATAGCACATTTTTCTCACCCCTCCAATCTCTTCTATGCGATCGCACAAGTGACCCTGCGATCGCAGAGTGCCAGTTTCCATACCCATGCGATCGCATCTCCTATTACGCGATCGCATAGAACAACTCTGGGGCTCACTTCCATCCTTCTATGCGATCGCATCTACTCTATGCGATCGCATAGAGCATCCGTCTGCAACAAAACCAGCAGCCAACAACAGGTTCAAAAATACAAGAAATGGTCCGTTTGGACCCCCGAAATCAACCCGAGGCCCCCGGAACCCCAACGAAAACCACCAACATACTCCAAAACACGATACGAACTTGTTCCAATCATAAAAACACCATCCTAAACATCAAAATCACCAATTACACACGGATTCAAGCCTAAATTCCGAATTACGCATTCAATCAAAAACCCGACTAAACGACGTCCGAATGACCTGAAAATTTGCAGGAATATCCAAAATCACCTAACGGAGCTACCGCAACTGTCGGAATTCCATTCCGACTCCCGGATCAAAATCTCACCTACCGTTCGGATTTCGCCAAAATTCAACCTTAGCCAATTCAAGCCTAAAACTACACCGGACCTCCAAATTCAATTTTGATTGCTCTCCTAAGTCATAAATGATCCCCCGAAACTAGTCAAATCATCGGAATCTGATTCCGAGCACTCTAACTCAATAGTCAACTCTAGGTTGACTTTCCATATTCAAACTTCCTTCAAATATGCTATTTGCTTCATTTTCAATTCAATTCATTCCTAACTCATCCGATAGATTCTAACACTGATATAAAAGCATAAAATATGTAAATGCAACATAACGGGGTGGTAATTCCCGTAACGACGGGCCGGGTCGTTACAAGGATTATGAACTAAATTAGCAAGTTTATGCCAATAGATTAGTGGCATTTATCCAAGAGTCTGAATACTAACTTCTCATATTCATATGAAATCTAAAAGGTCTAAAACATAAATATGGTCAACATAATCCTTCACACTAAAAAAATGGTTTTCAACTTCCATATTAAGTTATAAAAAAGGTCTTTGCAGCATACCCTTCTAAAACGAAGTAGCAACAGAAAAACATATAACACATGCCTTCTTACTTTATTTCAAGTATTATGACCAAATGCTAAAATTCTCTAATGAAATAAGGTAATCTGATGGGTGTATTTGACCATGTTAAATAAGAATTAATGCAGTTTGAAGGCATTTGACTAAGTTAGAACAAGAAGTAAGCCGAGGAGTTGAAGTAGCTCAAAGTTGAAGTTAACATTAAATCATGATATCTTATTTTCCTTGCAACAACATGCTATAATTGGTGGTAGAAAAGTTAAATTTGAGGTGGTTGGGAGTGTTAAAATATCAAAAGGAATTAAATACATAAAGTTTGAAAAATGGGTTGAAATTGGCTAAAAAAAGATGTGTTTAGGCACTATCCCTGTTGCCCGTTACCCCAGTACTATCTCAAAGTGGAATTATTATCCCTTGATGTGGCACAGAGAGTGAAGATAGTTTATTAAGTCCTTTTCATAAACATAGTGTAAATCTATAACTATAAATATAGTTCTTAACTCACAAAAGGAGAAATATTTCAAACATGGGTACTCTTCAAATATTCGACTTAAAGCAGTGACTTATAGATATATGTAGTATCTATACAAAAGGTCTTAAATCTCATCATTTTCGGACAAGAACTCTATGGAGTAAACCACTTTAAAAAAAATTATTGCTAAACATGAAATCATTTAAACTAAGCACCCAAAGTAGTTAATTTCTGACAATGTATTTTCCATGACATTTACACTAAAACAATATCACTTGGGATACATTTTAAAACATAAAAAAGAGCATAAGCCATAATCTTTATGCTTGGAATGAAAAGCAAATTTGATACATGGTAAACGAAAGGCAACAGTGTATCTTTGATAAAAGGAAAGAGTAGAACTTAAAATAAATTTTCATTTCATACATTACTAATTTCTAAACGTATAACTTTCAGTATTTAATTTCATGATTTCATTGCCTTTTTTATTGACTTTACTAGAACACATATAACTATATGACTTTCACAGAAGATGGCCAAAATTCTTGATTTTAACAAGCAGCCATTAAAACTCATACAAAAGAAAATACAACAATTTTTAATCTTCAAAGATAGAGTGACAAGAAAAAAAAAATCAGCACTAACCTTTTGCGATGCAGCGAACTTGGGCGCGTCAAATAAATCTATAGATTCTAGCTTCGGACTTAAACTCGAGCTTACAACCGCGAGCTTTGCAAAGGAAAATTCCTCTATTTTAGCAAGAAGTAACAGAGGCGGCACAACTAAAAATTTTAGAGTATTTTTGAAGAATAAAATTGCTTGAAGATTGCTTCCAAAAGTTGTCCTAAATTATTACCAAACCTCCGTATTTATAGAAGAACCACCAGGGCTTTTCTAGGGTTAACTTGGGTGGGATTCTTGAAGGGTTAGGGTTTCAAACGGATCAAGAATCGTTTGAAAATGGTGTGTAAAAGAAATAAAAAAAGATACAAGCAGAGGGAGCAGAGATTCGGCTTCCAAAATTGTGAAATCTTGGAGGAAACATAAAAGAAAGATAACCTTTTTACCTCTGTCATCTTCATCGTAAATAGCAAGCAAATTTGAATTCTTGAGTCAAGGTTCTTGAATTTGCAGATGATTCCTTAGAATAGCTATACAAATTTCTGATTTTAAGACTTGAGAGTCAAATTTTGCTAAGAAAAAGAAGAAGCCAAAACTTTTCTGCCATGGCAGACGAAAGATGCGTTGATTTCCTTGAAAGAGAGAAAGAGAGGAAACCCTAATCTAATTTAATTTTAATTTTAGAAATAAATCCGACCATTGGATTAGATGCATTGGATGGCTGAGATTAATTCTGATATAAGTAAATAAGGTATAATAAAATAAATAAAGCAAGTCTTTATTTGGAATTCTCTAGAAGATAGAAGAGATGATCTTGACCATTAATTCAAAAATAGAGTAGATCTGATGAATTCATGTGGCAAGGTGTGGGATCAAAGTGTGTAGGGATGAGGAGAGCATGTGCTAGGCGTGTGTGGGTCATGAAATTTGTACCGTTGGCGCCTATATGGCGCTGATATGGAAGATTATGTGGCACTTATGTGGAGTCCCTGTGGATGAAAGAATTAGGTAGATGGGCTGGCGGGTATGGGCTATTTTATGGGCTATTTTGGTTGATTTTTGGGGTCTAAAAATCTGAAAAATGTATTATAAAACTGGTCTTATTTCAAATAACATTAAACTTTACCAAGATGATCTAATTTATATTTAAAAGTTCTTATCCACTTTAAAAATTACTATGCCTCTATAATTCTAATAATTTATGATAAAACTATTAAATTATATTATTGTAACAATTAATATCTAGTATGCATTTATATATATCTATACCATATTTATTAAAAGTACGAAGGCCTTTATGAAATATCGTTTGCCTTTTTTACCCTTTAAAAATAGAGTTCACACTTTTATAATAATCTCATAATATTTAGGAATGATCATTAAATTGTAGCATTGATATTATGACCTTAATTTTAACTAAAATTTGGTTAATATTTTTTCCATATTTGAAATACGTAAAAAGTTCTCATATTTGGGAGATTCAAAAGTAGAATATTTCTAATTACAAATATGGTAGTCAATATTTATGATTCGAAATGAATATTCTCGATCAAGACATGCACTTACAAATTTCTATTTTTATATTCTAGGTTTGTTATTAAACTAAGACAATAAAAAGTTGTTAACTTAGCAATTACTAGCTCAAACAAGGATATGATAGTAACAAATCATTTTTTTTAAAAAAAAAGTTTATTAATAATATTCAATATGTATGTAGGAATTCTAATAAATATCAAATTTAATAAATACGTTTAAAATGACACAAAATTATTGCGCATGGATAGACACATAGCCGCACATACTCTAAAAGTACAAAAAATAATTTGTTTTATTTAAGTATGAAGTCATATTTCTTAGGACTTTAAAAATCATTAAAAGCAATTAAAAACGATTACTTGAATATGTAGATAGTCCTTTTTTGTCCAAAATTATTGTTTTCATAAACTTAAATATATTATTTTTTGAAATATTAATATAAATAATATTATATATTGATTGATGTAGGTACACGAGCAACGTGCGTACCCTAAGACTAGTATAATAAAAGTAGAGAAATAAAATATAGTTTGGCAAATAAAGTTTGTATTAAATCATTACGATGCATTAACATTAAATAATAAAATGATAGTGACTAAGTAACTAAAATAATAATAATGATATAATTACAATAAATATGTTAAATTATATTAAGGCTAATAATTATATTTTATTTTAAAAATCTTGAGGCTAAAAAAAATATATATATATATAACAAATATTTTGGATAAAAATATGTAAAATATATTTAGTAAATTATTAAGAATTAGGAAGTATAGAAAAATTGCTTATAAAAGGGGAGGGCCAAAATTGGTTGTCAACAGCTGCCCCTCTTTGAACGTGGACGATGAAAGAGTATTCGGGCAAAGAAATTGACTTAGTAACCAATTTTGTCCCGATTTGCAAGTATGGATCAAAATGTTGGAAAGATTTTAACATGAAACTTGGAAGTATTATAAAAAAAATAAACTTTATAGAGTTATTGTCATGACCCCAAATCTGGTCGTGATGGCGCCCAGCACATTGCTAAGCCAGCCTGACCAATCAATAACAATAACGGAGCTAGAAGCTCTCTTTTGCCCATTTAGGCATTTCAAAATATGAAACAATAGTAATACTTATACCAACAGCGGGGAGACCAAGTCCCATAAAACAGCAACTCCCACAGACCAAGGGTCAAGAGTCATGAGCCTCTACTGAACGTGAGTGTATAAAGGTTTACAAGATACCAAGTGCGGAAAGAAATGTCAATACAAAATCAAAAGACAGTAGGAAGGAATATCGGGTCCTGCGGACTCTGCAGCTACCTCGTATATCCCACGGATGTCGCCTCGCACAGCTACTGGATCACTGCTGAGAGGTACCTGGATCTGCACACAAGGTGCAGGGAGTAAAATGAGTACTGCCAGACTCAGTGGTAATAAACAGGGGTAAGACAGCGTAGATAACAAATCCGCAATAAAGCACTATGTAAAACTATAATCAGCTACCCTGTCATAGAATCAATATTCACTGTACCTGTACCAAAAAATACCAATAAATAGCATAACAACTAGCATATGTAGCTAAATGCAATGCAATGCATGATATGACCGCTACGGCGCGTAGCCCGACTCCAATTTTTTTGGGTACCCGTGCTCACTGTGGGGGTTCAGACTCCGGAGGGGCTCCTACAGCCCAAGCACATCTCATAGAGATTTATTGCGGCGTGCAGTCCGATCCAACATATATCTCGCTGCGGCGCGCATCCCGATCCACTACTAGTCAGCTAATATGCAGATACAGCCTCACAAGCTCAAAAGTAGTTTTTGAAAACTCTTTTATCATTTTTCAATTGGAAAACAGTAATATCAAGTTCCAGAGATTGGAATTAGCATAATAACAAAAATAGCTGCGGACTAGTAGTAAACTAGCATGTCTATATGATAAGACAATGATAACGATCCTCGCGGGATCCAATAACCGGCTCACGGCCCACAAGTATACTCAACCGCCCAAGAAGGGGGTTCAACGGCTCGAGAATAGCCAATAATATAATATCAACAGGTCGGACTAATATATAGTCTCCAGTTCATGATCGACCCCGCACTCTCAAGAGTGTGCGTGTCTCGCCGCTATACAGCGTCACAAAGTGGTATACCGGGGTTTCGAACCCGCTGGTCATCACCCACATCTATTACTCACCTCAATACGGCGCGACGACCACTCCGCAATGCCCTTGCCACGAGAATCAAGCTCCGCACGCGTAGAATCTGATCAAATAGAGTAGAAACACAACAAATTAGGCCAATGGGACAACACCCAATCAATATAACCCAATTTACATCAAAATTCCCAAAGTTGTCAAAACCCGACTTTCGGTACGTTTCTCGAAAAATTACGAAAGTCACATATTCGGAATCCTCATCTCGATACGAGTCTAACCATATCAATTTTACCAAATTCGGACTCCATTTGCCCATTCAAAACCTTGATTTTCTAAAGTTCAAGCCTAGGGCTAAATCCTCCATAAATTACCCAAAATTCCTCCATTTTCATGATATAATTGCATAATATTATCAATACTAATCATAGTTTAAGTCCATAGTTGATTACCTGATGATTTCCCTTGAATTTCTCTTCAAAATCGCCCAAATCGCCTCTAAAGCCGAGACCCAAATGTGTGAAATATTTCTGAAATTTTTCTAACTTCTGATACACTTAACTCACAGCGATTTTCGCTTCTGCGGATAAAATTCCGCCCCTGCGGAACCGCTTCTGCGACCTTTTGGTCGCTTCTGCGAACCCAGGCCCTTTTGGCCGTTTCCGAACCAGTGATCCAGGGACCGCTCCTACGAGTCCGCTTCTGCGGATTTTCATCCGCTCCTGCGGTCCTCTCCGCCTCTGCGATCAAGAGTCCGCTTCTGCGGACTCGCCTCGCAATCGACCACCCGCTTCTGCGGTCCTCCCCATCGCGCCTCAGGACCGCTTCTGCGATCGCCCACTCGCTTCAGCGAAGCCGCTCCTGCGGGCCAAGCTCCGCTTCAGCGGTCTATCACGCTTCTGCGCCTTCTTATCTGCTCCTGCAGACTCGCTTCTGCGCTCCCATTTCCGCAGGAGCGAAAACAACAGAAGCAGTGCACCAGTTCTGCAATTTTCCATATTTTCTCTCGTATGGTACGGATTCACCCTGAGGCCCCCCGGACCCCAACGAAAACCACCAACATACCCCAAAACACGATACAAACTTGTTCCAATCATAAAAACACCATCCTAAACATCAAAATCACCAATTACACACGGATTCAAGCCTAAATTTCTTAAAACATTCCGATTTACACAATCAATCAAAAACCCGACCAAACGACGTCCGAATGACCTGAAATTTTGCAGGCATATCCAAAATCACCTAACGGAGCTACTGCAACTGTCGAATTCCATTCCGACTCCCGGATCAAAATCTCACCTACCGTTCGGATTTCGCCAAAATTCAACCTTAGCCAATTCAAGCCTATTTCTACACCGGGCCTCCAAATTCAATTCCGATCGCTCCCCTAAGTCACAAATCACCTCCCGGAACTAACCGAATCATCGGAATTCGATTCTGAGCCCTCTAACCAAATAGTCAACTCCGGGTTGACTTTCCTTATTCAAGTTCCTTCAAAAAGGCTATATGCCTCATTTTCAATCCAAATCACTCCTAAATCGCCCGATAGACTCTAGCACTGGTATAAAAGCATAAAACATCTATTTACAACATAACGGGGTGGTAATTCTCGTGACAACGGGCCGGGTCGTCACATTCTCCCCCTCTTAAGCAAACGCTCGTCCTCGAGCGGGTCAAGAAACATACCCGAAGTCTCAAACAAGTGAGGATATCTGCTCCGCATCTCCCGCTCGATCTCCCAAGTGGCCTCCTCCACGGGTCAACCTCTCCACTGAACCTTAACTGATGCAATCTCCTTAGACCTCAATTTTCTCACACGCCGTCCCAAAATGGCAATAGGCTCCACATCATAGGATAGATCACCATCAAGCTGAATGGTGCTGAAATCTAATACATGAGACGGATCTCCAATGTACTTCCGGAGCATAGACACATGGAATACTGGATGAACGCTGGATAAGCTGGGCGGCAATGCCAACTCATATGCCACCTCTCCAACTCTCCTAAGTATCTCAAAAGGACCAATGTACCTGGGACTCAACTTTCCTTTCTTCCCAAACCTCATGACACCCTTCATAGGTGAAACCTTCAACAATGCTCTGTCACCAACCATGAAAGACAACTCTCGAACTCTACGGTCCGCATAACTCTTCTGACGAGACTGTGCCGTACGAAGCCTCTCCCGGATCAACTTTGCTCTATCCAGAGCATCCTGGACTAACTCAGTCCCTATCAATCTAACCTCACCAGGCTCAAACCATCCCACGGGGGATCTACACCGCCCGCCATACAATGCCTCATACGGGGCCATCTGAATACTCGACTGATAACTGTTGTTGTAGGCAAACTCAGCAAGTGGTAGGAACTCATCCCACGAACCACCAAAATCAATCACACAAGCTTGCAACATATCCTCCAAGATCTGAATAGTGCGCTCAGACTGTCCGTCTGTCTGGGGGTGAAATGCTGTACTCAACTCAACCCGTGTACCCATCTCTCGCTGAAATGCTCTCCAAAACTGAGAAGTGAACTGAGTACCCCTGTCGGATATGATCGACACTGGGACTCCATGCAATCGAACAATCTCTCGAATAAAGATCGCTGCCAACCGCTCCGATGAGTAGGTAGTACTAACTGGAATGAAGTGAGCTGACTTGGTCAGTCTATCCACAATCACCCATACGGAATCAAACTTCCTCGCCGTCCGAGGGAGTCCAGTAACAAAGTCCATAGTGATCCTCTCCCATTTCCACTCAGGAATAACAATGCGCTGAAATACACCACCGGGCCTCTGATGCTCGTACTTAACCTGCTGACAGTTGAGGCACCGTGCTACATGTCCGACAATGTCCATTTTCATCTTTCTCCACCAATAGTGCTGTTTCAAATCTTGATACATCTTCGCGGCTCCTGGATGGATAGAATACCGCGAGATATGGGCCTCCTCCAGAATCAACTCACGAAGGCCATCAACATTGGGCACACATATCCGGCCATGCATCCTCAATATGCCGTCACTATCAATGGTGACATCTCTAGCATCATCATGCTGAACTCTGTCCCTCAGGACAGCCAAATGTGGATCATCATACTAGCGCTCACAAATACGATCATATAGAGATGACCGAGATACAACACAAGCCAATACCCTGTTGGGCTCCGAAATATCTAACCTCACTAGCCGATTGGCTAGCACTTGAACATCATAAGCAAGTGGCCTCTCCTCAGCTGGAATATATGCCAAGCTCCCCATACTGACCGCCTTCCGGCTCAAAGCATCGGCCACCACATTGGCCTTCCTCGGATGATATAATATAGTAATGTCATAATCCTTCAGCAACTCCAGCCATCTCCGCTGTCTCAAATTAAGGTCTTTCTGTTTGAACAAGTGCTGGAAACTACGATGGTCGGTATACACCTCACAAGACACACCGTACAAATAGTGTCTCCAAATCTTTAATGCATGAACAATGGCGGCTAGCTACAAATCATGAACATGATAGTTCTTCTCATGTGGCTTCAACTGCCGAGAAGCATAAGCAATTACCTTACCTTCCTGCATTAACACACAGCCTATCCCCACTCTCGAGGCATCACAATAAACGGTATATGAACCTGAAGCTGATGGCAATACTAACACTGGAGCTGTGGTCAAAGCCGTCTTGAGCTTCTGAAAGCTCCCCTCGCACTCATCCGACTGTTGACATCCAATTTTGTCCCTCCTTTCTTCCAAACTACTTCTTTATGCTTCTAAAATTACTAATATTTTAAGAATAATTATTTTGCAATTGCTATCCCAAGATAGACCCTATTATTATTATTATTATTATTATTATTATTATTATTATTATTATTATTATTATTATTATTATTATTATTATTATTATTATTATTATTATTATTTGCTATTACTCTTAAATGATTATAATATTCTGATACCCTATGAGGAAAGCTCTTTTAATTCAACAACAATACTTTTATCACAAATGCTTCTTTTTATTATATTGTATGTAATTCTACCCGTATTTGTAAAATACTTAATCGATTAATTTGCACATTAGTAGTATGCTCCTTTCTTTACATTACTCGTCATTAATAAAAGCTTTTTAATATAAAGGAGCACCTTTGATTTATATCAAAAGATAATAGTTTTATTAACATTTATAGCAACTTCAAGATTGTTTACGTGCAAACAGGTTTTAAAGTTAAATAATGATCTTAAATTAAGGCATCAGTTATTATCAATTTATTCCCAATTCTCTCTCATGATTAAATTATCACTCGTTCTCTTTCCTCAGAACAATATTCTTATATTGTACATTTTATTTCGATAGGATGGGAAGAAGTGTAATTATAGGATTATAGTATTTTATAATATTTAATTTTTCTTTTTTAAAAAACCAAGTATTATATTCACAAACAAATGTATATCGAATTATACATTTAATATTATATGCCAGCAAAATTTTGTAAATAAATCGCATAAATAAACATAGACGTGTATACATTATACCACTGTTATATTATTTATGTATACCAAATATGCTAATTAATTATGCAATATTCTATAATTATTTCAAAATATACTAGCAACATTTTTTCTGAAATAAAATATATATGTAAACACACATATATATTATTCATTTAGTATACCATTCATATAAAAAAATATTTCTAATTAAACATATGAAAATACCAGGATTAGCATAAATATATTGGTATTTGAACCATTTTGTATAATTAATCTTATTTTGAAAGAAAATAGAAAGGGTTGGGATATGGAAAATGTGTGATTACAATTGAGAGATTTTTGCTATGGAAAGAAAATATTTCGTTGCCATACATGTAAATTTCCATATGATCTAGGACTATGTGATTTTGAAAACCTGCCTAGTTTTAAAACTTTCTCATATTATTAGAATATATTTTATTCAAATAGGAAGCCCAAGGAAATTCAAGGAAGAAAGAGATCAGCAATCAAGGCCAAATATGTACTCTACAAATGAGCCTCTCAAGAGCAGGCCTAATTCGGCCAAGTCCATGTCCCAAAATTTGCTTCAACCTTGGCCCAATATTTCATTCCCTAATTCCTAACCCTAGTCAAAAGGAATCAACGCCTCTGTCTTCTTCCTTGTCCCCTTCTTCATTTTAGAAAACCTTCAAGCTTTTGCACTTTCCAGTCAAAAGATGCATCACTATTTTTGTGTAAGTGTTGTCTCCTTCTTCCCTCTTCCATATTTGTGCTTGATGACCCGTGAATCTTCAAATCTCAGTCGAAATCTCACCATTTTGGGCAGCAAATCACGTGAGGTTCCATGCCATCCAGTGTTTGAATTTCAAACGGGCATTTTGAATCGGTTCAAGCCTCAAATTCCCGCTCAAAACTCTACCTAATAACACTATTTTTACACCTATAAATACTGAGATTTGGTGAAAATTGGGGGCATCTTTGGCTGGCCGCTTTAACCTTTTTTCGATCCGCCGCTTTATATCCATTCCCTCACCATGTTTCTCTCATTTTTTATTCATTAGAACCGCGCTCTAAGAGCTCATTTTCGTCCAGTCTCTATTGGTTTTGTTTTACCAAAACAGAGGCATCGTCGTGCTTGTCTTGGAGTTTGACATTCATTCGAGGTTGCGAAGTAGAGGCCGGGAGAACAGACCTTGACACAACCCCAGTTCCTGCACACAAAAAGGTCAGTAACTCTTTTATCTCTTAGGTCCTAGTTTTATTTCCTGCAGATTCGAAACAAGTGTTGTAAAGAATATATTATTTGCAGTTCATCCTTTTGTCAATCATGACTTAAAGTCTGTTTGTGTAAATCGGGAGAAATCATAGATTCTGACTATGTGTTTATCAAGCAGAACAATAGGATATTGTTGGCTAAGTGCTTATGCTAATATGCTTTCTGTCAAATTGCTACTTTAACTGTTACTCTACACTTTTGCTTTAAACACCATTAGCTTTAATTTGCTTAAAATTTGTTTCTTCATTCAGCATTTATTAAGTGAAGAGTTTTCTTCACTGTGTGATCCAACAATTATGCTCTAAATATCCATTTCATGAGAAAAACATGTATTTCAAGTTTACTGTCTAATTTGTGAAATGCCTAGCTTTTAGAATATTAGATAGCTACTTTTTTTTCTACCTTTAATGACCCATTTGAATAGCTTTTAATGGAATATTGTATGAAGTTTCTATTAAATTGTTGTGCGAGCATGCCCATATGTGTCTATATTCTTTTGCAAGCATGCCCATGTATGTCTATATAGATAGTGTTAACTTATATGTTAAACCAGTGAACTTTATGCTTGGATAATGTAACGACCCGGCCCGTCGTCACGAGAATTATCACCCCGTCATGTTGTAAATGCATGTTTGATGATTTTATATCAGTGTTAGAGCCTATCGGGTGAGTTAGGAGTGATTTGGATTGAAAATGAAACAAATAGCATGTTAGAAGAAAGCTTGAATATGAAAAGTCAACCAAGAGTTGACTATTGAGTTAGAGTGCTCGGAACCGGATTCTGATGATTCGACTAGTTCCGGGGGATCATTTATGACTTAGGAAAGCAATCGGAATCGAATTCGGAGGTCCGGTGTAGCTTTAAGCTTGAATTGGCGAATGTTGAATTTTGGCGAAAACCGGATGGTAGGTGATATTTTGATCCGGGGGTCGGAATGGAATTCCGACAATTTCTGTAGCTCCGCTAGGTGATTTTGGATATGCCTGCAAAATTTCAGGTCATTCGGACATCGTTTGGTCGGGTTTTTGATCGAATGTGTAATTCGGAAAGTTTTAAGAAATTTAGGCTTGAATCTGTGTGTAATTGGTGATTTTGATGTTTAGTATGGTGTTTTTATGGTTGGAATAAGTTCGTATCATGTTTTGGAGTATGTTGGTGGTTTTCGTTGGGGTCCCGGGAGTCTCGGGATGAATACGGGGGTCCAAACGGACCATTGTTGAAAGAAAAGAGAAAAATCTGGTTGCTGTCATAACCTCAGCAGACAATTGCTCTCCGCGATCGCGGGGATGGGGATGCGATCGCGTAGAGTGGGGAGATAAGGCATCGCGATCGCAGGGTAAGAGTCGCGATCGCGTAGAATTTATCGGGTGTTAATCGCGATCGCAGGCCAATATACGCGATCGCGTAGAGGAAGAAATGGGTCCAGGAGAAATATGCTACGCGATCGCAGGAGTGAAGGACGCGATCGCGTGAGGCAGGGTGACTGTGCTTCGCGATCGCGTGAAGGAAGTCGCGATCGCGTGAGGCCGAGAATTTGAGCATCGCGATCGCGTGAGGAAGATCGCGATCGCGTAGAAGAACCTGTTCTGGCAGTGAACTTAAGTCCAGAAACAGAGAGTTACGGGTTTACAACCCAAAAACACACATTTGAGCCCTAGAGAGAAGAAAACTCGAGGAAATCACCGAGAAGTCATCGGGTATCGTTGGAGGTAAGATTCTTGACTCAAAAACATCAATTTATGGTAGTATTAACATCAATCTTCATGAAATTGGGTTGAAATCTTGAAGAAATGTGGCCCAAGTATTAAAAACGGGATTTTTGGATTTGGGAGGTCGTTTGAACTCCGATTTTGGTAAATTTTATATGTATGGACTCGTGGCGAGACGAGGGTTCCAGAAATGTGAATTTCGTAAATTTTCGGAATGTGGGCCCGGGGCTCGGGTTTTGACAACTTTGGGAATTTTGATGTAAATTGAGTTATTTCGAATGGGTTGTGTTTAATTAGCCTATATTGATGTATTCTCATTGATTTTGAGCAGATTCGGCATTCAAGGTGATTGAATTGCGAGGCGAGCGCAAGGCGGATTAAGGCTTCTATCGGATCGAGGTGAGTGGTAGTAGTAAATAATGTACCGAGGGTTTGAAACCCCGTACTAGCACTTCACAGTGCTATATTGGGATGAGACACGCGTTTTATGACGGGCGTGGTGACATTGTGATTGGGGGTTCGGACTTAGTCCTTCCCGACTAATAGTATACTGTGTGTTATGACTGATAATAAGTTTATAACTGTGCAATTGGGCCGATAGCCATGTTTGGGGCCTTGTGCCGATCTGTAGAGCATTAGGGAACCTATAGAGCTAGGTGACCCTTATATTGTGTTGGAAGCATACACTCAGCCATAGCTCTAGTTGTATAGTATAATATGAGCCCGTACTAGATGTGTACATTGAGAGAGATTATCTAGGGTGGAATTCCCTGTTCTAGCTGAGCGGGCCCTGAAAGGCCAAGTCTATACCGATTGAGATGAGACAGGGTCAAAGACCCACTATGAGATGTTATATTGGGCCTGAAAGGCCAAGTCTATATTGACTGAGACAGGGTCAAGGACCCACTGTGATATATTATATTGGGCCTGAAAGGCCAAGTCTATATTGACTGAGACAGGGTCAAGGACCCACTGTGATATATTATATTGGGCCTGAGAGGCCAAGTATATATTGACCGGGATAGGGTCGAGGACCCATTATGAGGTAGTATATATATACCTACATTGGATCGGGCTGCACGCCGCAGCAGTATATATGTTGGATCGTACTGCACGCCGCAGTAATATACATGTGATATACATGTAATATACATGTGGGACGGACTGCACGCCGCAGTATTATTGCGCTTGGGCTGTAGGAGCCCCTTCGGAGTCTGAGTCTGCACACATTCTCAGTGAGCGCTGGTGTATATCATGGGATCGGGCTACACGCCGTAGCAGTATAGTTATATATGTATAGATATATATTGGATCGGACTGCACGCCGCAGTGTATATGTATGGATCGGGCTGCACACCGCAGTATCATAGCACTTGGGCCTAGGGAGCCCCTCCGAAGTCTGTCGACGTTAAATGGAGCGGGCTGCGCGCCGCAGCGGTATATGTATTTGAGCGGGCTGCACGCCACAACATTATACTTATTCATATCCTTATACATGCCGCAGCATTATACTTATTAATATCCTTATAAATACGTAAATACTTATGTGTTATAGACAAATGTATATGTCTCTATATATTGAGATGGCCGTACACTGTAGTGGTACGAGTGAGGATGTGGTCAGTGTGGGACCCAGTTGAGATGGATATGGACCGGAGATCAGAGAATTCATTGTAGTGATGACTTACCTGTGGGGGTTTGCCTTAGAACTGTTTAGTGACAGTACAGGAGTTCTTACTTCCAGTTATTATTTATTATTGCTGCTCACCGAGTTGAAATATACTCACCCCACTCCCCTGCATTTTTTGTGTGCAGATATACAGGTTCAGAAGGGCAATTGAGCTGTCGCAACTGCTTTATTATCCCCGTTCTGTGGAGACTTCGAGGTAGCTGCCGACGTCCGCAGGACCCGATATCCCTTCCTACTGTCTTTGATTATGTATTGTTATTTCTTTCCGCTCCGAGCTTTGGTTGTAAACCGTATTACACTTATGTTCTGTAGAGGCTCAGGACTCTTGACCCTTCGGTCTATGGGAGTTGGTATGCGTTGGGACTTGGTTTCCCCGTTTTTGATATATCCATTATTGTTAAATTACAATTGTTATGTTTGAATGGGATAAAGCGAGCTCATAGCTCTATGATTGTTGTTGATTGGTCGGGCTGGCCTAGCAGTGTGCTGGGCGCCATCACGACCGGATTCGGGGTCGTGACAAAACTCATTCAGAGCCTAGGTTTACTAGGCCTCATGAGTCTTGAGCCGGTTAGTAGAGTCTTGTGGATCGGTACGGGGACGCCTGTACTTATCCTCGGGAGGCCGCGAACCTTTAGGAAACACTTCACATTTCTTGGAATTCTTATCGTGCGTACTTGATTCAGCTTGAGATATGCTTTTGAAATTCCTTCCGCACGTCTGTGTACGCATCGAGCGCTCAGTAATATAATTGTCTTATGGCTTGCAATTCCCCGATCGAGGGACGAGATATAATCTCTATGAGTTCATGTTGGGCCTGTCTGGAGGACTTGAGGCGAAATCCTTGTCTATGGCTTGAGCACCAAGGTGCAAATTTCACGAGTCGGTATTATGAAGTTCATACGATCGGTACTGATCCTTATTGTGCAAATGGCAGTTTGATAATTTGATATTTAATGTTGTTGAAATACATTGTGATATCTTGTTGAGTTGTGGAAGTATATCTAGGATGGTTTGGTGATTCTCCGGCAGGTGGATAGGCCAATTTACAAAGGAAACTCTGCCGGAATTTTTGAAAAATTCGGGACTTAGAAAAGATTTTGTCACCTAAAGAGGGGGCGTAACTATTGTGTGTGAATGAATGCAAGAATTGCAAAAGAGTTAATATTTCCGATGATTCGAATCTCCGCCGAAGCTTGTAAATGACTTGAGTTTAATCTCATATTAACATTTCGGCATCACTTGAGTTATAATGATATGAGTGGTTGAAAGTGCTTTGATGAATGGCTTCGAGCTAAGTTGGGGAGGTTGCTATTGATTAACCGATTGCACTATTGTGTGCTATGTTGATTCTGTCTCTAAGTATGTTGGGAAATTCTGGTAAAGGTTATGGTGCTTCGTAGATGTGAAGAAATACTAGGGTATTTTGAACTGAGGTTGGTAAGGAATGCTTGGTGTATAGAAAAGAGTGATAGCTAATAGTATTTGTATGTAATCATGATCTGCAGTGTCAGAATTCTAATAAGGCACGAGTGGTTCTGTTCAATAAGACAGTGGAATTACAGCTGAATAAGGATGACTGACGCCCGAGAATTGTTTACGGTGTTCAAGATTTTACTTGTAACAGTCAGGTGTCTCAAATTTGTGCATGTGGCTAAAGATGGTGGTTTCGTTAGAAGAGATCGGTACTTGTGTTATATTATGTGAATGATGGGATTCTATGTAATCCGTATTGGAAGGTAATGATAACGAATTCAAATCGCAAGAAGTTCTTCAAAATAAAGTATTGTAGGATGTGATCCTTCTGGAAATATTGAGAGAGTATTCAGTGGCCTATATGTCTCAGACCGTGTGGTCTTATGTACGAGTCTCGTGTGGAATGAGTTCATGTGTTATGGTGCTACAGTAGTGGCTAATATTAAATCAAAGATGAATCCGAAAGGAAACTGGGTAAATGGAATGACTTGTTAATAAACCGAAGTGGTATGATAAAGAATACGACTAATTCCTGGTATGTGGTTGAAGTAAGGAGTCTTGCAGATATTGTGCAATAAAGCTTTTGAGTGTTGGCAGTCGTGTAACCCGATATGGGTATAATATGTGTATAAGGACTCAGTCCTGGCAGTTTAACTTATGCAATGTGATTGGGAGAAAGAGTTTATGATGTGTTTTAATGTGGTTTGAAAAATAAGTGTATTTCCTGTTGGTATGCAAAGCTTGGAATGTGTAATGAGTTTTCTCTATATGAGATCATAAAAGTCCTTGACTAGTTGATTGCGTCGATGTTTGCGGCGTAGGAAATGGATGAGAATTTCCATGTTATCTTAGTATGGTATACGCGATGTGTTATGGAAAGTTGATAATGGTATATTCTAGGTTTTGAGAACAGTTCATAATATATGGGAAGTCAATAAAATTATTGAGCGGCGCGAACAGCTGCAGATGAATTAAGAATCGATCTTTCTGATGATTTAAGAAAACGGTACTGCTATTCTATTAACTTGGCAGGGAATATGATCCAAAAAGGACAAGGTAATGTAAACTGATGATATCCAGTGGTATGGTGGTATTCTCTTGTGGGATCGACTGTAATAATTGAGTCGTTGATGGCATAGTGAAATTTCTGAATGGCCGTCGTGGTATGAATGGACGCTTGATGTGCGTTATGTATTCGTACGGTGGAAATACGGAATCAGGCATAGTAATTCATATGTTATATATGTGAAGGAGACTTGAAGTTCTCGTTAGTCCGCCTATGCAGTGGTTGTATGTCATGGGTATCGACACCGTTTTGTGATTATCAAAAATCAGAAGCTCTAATGGCTTTTTCTCTCAACTTGATATGACAACTTGGATTATGATACTTGATTGCTTATTGGTCGTCATTGGGCTAGTTTGTCCAGACTAATGTGATATGGACTATGTCGGAAAATGGCACAAATTGCGTAGCAGAAAAACATCAAAATATGCTCCAATAGAGTAGTTGTACCCAGGACCAGCGGACAGCTGGTAGGCATTGCTTTGTTAATTGGACCTTAGGGGCGGCTGTCAGTGTAGAGGTATCTACCATTGTTTCAGTTCCAGTATTGGGGAACTTTGTCGGATGCAATGCAGGTGGCCGAGCTTGAGGCTATGTATATGTTGTTGCGATGAGCGACTTGTTTCGATGTGCATTCCCTTTGCTAGGTGTATTCGTGGATCGGGTGGCACGCCGCCACAGGTATAGTATTTGGGTCGGGTGGCACGCCGCCACATGTATGGTATCTGGATCGGGTGGCACGCCGCCACATGTATGTTGTTGGAACGGGTTGCACGCCGCAACAGAATATTGTGAAAATGTAGTTAGTGGTATGTTACCGTGTATACAGTACTTCCTAGCTTCTGAGGAATAGTCCGTATTAGGCATCGCTCGGGAATAGCACATCGGTGGTGTCCTTTCAAGATTTGATAGCGTATATCATTGTATCACCGCAGGTGTGATTGATTGCTTGAGTTCAGACCTAGATATGTGTGTGGCTGACCGTTTAGAGCATGGTGACTTGAGGTGATCCATGAGTAATAGTGTTTGGATAGAATCATGAGTCGTGGCAAGGCCACATGATGTTATGACCTTTCGAGGAGGATTCAGGTACTCTAATTCTATGATGTGAGACGAAATCTCAGTTATGTGTTGTGATGGTATTGAAGAATTGAATTACAGCTCTGTTGTTGGAGTCAGTTGTCATTATTTGAGTATGTTCAGACGTTTCCTATTAGAGCTTGTGTTGTACTTGTCGCGGCTTAGGCCGGTGTTGAGGCATCATATCACCAGTAAGGTGTGTTACGACCTAAATGATCATTGAGTCATTAACGAGTGCGAGCATGTATAAATTCAGTTGGTTAGAAGGGTAATATCGAGTTTTGGCTTGAATTCTGTTGTAGTATCAATTAAAAGGGAAATGGATTCATGAATGGTTGACCTGAGAGATGGGTTCGATATATCGCGTGTGCGGTTGCCGTGGGCAGGATATGGAGGTGTTGGAATAAAACTCTATCTAATGAGAAAGGTTCTTTCTGCTAGTATTTGATTATTGTGGCCAGTTGTTGCGATTGAGACTATCGTCTCGAGTGATTGGGTTGTTTGATACATCATGTGATCTCACCCGGAATGGCGAGTTTGGCTATTACAGTTGGATCGTGTGTACGTTGAGTATAGATGTGGGATTCAGATTTGGTGTATGATTTCGGAAAGTGCAATGTGATTTATGGTTCAGATGGGCTGTGAAATTTTGATTATATGGTGTTTTCGGACTTGCGTGAGATAGGGTGACGTATGATCGCCCGAATATATGCGTGGTAAGGTCATTCAGCTATTGGGTTGCTTCTGGTACAACTCTGAGTCCGCTCGAGGACGAGCGTTTGTTTAAGTTGGGGAGAATGTAACGACCCGGCCCGTCGTCACGAGAATTATCACCCCGTCATGTTGTAAATGCATGTTTGATGATTTTATATCAGTGTTAGAGCCTATCGGGTGAGTTAGGAGTGATTTGGATTGAAAATGAAACAAATAGCATGTTAGAAGAAAGCTTGAATATGAAAAGTCAACCAAGAGTTGACTATTGAGTTAGAGTGCTCGAAACCGGATTCTGATGATTCGACTAGTTCCGGGGGATCATTTATGACTTAGGAAAGCAATCGGAATCGAATTCGGAGGTCCGGTGTAGCTTTAAGCTTGAATTGGCGAATGTTGAATTTTGGCGAAAACCGGATGGTAGGTGATATTTTGATCCGGGGGTCGGAATGGAATTCCGACAATTTCTGTAGCTCCGCTAGGTGATTTTGGATATGCCTGCAAAATTTCAGGTCATTCGGACATCGTTTGGTCGGGTTTTTGATCGAATGTGTAATTCGGAAAGTTTTAAGAAATTTAGGCTTGAATCTGTGTGTAATTGGTGATTTTGATGTTTAGTATGGTGTTTTTATGGTTGGAATAAGTTCGTATCATGTTTTGGAGTATGTTGGTGGTTTTCGTTGGGGTCCCGGGAGTCTCGGGATGAATTCGGGGGTCCAAACGGACCATTGTTGAAAGAAAAGAGAAAAATCTGGTTGCTGTCATAACCTCAGCAGACAATTGCTCTCCGCGATCGCGGGGATGGGGATGCGATCGCGTAGAGTGGGGAGATAAGGCATCGCGATCGCAGGGTAAGAGTCGCGATCGTGTAGAATTTATCGGGTGTTAATCGCGATCGCAGGCCAATATACGCGATCGCGTAGAGGAAGAAATGGGTCCAGGAGAAATATGCTACGCGATCGCAGGAGTGAAGGACGCGATCGCGTGAGGCAGGGTGACTGTGCTTCGCGATCGCGTGAAGGAAGTCGCGATCGCGTGAGGCCGAGAATTTGAGCATCGCGATCGCGTGAGGAAGATCGCGATCGCGTAGAAGAACCTGTTCTGGCAGTGAACTTAAGTCCAGAAACAGAGAGTTACGGGTTTTCAACCCAAAAACACACATTTGAGCCCTAGAGAGAAGAAAACTCGAGGAAATCACCGAGAAGTCATCGGGTATCGTTGGAGGTAAGATTCTTGACTCAAAAACATCAATTTATGGTAGTATTAACATCAATCTTCATGAAATTGGGTTGAAATCTTGAAGAAATGTGGCCCAAGTATTAAAAACGGGATTTTTGGATTTGGGAGGTCGTTTGAACTCCGATTTTGGTAAATTTTATATGTATGGACTCGTGGCGAGACGAGGGTTCCAGAAATGTGAATTTCGTAAATTTTCGGAATGTGGGCCCGGGGCTCGGGTTTTGACAACTTTGGGAATTTTGATGTAAATTGAGTTATTTCGAATGGGTTGTGTTTAATTAGCCTATATTGATGTATTCTCATTGATTTTGAGCAGATTCGGCATTCAAGGTGATTGAATTGCGAGGCGAGCGCAAGGCGGATTAAGGCTTCTATCGGATCGAGGTGAGTGGTAGTAGTAAATAATGTACCGAGGGTTTGAAACCCCGTACTAGCACTTCACAGTGCTATATTGAGATGAGACACACGTTCTATGACGGGCGTGGTGACATTGTGATAGGGGGTTCGGACTTAGTCCTTCCCTACTAATAGTATACTGTGTGTTATGACTGATAATAAGTTTATAACTGTGCAATTGGGCTGATAGCCATGTTTGGGGCCTTGTGTCGATCTGTAGAGCATTAGGGAACCTATAGAGCTAGGTGACCCTTATATTGTGTTGGAAGCATACACTCAGCCATAGCTCTAGCTGTATAGTATAATATGAGCCCGTACTAGATGTGTACATTGAGAGAGATTATCTAGGGTGGAATTCCTGTTCTAGCTGAGTGGGCCTGAAAGGGCAAGTCTATACCGATTGAGATGAGACAGGGTCAAAGACCCACTATGAGATGTTATATTGGGCACGAAAGGCCAAGTCTATATTGATCGAGACAGGGTCGAGGACCCACTACGAGATGTTATATTGGGCACTGAAAGGCCAAGTCTATATTGATCGAGACAGGGTCGAGGACCCGCTGTGATATATTATATTGGGCCCGAGAGGCCAAGTATATATTGATCGGGATAGGGTCGAGGACCCATTATGAGGTAGTATATATATATACCTACATTGGATCGGGCCGCACGCCGCAGCAGTATATATTGGATCGGACTGCACGCCGCCGTAATATACATGTGATATACATGTAATATACATGTGGGACGGATCGCACGCTCGCAGTATTATTGCGCTGGGTCGTAGGAGCCCTTCGGAGTCCGAGTCCGCACACATTCCGGCGAGCGCTGGTATATTATGGGATCGGGCGCACGCCGGAGCAGTATAATTATACATGTATATATATATATATCGGATCGTACGCACGCACGCGTGATATATGCGCGGACCTGGTCGCATGTCATGCAGCACCATAGCGCTTGGGCCTAGGAGCCCCTCCGAAGTCCGTATACACCCCCAGTGAGCGCCGTCGACGTTAAATGGAGCGGGCCGCGCGCCGCAACGGTATATGTATTGGAGCGGGCTGCGCGCCGCAGCAGTATATGTATTGGAGCGGGCCGCACGCCGCAGCATTATACTTACTAACATCCTTATAAATACGTAAATACTTATGTGTTATAGACAAATGTATATGTCTCTATATATTGAGATGGCTGTACACTGTAGTGGTACGAGTGAGGATGTGGTCAGTGTGGGACCCAATTGAGATGGATATGGACTGGAGATCAGAGAATTCATTGTAGTGATGACTTACCTGTGGGGGTTTGCCTTAGAACTGTTTAGTGACAGGACAGGAGTTCTTACTTCCAGTTATTATTTATTATTGCTACTCACCGAGTTGAAATATACTCACCCCACTCCCCGCATTTTTGTGTGTGCAGATATACAGGTTCAGAAGGGCAGTTGAGCTGTCGCAACTGCTTTATTATCCCCGTTCTGTGGAGACTTCGAGGTAGCTGCCGACGTCCGCAGGACCCGATATCCCTTCCTACTGTCTTTGATTATGAATTGTTATTTCTTTCCGCTCTGAGCTTTGGTTGTAAACCGTATTACACTTATGTTCTGTAGAGGCTCATGACTCTTGACCCTTCGGTCTATGGGAGTTGGTATGCGTTGGGACTTGGTTTCCCCGTTTTTGATATATCCATTACTGTTAAATTACAATTGTTATGTTTGAATGGGATAAAGCGAGCTCATAGCTCTATGATTGTTGTTGATTGGTCGGGCTGGCCTAGCAGTGTGCTGGGCGCCATCACGACCGGATTCGGGGTCGTGACAGATAAACATAAGGAACATTATGGTGAAGATGTTTTCTTTTACAGTCAGATTGCTAAACTTTAAAACCATATCCATTTTGCTAAGCATACATCTTAGATTATAAGTGAGCTAATAAATGAATTAAGTTGAGCATTTGATGCCTAATGACCATCTTCAAAAGGTTAAGTTTGAGTGTGATTCCATATTTTCTTTGAAAGTGCACTGTCTTAGTTATCTCTTCCTTTTCAATCCATATTGTAGAAGAAACTAGTTAAGTAGCCATGCTCTTACTTAAAAAATATCCTTAGACCATTAGGATTTTTCCCCACATCCAAACTTTTAGTAACGGCATAATAAGCATCTGATTGCTGGAGCTATTAGATTACCTTCATGTCGACAAAGTCGACAATTAACAACGATTTCTTAACCTTTACAAGGTAGACTGAAATAAATCATCTACTAATCTTTCTTGCACAATGATCTTGGTTTCTCTCTTATTTTTAAATATCTATGCCAATATCTATGAGAAGAGATGCTATTATTCGTGGAGTTCAAATGTCAGCAAAGAATTTTGATGCAAAGATGTGCACATATCTTGCCTTTTTCTTAGTATTTGAAAGTAAACAGTGGATATAAAATAGTACATATTGCCAGGTACCCATTGGTATGAGAATGTAATTCACTACCTCAAGTCTCTTTCTTCATATGTAGTTACTATGTTTGTTCGGATACTTTGGTTGAGAAGTGAGTTTGTTAAGAACGTGTATTTGAAATACGAGAATCTCACATCTCGGGTGTTCTTTCTTTTTCTTTCTATAGAAGATTCATATAATGTTGTAGATATCTTATATTGTCAAGAATCAAATAATTTCTCTAATTTTTTTTCTCTCTTTCTTTACATGTACACTTTGGAGCAAATGGAGTCTCAATTCAAGACTCTCACAGTGGAGTCTCATAGAGACTCAACACTACCCGAGCATGGAGTCATCACATGGAATCTTCCTTAGAGTGTACTCGATAGCAAGAAAACAAGCGAAACGCTTGAAGGATGCCTATGGCACCTTTATTCATTTTATTACTCAATTTCTTTGTCCCTTATGTTATCTGATTTTTGCGTGTTGATTGGCTTATTTGATTGAGTCAATATCCATTTTGGAATTGCATGTTAAAACCTTTAGTTTATTTAACATAATTTTGTTTCAGCCAAAGACCTAAAACTAGTAAATCAAAAACGAATTCCTCTAGTAACGCCTAGTCTGACAAGTATATTTAAATTACATATTGTCTTTTCTTTAAAGGTTTTAAATACAATCTAGTATGGAAATATCTTTGTTTCAAATAAAGTTGAGCACATTGGCCCTAAAACAGATCAACCTAAAGTCTTTAGTCTTTAATACTTATGGGGAAAGTTTTGAAATCTTTCGTTTATGTCAAACTGTTTTTACTATAAGTGTGAATTGGTTAACTTAACTATTCTTTCCTACATTTTGGAAAGTTTTAACAAAGTTAGTTTGCTTCAATTTTAGAACTCGAAATACGGTCTTTAACATATTTATCTTGATTTATCATAATCAGCTTTTCTCAAACCTTTAACTTTTAAAGGCTCTTAATATTATCCTCTTAACTAGTGAATTAACCTAAGTTTGGCCGGTTAACCGTTATTAACGGATAATATAGGGTGCCTTAATAACCTTCCCTATAATATTAATTAGAACCCTTACCCATAATCTTAAAGGTTAAGTAGACCATAAAACAGAGTTAACTTTAACCATTATTGAGTTAAAATTGGTGTCCTAATTCACCGTTAAAATAATTAGGTGGCGACTCTCTTTAATTAAGTAAACCTTCAGAATTACCAATATGTTATACTCTAGTTTGACCCGTGTTAAAATGGGGTATAACACCGATTGGCGACTCTGCTGGGGATGCAAGGTTCTAAACCGTAACAAACTTAGGTTAATAAAAATGAATTGTGTGTTTTAATTGTTTATGATGCTTATTTGAATTGCCTTTATGCGATAAACTTTATTTTACGAATTGTTTATCTGTTCTTATTGCTTTATATAAATTGTCATTCCGTTTCACTTCCTCCACTTTTGAAAAATTCACACAAAGCACACACCTAGCGGTTACGCGGTTCGCGGCCGTGCACTACTAAAAATACATATTAGGGAAAAGTTCGTGGGTAAGTCGATCAGCGGTGCAGTCGACAGTCACGAGCTTTTCACTCTCAAGTTGTCCACTTGGGAGCAGACCAGTCTAGAAAACCCACTCTTAGTCAACCTAAGATAGAGCTAAACCAAAACCCTTTTAAGAGCATACATCATTTTTAATCTTAGGTGATCTAATACCCGAGGTATATTAAATCCATTAGTTAACCTTACCTAAATGTCCAAGTGGGTTTTCAACCCCATGTGACACTTATCATATTTATGTGCATTATTTGAAGGGTAAACATGCCGGTTATGTGGATTATTTACTTTAAATTAATTATATCTTAGTTAAAAGAGCATGACTATCTTTTTATAACATGTGTAAAGTTTTCAAATGACATAATCTTGCGGAACAACGAGAAGTTTACACATAACAAAAATATCTTTTATTGTACTTTATTTGATTTTCTTTACGTAAAAAATAAATAAAATGGCTTAAGTAATTCATGCACTTTATTTGCTTTTGAAAATAGAATAACAATTTATTATACTTGATTATTATGAATATATTTTATTCTTTTGATTAAAATACACCTTTAAAAAAAATATGTTTAAGCAGTTACATTTTACTATTTATTTGTTTTTAAAACAAAATAATTACTTAATTAATTTATAAAAATGAGATGATACATAATGGCATACTTATCTTTCAAATACACGGTAGGCCTACGTCTGGCACAAAGAGGCCCTCACGTATTAGGACGCGCTATTATTTGCTCTTTGGAATGTGTCACATGCTTTGCTTGCCTACTTGCTTACTTGCTTATTTGCTATGTTACTTACTTGACTTTATTATTTTTACTAATATTATCTGTTGTTTTTTTTTTAAGAAAAAGGAAGTATTAACTATTCAACTTGCTTATATCTTTTATTCGTTCATATATTTTTCTGTTCCTTATTTTTTATATTATTTTTATGAATTAATAATAATAACCACCATTATTCCACGCTTAGCACTCTTTAACGACTATAGAGCACCATTTGTGCATATACTTAAGCTCAAATTTCTTTTAGGTCTACTCCAATTCTTAGAGTCTAATTAAGATATCTTTAGTCTCTCGGTATCTTCTAGTTTTAATAAAGTACGATGTCTTTCCCATAGGCTCTTCAATAGGCTCGATTCGTCATGATTTCTCAATATTCGTGCCTTAAACTAGCATTAAGGATTTTTTTTAAACAACAATGAGCATCTCACTCCCTGTGGCAAGATATCATTCCTCATCATTCGGCAACGCAGAAAATAAAATCTCGAGCCACATATTCATTACAAGGACAATAGCAAATTCCAAAATGCCATGGAAAGAAGTTGCAGATTCAAAGCCAAAATTTTACGTTTAATGCAAGGCAACCACTTTATTTTGTACTAATGAATTTTCTTTGAGTAATGCAGGGGCATATTCTATTATTCTTGAACGTTATACGCTATTGCAAAGCTCAGCATCGAGTCAAAAGTCGCAAAGTTCATGCAAAGCAAAGGATAAAGCCAACTCCAACAACTGTTACCATTGCACCAGGAATATTCACTACTACAAAGGCATTTCATCAAGCACTCTGCATCGCACCATTTGCTATTATAAAATCAATGCGCCAAGCTCTCTGCATTGCACCATCAATATATGTTGCTTTGAAGTAACCATGCCAAGCTCTTCGCATTGCACCAATCTGGTAATTTTAAATCAAGCATCACATTTAGGCTTGTCCGCCTTTAATAGGACACTTAGGCTGGTCCGCCTTTAATTGGACGTTTAGGCACATTTTGCCTTTAATTAAATATTTAGGCTTATCCGCCTTTAATTGGATTTTTAAGCATGCTTGCATTTAAAATGATATTTAGGCTAGTCCGCCTGCAATAAGACATTTAAGCTTTAAAATTTAGGTTTATCCGCATTATTAAATATTTAAGCACACACGCCTCTATAGTATTTAAGATGTTTGTTCGCCTTCAAATGGAACACTTAGGCTCGCCCGCCTTTAATAGGACATTTATGCATTAAATTTTAGGCTTATCCGCCTTTAATCGGATATTTGAGCACGTTTGCCTTTATGATATTTAGGCTTGTCTGCCTTTAGTAGGACATTTAGGCTCGTCCGCCTTTAATAGGACGTTTAGGCACATTCTACCTTTAATTAAATATTTAGGCTTATTCGCCTTTAATTGGATATTTTTGCACATTTATCTTTAAATTAAATATCTTAGGCTCGTCCGCCTTTAATAGGACGTTTAGGCACATTTTACCTTTAATTAAATATTTAGGCTTATCCGCCTTTAATTGGATATTTTTGCCCATTTATCTTTAAATTTAATATCTTAGGCTCGTCCGCCTTAAATAGGACTTTTAGGCACAGTTTGCCTTTAATAGGATATTTAGGCTTATCCGCCTTTAATTGGATTTTAAGGCGTGTTTGCCTATTAATTTAGGTTTGTCCACCTTTAACAGGACATTTATGCGTTAAAATTTAGGCTTAGCCGCCTTTAATTGGAGTTTTAAGCATGTTTGCCTTAATATGTTGTTTAGGCTTGTCCGCCTTAATAGGACAGTTATGCCCATTTATCTTTAATTAAATATTTAGGCTCATCTACCTTAAATAAGATATCTACGTTTATCCGTCTTTAATTTGATTTTAAGCAAATTTGTGTTTTAATATTATATTTAGGCTTGTCCGCCTTCAATAGGACACATTAGCACATATTCTCACGGTTTCCATTCATTTATTTGTCCTAGATGGTCATGTTGTTAATGTCAATACTAAAATGCATCATTATCATAAATCATCATATATTGCATGCTATTGTTGAAAATCATCATTGTCATAAAGCTACATTTTTATCAAATTATTTTGGTCAACTAGGCCGCATTGTATAAGTAAACACCCAAAAGGTGTCATTTTTATAATATTACTTTACAGCACATTGCATTTCAATATCCACTCTATTGACGAATTTTCTTGGCATGTTAAGCTTTGCAGGAATCATAGTGCGACATGGAGATCAGGCCAAGTTATCGCAAATTATATTTGAAACTCATAATTTTCTTTGAGTGCAGGATTTACTAATAATAAACTTCACCATGAAAATTTTCAAATTATTGGCACCGTTCCTTGAATATTTTCTTCTGTACCGCATCAAGCTCTTCGCATAATGGATATTCACTACTGCACCAAGCTATTTGCATCACATCCTGAATATTGTTATTACAATTATTGCACCGGATCAATCTTTATACCATATCAAGCTCTTTGCACCACATCATATCAATCTTGGTAATTAAAAATCAAGCTCTACATGTCCACCTTCAAATAGGACATGTTAGGTATATCGGGTCTATCCGCCCTCAAATAGGATATTAAAGTTAATCCTTCCTCAAAAGGACATTTTATTTACTTTGACCCGAGTGGTCTCACTTTCATAAGCAATGCTGAAACCTATTTTTCATAATTCATTGCCAAACACATTTATTTTCGTAAGCTAAATTTTCAAATGGCATTATCGGTCATGAAATATGTCACCATAAATTTATTTTTATATGTTTGCACAATAAATTTGCTTTTTCTTATGAATTAACACCTAATATTTTTTTTAAAGATTACTTTTATGGCATATTGCATCTTATTTCCTGACGAGCTTTTTTAGCATTGTTAAGCTTTGCAGGAAATACAGCGCAACGTGGAACTATATCTTAGCAGTGAACTGGGGCAGTTTGTTGGGGAGGAATACCAAACTCTCCAACAAAGGTCAAGGATCTACTTTGAACTCCGCTCAAAATTCCTAACCGAATCCTTATTTCAAATATCCTTCTTTCAATCATGGTACCTAGTGTCACTATAATTCAACACTGGGGCAGCATTTTAAGATTTGCATCAATAGTTGAGTCCTACCCCAGATACCATAAGTCTTGAACTACATATGGCCTAATTCTCGTGAAACCCGAGATATGTGGGCAACTCAAAACCGGAGTTCGACCGCAATCATATTTTTTTTTACGCCCCCTTTGTCCCATTTCAGCCTGATGGCGGGGACAAAATTGGCTACTAAGTCAATATTCTTTGCCCGAAAACTCTTTCATCATCTCCGGTCAAAGAGGGGCTGTTGACATCCAATTTTGTCCCTCCTTTCTTCCAAACTACTTCTTTATGCTTCTAAAATTACTAATATTTTAAGAATAATTATTTTGCAATTGCTATCCCAAGATAGACCCTATTATTATTATTATTATTATTATTATTATTATTATTATTATTATTATTATTATTATTATTATTATTATTATTATTATTATTATTATTTGCTATTACTCTTAAATGATTATAATATTCTGATACCCTATGAGGAAAGCTCTTTTAATTCAACAACAATACTTTTATCACAAATGCTTCTTTTTATTATATTGTATGTAATTCTACCCGTATTTGTAAAATACTTAATCGATTAATTTGCACATTAGTAGTATGCTCATTTCTTTACATTACTCGTCATTAATAAAAGCTTTTTAATATAGAGGAGCACCTTTGATTTATTTCAAAAGATAATAGTTTTATTAACATTTATAGCAACTTCAAGATTGTTTACGTGCAAACGGGTTTTAAAGTTAAATAATGATCTTAAATTAAGGCATCAGTTATTATCAATTTATTCCCAATTCTCTCTCATGATTAAATTATCACTCGTTCTCTTTCCTCAGAACAATATTCTTATATTGTACATTTTATTTCGATAGGATGGGAAGAAGTGTAATTATAGGATTATAGTATTTTATAATATTTAATTTTTCTTTTTTAAAAAACCAAGTATTATATTCACAAACAAATGTATATCGAATTATACATTTAATATTATATGCCAGCAAAATTTTGTAAATAAATCGCATAAATAAACATAGACGTGTATACATTATACCACTGTTATATTATTTATGTATACCAAATATGCTAATTAATTATGCAATATTCTATAATTATTTCAAAATATACTAGCAACATTTTTTCTGAAATAAAATATATATGTAAACACACATATATATTATTCATTTAGTATACCATTCATATAACAAAATATTTCTAATTAAACATATGAAAATACCAGGATTAGCATAAATATATTGGTATTTGAACCATTTTGTATAATTAATCTTATTTTGAAAGAAAATAGAAAGGGTTGGGATATGGAAAATGTGTGATTACAATTGAGAGATTTTTGCTATGGAAAGAAAATATTTCGTTGCCATACATGTAAATTTCCATATGATCTAGGACTATGTGATTTTGAAAACCTGCCTAGTTTTAAAACTTTCTCATATTATTAGAATATATTTTATTCAAATAGGAAGCCCAAGGAAATTCAAGGAAGAAAGAGATCAGCAATCAAGGCCAAATATGTACTCTACAAATGAGCCTCTCAAGAGCAGGCCTAATTCGGCCAAGTCCATGTCCCAAAATTTGCTTCAACCTTGGCCCAATATTTCATTCCCTAATTCCTAACCCTAGTCAAAAGGAATCAACGCCTCTGTCTTCTTCCTTGTCCCCTTCTTCATTTTAGAAAACCTTCAAGCTTTTGCACTTTCCAGTCAAAAGATGCATCACTATTTTTGTGTAAGTGTTGTCTCCTTCTTCCCTCTTCCATATTTGTGCTTGATGACCCGTGAATCTTCAAATCTCAGTCGAAATCTCACCATTTTGGGCAGCAAATCACGTGAGGTTCCATGCCATCCAGTGTTTGAATTTCAAACGGGCATTTTGAATCGGTTCAAGCCTCAAATTCCCGCTCAAAACTCTACCTAATAACACTATTTTTACACCTATAAATACTGAGATTTGGTAAAAATTGGGGGCATCTTTGGCTGGCCGCTTTAACCTTTTTTCGATCCGCCGCTTTATATCCATTCCCTCACCATGTTTCTCTCATTTTTTATTCATTAGAACCGCGCTCTAAGAGCTCATTTTCGTCCAGTCTCTATTGGTTTTGTTTTACCAAAACAGAGGCATCGTCGTGCTTGTCTTGGAGTTTGACATTCATTCGAGGTTGCGAAGTAGAGGCCGGGAGAACAGACCTTGACACAACCCCAGTTCCTGCACACAAAAAGGTCAGTAACTCTTTTATCTCTTAGGTCCTAGTTTTATTTCCTGCAGATTCGAAACAAGTGTTGTAAAGAATATATTATTTGCAGTTCATCCTTTTGTCAATCATGACTTAAAGTCTGTTTGTGTAAATCGGGAGAAATCATAGATTCTGACTATGTGTTTATCAAGCAGAACAATAGGATATTGTTGGCTAAGTGCTTATGCTAATATGCTTTCTGTCAAATTGCTACTTTAACTGTTACTCTACACTTTTGCTTTAAACACCATTAGCTTTAATTTGCTTAAAATTTGTTTCTTCATTCGGCATTTATTAAGTGAAGAGTTTTCTTCACTGTGTGATCCAACAATTATGCTCTAAATATCCATTTCATGAGAAAAACATGTATTTCAAGTTTACTGTCTAATTTGTGAAATGCCTAGCTTTTAGAATATTAGATAGCTACTTTTTTTTCTACCTTTAATGACCCATTTGAATAGCTTTTAATGGAATATTGTATGAAGTTTCTATTAAATTGTTGTGCGAGCATGCCCATATGTGTCTATATTCTTTTGCAAACATGCCCATGTATGTCTATATAGATAGTGTTAACTTATATGTTAAACCAGTGAACTTTATGCTTGGATAAACATAAGGAACATTATGGTGAAGATGTTTTCTTTTACAGTCAGATTGCTAAACTTTAAAACCATATCCATTTTGCTAAGCATACATCTTAGATTATAAGTGAGCTAATAAATGAATTAAGTTGAGCATTTGATGCCTAATGACCATCTTCAAAAGGTTAAGTTTGAGTGTGATTCCATATTTTCTTTGAAAGTGCACTGTCTTAGTTATCTCTTCCTTTTCAATCCATATTGTAGAAGAAACTAGTTAAGTAGCCATGCTCTTACTTAAAAAATATCCTTAGACCATTAGGATTTTTCCCCACATCCAAACTTTTAGTAACGGCATAATAAGCATCTGATTGCTGGAGCTATTAGATTACCTTCATGTCGACAAGGTCGACAATTAACAACGATTTCTTAACCTTTACAAGGTAGACTGAAATAAATCATCTACTAATCTTTCTTGCACAATGATCTTGGTTTCTCTCTTATTTTTAAATATCTATGCCAATATCTATGAGAAGAGATGCTATTATTCGTGGAGTTCAAATGTCAGCAAAGAATTTTGATGCAAAGATGTGCACATATTGTAACGACCCGGCCGGTCGTTTTAGAAAATTACGCCCCAATCCCTAATTTAATCGTTTCCCTAAGTACATTTCTACTATTGTGGTTTGCCGGGAGAGTCGGCCCTGAAATTTGAAGTATTTTGGGACACTTAGTCCCTAAATGAGAGCTTTAAAGATAGAAAATGGTCCGTAACCGGAACAGTGTTAAGACGATCTCGGAACGGAAATCCGATGGTTCTATTAGCTCCGTTGGGTGATTTCGGGGTTGGGAGCGCGTTCGGAATGTATTTTGGAGGTCCTTAGCTCAATTAGGCTTGAAATGCCGAAGGTTGAAATTTTGGCGAATCCGAACGATAGGTGAGATTTTGATCCGGGGGTCGGAATGGAATTCCGACAATTTCTGTAGCTTCGTTATGTAAATTTGGATATGTCCGCAAATTTTCAGGTCATTTGGACGTCATTTGGTCGGGTTTTAGATCGAATGTGCAATTCGGAAAGTTTGAAGAAATTTAGGCTTGAATTCGATGTGAATTTATGGGTTTTGATGTTGTTAGACGTGTTTTTATGATTTGAATGAGTTCGTATCATGTTTTGGAGTATGTTGGTGGTTTTCGTTGGGGTCCCGGGAGCCTCGGGATGAATTCGGGGGTCCAAACGGACCAATTTGTACCAAAAGGCACTGTTGTTTCTGCTGCAATAATTGCAGAGCAATTTTGCTCTCCGCGATCGCGGAGATGGCCACGCGATCGCGTAAGGTGTGGAGGTAATGCATCGCGATCGCGATGCCTAGGATGCGATCGTGTAAAGGAAAAGCTCGGAGCTCTGCGATCGCAAGGTGGGGTGTGCGATCGCGTAAGTCTGGAGGTTGAAGCAGTGCGATCGCGTGAGGTTTTATGCGATCGCGTAGGGTAGTTTGGGGAGCCGGACGAGTTTGCTCTCCGCGATCGCGGAGATGGCCATGCGATCGCGTAGGGTCGTTGAGTTGTGCACTGCGATCGCGTCCAGGATCACGCGATCGCGTAGAGGAAAATTAGGCCGCCCATATTTTGTGCATCGCGATCGCAAGCCCAGTGCTGCGATCGCGTAGAGTTAATTGGCCTGGCAGTGACTTTAAGTCCAGAAACATTTCAGACGCGGCCTATTACACAAAAACGCCATTTTTGAGCTCTAAGAGAGGATTTTGAAGGGGAAACGTTGGGATATCATCGGGAAATCATTGGGGGTAAGTTTCTTGACCTTAATTCGTTGGTTTATCATAAAATCCGTGATTATTTCACTGAAAATGGAAGATTAATGGTGGGTTTGAGCCCTAGGCCTAAATGTTAGAAAATCTTTGATTTGAATGGGCAAACGGAGTCCGATTTCGATAAATTTTATATGCACGGACTCGTATTGAGATAAGGAACCCGAAAATATAATTTTCGTGATTTTTCGATAAGCGTACCGAAAGTCGGGTTTTGGCAACTTGTGGGTTTTGGTGCATTTTGAGTTATTTTGATTGGGTAATGCCCAATTGGCCTATTTTGATGTGATTCTATTGATTTTTATCGGATACTACACTTGTGGAGGCCGACATTCGCGGAAAGAGAGTTGTTTCATAGCGGTTTTGTACCGGAGTCGAGGTAAGTGGCTTGTCTAACCTCGTGGAGGGGAATTTTCACCCCTAGGATATTATGTGATAATTTCAATGCCTTGTACACGAGGTGACGGGCGTGTACATACGCTGGTCGTTGAACACATACTTTATTTAAAAATGTTCGATGAGTGATATTTTTATCTTTAGCTGTTAATTTGATATTTTATCGGTAGTAGTTAGAAAAGCATGATTAGGTAGTACCTGACTGTCTAGTTGCCTAATTGTCTTACTTTTGATAATTATTGGTACTATTTTTCGGTGAAGTTATAGTTAAGCATAATTTACTCTCTCTGTGTATTCCTTTATTTGTTGTGCTTGTGGATTGCGGGTTCGATTCCCGGAGACCCAGGGCTGTGGGTTCGATTCCCGGAGACCCGGAGTGATATTGGTAGGGACTACGGGTTCGATTCCCGAGATCCCGAGTTATTGGTAGGGACTACGGGTTCGATTCCCGAGATCCCGAGTTATTGGTAGGGACTACGGGTTCGATTCCCGAGATCCCGAGTTATTGGTAGGGACTACGGGTTCGATTCCCGAGATCCCGAGTTATTGGTAGGGACTACGGGTTCGATTCCCGAGATCCCGAGTTATTGGTAGGGACTGCGGGTTCGATTCCCGGAGATCCCGAGTTATTGATTATTTATTGAGACATGGGCTGCGGGTTCGATTCCGGAGACCCAGAGGTACTGTCAATGGCACTGTGGGTTCGATTCCCACAGGTCCTGGACCGGTTTTATTGAGTTGACTATTTGTTGTTAGCTTAATTGTAGACGATTGCGGTAATCATTTATTGTTAATTTCGGAAATTATTATCATTTAAACTGGTTTATTATTGTTATTATCATTATATTATTGTTTCTCGGTAGGGCCCGACCTTCCTCATCACTACTCCATCGAGGTTAGGTTTGGCACTTACCGAGTATCGCCGTGGTGTACTCATGCTACTCTTCCGCACACTTTTGTCGTGCGGATGCGTGGCATCAGAGGAGGCCCGTGCTAGGTGATTCCGCGGCTTTCGGGAGACCTCGAGGTATGATGCTGCTACGTCCGCGGATCCGGAGGCTTTCCTTCTATTCTAATAGTACTAGTTGGCATTTTTCCTTCATTTCGTTGTTAGACACTCTTTACACATAGAGCCACAGTTGTATATTCTCTTTTAGTCTGTGTTACCGTGGGATTCCGGATCTTGGTAGTGTTTTATTCATGGTGTTGACGGATGTATGTGCCAAGCGGCACGGATTACATATCGTTTATCCTATTTTTCCGCTGTTTTCTTATTTAAGTGTTCATAGCTTGTATATTCTGCAACGTGTTAGGCTTATCTAGTCGTGGGGACTGGGTGCCATCACGACATGTTCACGATTGGTGAACTATGGTCGTGACACATATCTTGCCTTTTTCTTAGTATTTGAAAGTAAACAGTGGATATAAAATAGTACATATTGCCAGGTACCCATTGGTATGAGAATGTAATTCACTACCTCAAGTCTCTTTCTTCATATGTAGTTACTATGTTTGTTCGGATACTTTGGTTGAGAAGTGAGTTAGTTAAGAACGTGTATTTGAAATACGAGAATCTCACATCTCGGGTGTTCTTTCTTTTTCTTTCTATAGAAGATTCATATAATGTTGTAGATATCTTATATTGTCAAGAATCAAATAATTTCTCTAATTTTTTTTCTCTCTTTCTTTACATGTACACTTTGGAGCAAATGGAGTCTCAATTCAAGACTCTCACAGTGGAGTCTCATAGAGACTCAACACTACCCGAGCATGGAGTCATCACATGGAATCTTCCTTAGAGTGTACTCGATAGCAAGAAAACAAGCGAAACGCTTGAAGGATGCCTATGGCACCTTTATTCATTTTATTACTCAATTTCTTTGTCCCTTATGTTATCTGATTTTTGCGTGTTGATTGGCTTATTTGATTGAGTCAATATCCATTTTGGAATTGCATGTTAAAACCTTTAATTTATTTAACATAATTTTGTTTCAGCCAAAGACCTAAAACTAGTAAATCAAAAACGAATTCCTCTAGTAACGCCTAGTCTGACAAGTATATTTAAATTACATATTGTCTTTTCTTTAAAGGTTTTAAATACAATCTAGTATGGAAATATCTTTGTTTCAAATAAAGTTGAGCACATTGGCCCTAAAACAGATCAACCTAAAGTCTTTAGTCTTTAATACTTATGGGGAAAGTTTTGAAATCTTTCTTTTATGTCAAACTGTTTTTACTATAAGTGTGAATTGGTTAACTTAACTATTCTTTCCTACATTTTGGAAAGTTTTAACAAAGTTAGTTTGCTTCAATTTTAGAACTCGAAATACGGTCTTTAACATATTTATCTTGATTTATCATAATCAGCTTTTCTCAAACCTTTAACTTTTAAAGGCTCTTAATATTATCCTCTTAACTAGTGAATTAACCTAAGTTTGGCCGGTTAACCGTTATTAACGGATAATATAGGGTGCCTTAATAACCTTCCCTATAAGATTAATTAGAACCCTTACCCATAATCTTAAAGGTTAAGTAGACCATAAAACATAGTTAACTTTAACCATTATTGAGTTAAAATTGGTGTCCTAATTCACCGTTAAAATAATTAGGTGGCGACTCTCTTTAATTAAGTAAACCTTCAGAATTACCAATATGTTATACTCTAGTTTGACCCGTGTTAAAATGGGGTATAACACCGACCACACGAATGGTGCACCCTTCTGGGTCAATTTAGTCAATGAAGAAGCAATGGATGAAAATCCCCGAACAAACCGGCGATAATACCCCGCCAAGCCAAGAAAACTCCTGATCTCTGTAGCTGAGGACGGTCTAGGCCAACTCTGCACCGCCTCTATCTTTTTCTGATCAACCTGAATACCGTCACGAGACACCACATGTCCCATAAATGCTACGGACTCGAGCCAAAACTCGCACTTGGAGAATTTAGCATATAGCTTCTCCTCTCTCAATCTCTGCAACACAATACTCAAGTGCTGAGCATGCTCCTCCTGACTACGAGAGTAGACTAGAATGTCATCAATGAACACTATCACAAATGAATCCAAATAAGGCCTGAACACACTGTTCATCAGATGCATAAATGCTGCTGGGGCGTTGGTCAACCCAAACGACATCACAAGAAACTCATAATGACCATATCGGGTCCTGAATGCAGTCTTCATAATATCCGAGTCCTTGATCTTCAGCTGATGATAGCCTGAACGAAGATCAATCTTAGAAAACACCCTCGCACCCTGTAACTGATCAAACAAATCATCTATGCGCGGTAGAGGGTACTTGTTCTTCATCGTCACTTTGTTCAATTGCCTATAATCAATACACATTCGCATAGAACCATCTTTCTTTTTAACAAATAATACCGGCGCACCCCACGGAGACACACTAGGGCGGATGAAACCCTTATCCAGAAGCTCTTGAAGCTGCTCTTTCAATTCTTTCAACTCAGCTGGTGCCATCCGATAAGGAGGAATGGATATAGGCTGAGTGCCCGGCACCAAGTCAATGCCAAAATCAATATCCCTGTCCGGCGGCATGCCCGGCAGGTCTGAGGGGAATACATCTGGGAAGTCCCTCACAACAGGTACAGAATCAATGCTAGGAGACTTAGCTCCCACATCTCTCACAAAAGCTAAGTACGATAAACACCCTTTTTCAACCATCTTCTGAGCTTTTAAGAACGAATTAACACGGCTAGGGACGAAATCAGTTGAACCCCGCCACTCAATCTGAGAAATACCAGGAATGGCCAACGTAACTGTCTTAGCATGAGAGTCCAATATCGCATGATACGGAGACAACCAGTCCATACCCAATATAACATCAAAGTCCACCATCCCCAACAATAACAAATCGGCCTGGGTCTCCAGACCCCCAATAGATATAACACAGGATCTATAGACATGATCCACAACAATCGTATCACCCACGGGGGTGGATACATGAACAAGCAAATCAAGACTACCACGAGTCGCACCCAAATAATGTGCAAAATAAGAGGACACGTAAGAATATGTGGATCCTGGATCAAATAGAACAGAGGCATCTCTATGACAGACAGAAATGATACCTGTAATCACTGCATCGGAGGCAACTGCATCACGCCTGTCAGGGAAGTGCGTAGAATCGCGCCTGGCCTCCACCAGAGCTCTCCTCGCCCCTGGGGCGTCCACGAGAAGACTGACCTCCACCTCTAGTAGACTGAGATGGTGCTGATGATGAGGGCTGATCCCTCTGCTGAGTCCTGTCCCTACGGAGTCGAGGGCACTATCTCCTTATGTGGCCAAACTCACCACACTCATAACATGCACCTGGTGCTGGAGAAGGGGACTGAAGGGAACCCCTCGCCGCAGAAGAACCCTGGGCTGATGAAGTAGGTGTTGCACCCTGGGCTGGAAGGGCACTAAGTGATGACTGACCCTGCTGAAACCCATGTCAACCACGACCATAAGAACCTCCGCTCTGCTCTGGGCGGCCTGAATGAGGAGGTCTAGATGAGCGACCTCTGCTCTGTTGGGAATACCCTCTAGATGGAGCACCACTGAAACTGCCAGAACCACGAGGCCTCTTGGCCTCTCGCTCCTCTCTCTCGGCGACGATCCGCCTCAATGGAGCGTGCCATATCAGCAACTTGCTCAAACGATGATGACAGAACTCGCTCGCTGGTCATAAGAATACGGATAGAGTAGTTGAGGCCATCGATGAACCTCCTGATCCTCTCCCTATCGGTGGGGATCATCCATGTGGCATGCCTAGCCAACTGAGTGAATCTAAGCTCATACTGGGTCACGGACATGTCGCCCTGAATCAACCACTCGAACCGGCGACGTAGCTCCTCGCGACGAGACCGAGGTACATATTTCTCTAGAAGAGAGTAGAGAAGCTGCGCCGTGCGAGAGGTCTTGCTCTTGCGGAGCCTACGCCTCCAAGCTCCTCCCACCGATCAAATGCGGGACCGGTGAGCCGAAATGTAGTAAATGAAACTCCGTTGGACTCAAGAATACCGGCCGTACGTAACATCCTCCGGCACTTATCTAAGAAACCCTAGGCATCCTCGCCCTCAAAGCCACCGAAATGGGGTGGTCGAAGTCTACCAATCTCTCAAGACGACGTCGCTCGTCATCGGGCATAACTTGAACCATATGCTTTCTGGAGCTGGAGCTGGTGCGGCTGGAGGAATAACCGGTGCAACCACCGAGCGGGGGCCGCCTACGGCGTGCGAAGTCCCCGAACAACCGGAGTCGGGTGTGCGAGCTGCAGGGTCCGCCGACCGCCCCCGGCCGAGATGTCGCTACGCGTGGCGGTGGCCGAAACTACCCGAGCCAAGCCGGAACACACCGATAATATCCGAGCAAGAGTCTCCTAGAGACCGGGAATAGCAATAGATATAGTCCGGCCCCGAACCGGGGCTGCTGGAGCATCAACCGACTGGGGGCGCTCTCCGAAGCGATACAACGAGCGGGTCGGTGGCACTGCACCGCCCGCCGCCCTATCTCTACCTCTAGCACGACCGCGCCCACGGCCTCTAACAGGTGGCAATGGAGGTCGTCCACCTCGTCCCGATGCTCGCGTTCTCGCCATCTGCGAGAGAATAGAATATAGAAGTTCAGTTCTCAGAACAACAAGATCGCACGACAGAGTTCAAGAAAAGTGAAGTTTTCCTAAAGGTTCGCAGCCTCCGAGGATAAGTACAGGCGTCCCCGTACCGATCCACAAGACTCTACTAACCGACTCAAGACTCATGAGGCCTAGTAAACCAAGGCTCTGATACCAACTTGTCACGACCCCAAATCCAGTCGTGATGGCGCCCAACACACTGCTAGGCCAGCCCGACCAATCAATAACAATAACGGAGCTAGAAGCTCTCTTTTGCCCATTTAGGCATTTCAAAATATGAAACAATAGTAATACTTATACCAACAGCGGGGAGACCAAGTCCCATAAAACAGCAACTCCCACAGACCAAGGGTCAAGAGTCATGAGCCTCTACTGAACGTAAGTGTGTAAAGGTTTACAAAAATACCAAGTGCGGAAAGAAATGTCAATACAAAATCAAAAGACAGTAGGAAGGAATATCGGGTCCTGCGGACTCTGCAGCTACCTCGTATATCCCACAGATGTCGCCTCGCACAGCTACTGGATCACTGCTGAGAGAGGTACCTGGATCTGCACACAAGGTGCAGGGAGTAAAATGAGTACTGCCAGACTCAGTGGTAATAAACAAGGGTAAGACAGCGCAGATAAGAAATCCGCAATAAAGCACTATGTAAAACTATAATCAGCTACCCTGTCATAGAATCAATATTCACTGTATCTGTACCAACAAATACCAATAAATAGCATAACAGCTAGCAGATGTAGCTAAATGCAATGCAATGCATGATATGACCGCTACGGCGCGTAGCCGGACTCCAATTTTGGGTACCCGTGCTCACTGTGGGGGTTCAGACTCCGGAGGGGCTCCTACAGCCCAAGCACATCTCATAGAGATATTACTGCGGCGTGCAGCCCGATCCAACATATATATCTCGCTGCGGCGCGCAGCCCGATCCACTACTAGTCAGCTAACATGCAGATACACCCTCGCAGGCTCAAAAGTAGTTTTTGAAAACTCTTTTATCATTTTTCAATTGGAAAACAGTAATATCAAGTTCCAGAGATTGGAATTAGCATAATAACAGAAATAGCTGCGGACTAGTAGTAAACTAGCATGTCTATATGATAAGACAATGATAATGATCCTCGCGGGATCTAATAACTGGCTCAAGGCCCACAAGTATGCTCAACCGCCCAAGAAGGGGGTTCAACGGCTCGAGAATAGCCAATAATACAGCATCAACAGGTCGGACTAATATATAGTCTCTAGTTCATGATCGACCCCGCACTCTCAAGAGTGTGCGTGTCTCGCCGCTATACAGCGTCACAAAGTGGTATACCGGGGTTTCGAACCCGCTGGTCATCACCCACATCTATTACTCACCTCAATACGGCGCGACGACTACTCCGCAATGCCCTTGCCACGAGAATCGAGCTCCGCACGCGTAGAATCTGATCAAATACAGTAGAAACACAACAAATTAGGCCAATGAGACAACACTCAATCAATATAACCCAATTTACATCAAAATTCCCAAAGTTGTCAAAACCCGACTCTCGGTACGTTTCTCAAAAAATTACGAAAGTCAGATATTCGGAATCCTCATCTCGATACGAGTCTAACCATATCGATTTTACCAAATTCGGACTCCATTTGCCCATTCAAAACCTTGATTTTCTAAAGTTCAAGCCTAGGGCTAAATCCTCCATAAATTACCCCAAATTCCTCCATTTTCATGATATAATTGCATAATATTATCAATACTAATCATAGTTTAAGTCCATAGTTGATTACACGATGATTTCCCTTGAGTTCCTCTTCAAAATCGCCCAAATCGCCTCTAAAGCCGAGGCCCAAATGTGTGAAATGTTTCTGAAATTTTCTAGCTTCTGATACATTTAATCTTCTGCGATTTTCGCTTCTGCGGACCATTTCCGCCCCTGCGGAACAGCTTCTGCGACCAAATGGTCGCTTCTGTGAACCCAGGCCTATTTGGCCATTTCCGCACCTACGATCCAAGGACCGCTCTTGCGGGTCCGCTTCTACGGAATACCCTCCGCCTCTGCGGTCTTTCCCGCTTCTGCGGACAAGACTCCGCTCCTGC
>JASVEL010012512.1:600000-761876 GCA_032618575.1 Nicotiana noctiflora | reverse complement strand
GATATTCCATCTTTCGATTTAGGTGTTTTAACACCTAAATCTTCTGCCAAAAACCAACAGAATACACATGCAAGTGAAAAATCGAAACCTATGTCTTCACCCAGACAAATAAGGGCCGAAATGCGCACTAAGCATTTACAAGATAGAAATGCTAGTGATGTTGACAAAGTCGATCAACAACAGCGTAAGCGCAAGGGAAAATAGTTGGAGATTGACGATGATTTTGTCGAGGATTCACCAAAGCTTAAATCTGCAAAAAAAAAATCGAAGTTATCTCCATCTTCTTCAAAAAAAAAAACCAAAAAGGAAACATTCAAAAAACGCTAAAAAAGTCAGCCCTCATGATATTTCAGAAAAGGTATTTTTATTTGATTTTGCCGTGTAGTTCTGTAAACATTTTAATTTGTCTCAATTTTGAGTTTTAATTGTCCTTATTTTGTATTTTTATATGAATCACTAATATATGTGTTGTTAAATTGTAGTTATATTGTGTAGATTTGTAGTTAGGAACAGTGGTTCTGTAGTTAATTTGTCTCAATTTTGAGATTTAATTGTAGTTATTATGTAGTTTTTATATGAATTATAAATATATGTGTAGTTATATTGTAGTTATATTGTGGTAGATTTGTAGTTAGGAACAGTAGTTTTGTAGTTAACTTGTCTCAATTTTAAGGTTTAATTGTCGTTATTTTGTATTTTTTATATGAATCATTAATATATTTGTAGTTAATTTGTAGTTATAGTGTTGTAGATTTGTAGTTTGGAACAGGGGTTTTGTAGTTAAATTGTAGTTTTTGTAGTTAATTTGTAGTTATAATATCATTGTTTATTGTAGTTGTTCAATTATTATGTAGTTAAATGTAGTTTGATTGTAGTTAATTGTAGTTTATTATCCTCAATCCAGTTTTTTTTCTGTTTTTTTTCAGAATAGCATCTTTGCTGCTCCGCAGAATGTGGATTATGGTATTCTTAGGTTCCACACTTTGTGTGAGCCTATCATACCAAGACAAATTAAGGCTTTGCTATCTGCCAATGCTTGTCGAGTTTTTAAAAAACCCTGTTTCGGATATTTGTTAGGTCTTCCACCTATTGTGATGCAAAATCAATCACTTCGTCTCCTAATGAAGTATGAGCTAAAAAAAATCTACCGATAAATATTTGTTTGTACTTTTAAAGGGAGAAAAGTTGATTTTTTCATTGAGAGTTTTTGGTTTGATAACTGGCTTCAATTGTGTCAATAACTTCTTAGATTATAGTTATAATCCATAATATGTTAGTAATTTGATGAACACGTATTTTGGTGGTAAAGAGAGAGTAGAAAAATGGAAATTAAAGAATGTTGTTATCAACAAAGCTTGGGTAAATGACGTTGATGCTGTGCAATTGTGTGTTCTGTATATGCTGGAATATTTTGTTTGTCCTTCAGACAAGGACAGTGTAACAGTTATAGACAAGTTTACTTTCTTTTTAGTTGAATCTGGAAATTTTGATTGGTACCCTTGGGGTACGAAATCATTTAGGCAGCTTATTGGTTCTGTTAGGCATAGTCTTAGTCCAAATGTCTATTCGTATCTTGTAAGAAGATGCTCGTTAGCCTTACAAGTATGGCTATATGAGTGTTGCTTGTCTGTCAACACAAAAATTGCTACACGGTGTTCTGAGTCTATTCCTAGGATTCTAAGATGGTCAGCAAACAAAGGTATGATATGGTTGACAGCATTTGAGGAGAAGATGATAAAGCCTGAGTGGCTGAAGGTATTTTTTCTGGCATTGTTTAATTTTCTACAATTAAACTTATATTATATACAATTAATTTACATTTTTACTTTCAGTTCTCAAACCTTGTTGAAGCTGGAGAAGAGCTGGCAATTCTTAATCTTCCAGAAAAGATTGAATATGCACATGAAGAAGTTGCTGAACCATCCAATGTGCAAGTTGATGCTTCTCCAACAACTGAACAAAAAGAATTTTCTTCAAATAAGTCAATGGAATCAGTGAACATCAAGATCAGCAATCCAGAAAAGAAAATTGTGCAGGTTTTATATAAAAATACAAATAACTACACTCGTGACTACAATTTGAATACAGTTTCATTATTATGTAGCTAATGTGTAGTTTAACTGTAGAGTATATATTAATATTACAACCTAATTATTCATATGTGTTTTTGAATGTTGATAAGAAGTTAGATTCTATAAAGAAGGATGTTGTTGATGAACTCTCTTCCATTCGAGAGTTCATAGATCAATCTATAAAGAATGTTATGTCTGCAATTAACAAGAGGTTTGAGTTTGATGATTCAAAGGTTAGATTTTTAATACCAAATTTGGTACAAATCTATATTTGACATATCACTCAATGTCTTTCTCAAATATACATCAAAATTGTAGTTTGCAGGGAGTTCCACCAAACCTAATGAACAAAATCTGTTTGTCAAAGACCAGCAATTTGGTATTAATGCTGGTGAGTTTCAAGAAGAAACTCATGCAACCACAAGTAAAAGAGGTATCTACATTACTCATTCAAACATATCCACAAATTGTATGAGTTACTAATTACTTTATAATTATTTTTTGTAGATCCCACTGTTAAACAACCTGGCCAACTTCAAGTTGACTTATATCCTGATTTTCAAGAAGTTGTTGATGCTTATAAATCAGGTATAGTACCATATATTACCTTTTTACCAAATTTATATATAACCTACAAATAACTATATTTAACTACATTTTGGCTACAATTGTTCATTCCATATCATAAGGGTTGTGCCACCATTGGTTGATCAACCACAGTCCCCAATACATGGTGTAACAATGAAGGAAGTTGCTCAGGGAGGAATTGATAAAAAAGAAGTTGTGCATGAACCCATAGAAAACAAAGTTGTTACATTGGATGATTTTGAGCTTCCAGACAACTTATCACAATTGGTAATTTTTGAGGATCCACTACAAGCTGAAGTAACCCCTCTTCATCCTGTTAGAACAAAGTTTCCGGGAAAACATGCTCAATCACCATTCACACCATTGTACAGTACTGAAGGAAGCACATCTGCTGGGCCTAAAATTTTTAACCTGAAGCACCCTTTCACTACAGTCATAGGTGAAGATGTAGATCCTGAATTGATAGATAGGTTCACAACTTGGTTATACAGTCGCAATGACAAAGGAAATAGGAGGTATATTTGCTTTAATTTATACCTTCCATTTAATATTTTTTACAAATGAAAGGTTTAATTAATTTTGCTAAATGTTTTATTTGATTCAATATAGGAGGAAAGATTTCTACTCAAGGAAGGATAACCAAATAAATCCTGAATTGGATTTGGGTTGTGAAAAGATTGACAAGAAAGAATGGTTCTATCACCTAGCTCACCCTGGACAAGTAATCAATAGCACTGTAAGTATATAGTTTTTAAACTTCCATTCCTGTTTTTATTCACAGTAGGTGTGCAATTGTAGTTCATATGTAGTTTTATGCAGTTGATATTGTTTGGTTGTAGTTGTAGTCTTTCTTCACAATTGTTCATTATAACTCCCCCTAAATTGCACTAGTTGATGCCTTTGTTATAAGTGTAATTTATTTGTTGTTATTGTGGGGGAAAAGTTACAGAACATGCTATATTTTTTCCAGATAAGTGTAATTTGTAGTTAGTATGTAGTTGTTTTGCAGATATATGTTGTGACGACCCAAAGGGTCATCACTTATTTTATTAATCATTTCGAGCTTCTGAGGCCTTGAAAACCTCATTCCATGTTGCCTCGATTTACGTGCATGATCCGAGCTAGTAGCCGGAAAGATTTTTGTGATAGAAAATATGAATTTTATGAGAAATTTGGATAAAAATGATATTAATATTGATATGGTTGACTTCGGTCAACATTTTTGGTAAACGGATCCGGACCGAGATTGGATGGTCCCGAGAGGTCCGTAGGAAAATATGGGACTTGGACATGCATCCGGAGTCGAATTCCGAGGCCTAGAGCCCAAGTTATGAATTTTTCTATGAAATTGTTTTTGATGTAATTGTTAAAGGAAATGAATTAATTGACCTTGGTATCGGGCTCGTATTTTGGTTCCGACGCCCGGTACAAGTCTTAAATATTATATATGTGATTTCTGTAAAGTTTGGTGACATTCGGATGTCGTTTGAGATGTTTTGGACCTTGAGTTCCAAGTTTGAAAGTTTTGAAAACCAAAAGTATGAAAATCATGAATTTGAGGCTTGATTTGATGAAAACGATGTGATATTGGCGATGTGATCGCACGAACAAGTTCATAACGTATTTTTGATGTTGTGTACATGTTTGCTTTGGAGCCCGGGGAGCTCGGGTAAAGATTTGATAGGCCGTTGGATGAAATTCTGAATTTTTGCACTGCTGGTTTTTCACCCAGCTGTTGTCTTCGCAATTGCGAAGTATTTCTCGCAATTGCGAAGGTGGCGGGTCAAGGCAGGGTTCGCAAATGCGAACCCTTGGTCGCAAATGCGAAGGTGCCCAGGACCGTTTGGGTTCGCAAATGCGAACCAAACCTCGCAATTGCGAGGCCTCCAGTGAAAAGGCATGCTTCGCAAATGCGAAGCATTCTTCGCAAATGTGAAGGTCCCTCAGCCCAGCCTCGTTCGCAAATGCAAACAAATGTTCGCAAATGTGAAGGTCCCTGGAGGCCAGTCTGGTTCGCAAATGCGAACAAATGTTCGCAAATGCGATGCCCCCAGATTTGCCTTGGCTTCGCAAATGCGAACAAAAGTTTACAAATGCGAACTTCCCAGCCTTAGCTTATTTTTTAAATTCCAGAAATTGGTCGGGGTTCGCAATTGCGAACCCATGTTCGCAAATGCGAACACAGAGACCTGTAAAACACGATTTTCAGTCCATTTCTTCACTTTTTACAAACCAAAAACACCCATTTGCGATTCTTCACGGATTCCTTTTTCTTCAAAACAATTGTAAGTCACTTTTTACTTAATTCTTTCAATTCCTAACATCATTAAACATGTTTTTCAATAGAAATCAAAGGTTTTCATGGTAGAATTTCTTGTTTTTGTTAGAATATAGGGTTTTTCATAAATTGGGAAATTGGACCTCGAATTGAGGTCCGATTTTGAAACAAATCATATACATGGACTCGTGGGGGGATGGGTAACCGGATTTTGGTCCGAACCCCGAGTTCCGACCATGTGAGCCCAGGGTCGAAATTCACTATTCCGGGCGCAGAATGTTGTAAAAGTTGTAATTAGCCTTATGAATTAGTTTGTTGAGTAGTATTGATGATATTAAATCAATTGTGTATAGATACGATTGGATTGGAGCCAAATTTGAAAGAAAAAGACATTTCCGCGGATTGAATTGTTCATAAACATTCGAGGTAAGTGTTTGTTCTATCCTAGCTTGAGGGAATAGGATTATGTGCTATGTGTTATGTGATCGAGTGCGGTGTATGGGCTGTGGTGACGAGCATCCATACAATGGCATCTAGCATGACCGTGAGTCGTTAATACTTGTTGTGAGACATATTTGAAGATATATTGTTGAACCCTCACCGGATTGTAGAATTGTTACTGTTCTCCCTTGTCGGGACTTGTTGTGTAGTGAGATATTGATTGCCCTTGCCGGGACGGTTTATGAATTACTATTTCTTTCTTTGCCCTTAACTGTGATTGTTATTTGGGTGAGGAAGAGTGATAATGCACGAAGGGTGATGCCGTGCCTTGATTTATTATTTATGCACGAAGGTTAATGCCATGCCATGTTTTATTGATTATGCACGAAGGATCATGCCGTGCCCTGTTATTGAACCATGTACGAAGGATCATGCCGTACTATGGACGTGAGGATGAGAGTAAAAGCACGAAGGGTGATGCCGTGTACATTATTTGCTTATTTGGTGAGGATGAGAGTAAAAGCACGAAGGGTGATGCCGTGCAATTGTTTGCTATTCCTTGACTTGATATTACATGTGTTTCCATTATACTTTGTTTTCCTTGTGAACTTATTAACTGTTGTTAATTTTTGAATTCTTTGAGATATCCCTTATTGTGTTATTACTTGGTCATTTCTTGTTATTCTGTAGTATACATATATATTGAATTGCACAGGTTTATGTGGGTGTCTGGTCCTAGGCTTGTCACTACTTCGCCGGGATAGGCCAGGCACTTACCGGCACATGGGGTCGGTTGTGCTGATACTACACTTCTGTGCGTTTTTGCACAGGTCCAGGTTACGATCAGGAGCAGCAGCAGTAAATCGATTGCGTGGAAGTTAATCACATTTGAGACCGAGGTAGCTTGCGGACGTCCGCAAGCCCGGCGTCTCTCTCTTTATTTATATTACTAGCTGTAGTCTCTTTATTCCGAGACAAACAGAATTATGTTATATTTCTTTCAAACTCTTATGTGTAGTATTCAGCAGTAGTTCGTGAGTTGGTGACTCCACGTCTTGGGTAGAGGATTTCGGTATGATTTTCATCTTGTAATTAGTTATTTCTATTTCGATAAAGTATTCCGCATTTATTTAATTAAAATTGTGTTAAAAATAGGATAGTATGAATACAGTGGCTTGCCTAGCTACCACGAGTAGGCGCCATCACGATCCCGATGTTGGGGGAAAATCCGGGTCATGACAAGTTGGTATCAAAGCTCTAGGTTACATAGGTCTCACCACTCACGAACAAGCTTAGTAGAGTTTGAGAGGTAGGTACGGAGACGTCTGTACTTGTCCTCCAGAGTCTATTGAGTTAGGAAAGAGTCTCTCATTTGTTCTTTCTTATCATGCGAATTTGTTCTTCAAAGTGTTAAGTTAAATTTCCACTCTTGTCTTCCCACGAATAGCGTAGTCACGTACCACTTATCCAGCCGAACAATGGCATAGGCTGGTGATAGATCAACTATGGCTTTAAAAGTTTTACGGAGGACAGATAGGTTTCACCAAAGTCTTCGCTACCACCTTCAGCGGTGCATCTTTTGAGAACCCACGAGATTGTGCTTGACAGTTCTTATGAGGAATTACAGAACGTGGGAATAGTCGAATGTGAGGAGTTCATTTTACTGTGCTACGGAAGGCACACAGAAGTAGTGGGAAGATAATGTATTTACCACACCAGTTATGGTCCCAACGGAAGATGCAATTATATCAGGAGATCACCTAATAAATCGTGTTGGGTTTCAACGGACCTTGACGTCCGGTCGATGTGTTGGAGTTGTGAAGGACAAATATTGTGAGTTATTGGACTGTACATATATGGTATGGAAAGGTCCTCTAAATAATTTATACATATTTAAGGTTGGTTCCTTTCATGGGGTAAGAAATCGCCCCAGAAAATAACGAAGAGTTTGTGAGTAAACGGGGTAGCTCAGCAGTGTTAAGCTAACATAGCAAAAGAGGAAATTGGCCATCAATGTTTGTGACAAGCTTACCAAGAGGGCAAGCCGACCAATGCAACGCTATCTACTAAACTCTATTTTTAGAAAATGTTATGAAGACGTCACCCCGAGATTCTCCGCAATATGTAGTATATGCGATCTGAACGGTTGTACCAGGTCACAATGACTGTGTCCGAATATATATTGTCATGAACAACAAGTTAACTGAGCCTTAAAGGAATTGCTGTGAATGTGGAATTTTAGGAGAAATATAATTTTAGGAAAGCACTCAGGCTACACGCTCCATTGTAGTTAATATTTATCCTACATGGCCAGCCAGATGTATAGGTCAGGATGTTAGAGGTGGAGGTGAAAATCCTAGAGGTGGAGACCCAACAATTGATATACTTTTTATGGTATGAGGGAGGTCATTACACCATATGGGGTCATCACGTGTATAATTCAGATTGTTATAAACAGAATAATTTTCCCTTAATTTGATTTGGTTTTTGAAAGAAAATTTAGGCGAGTCTGTTTAACATGCTCCATTCATGAGCGAGCATCGTAATCATACTACTTAGGGAAATACTCCCGTTGAGATATTACATGAGGATAGACATCCCTATTATTAGGTGTTAGTCACTAAATATCCATGAGACTAAGAGTGACTTTATATTACTTATTACAGTATGTTTTGATATAATTCTCGGAATAACTAATTTTAATCGTTAATTGTGTGCCCTATCGGTATGAGGGTTCATTTTATGTCGTGATTATCTTTGACGGACAATTATTGAAAGCAAGAAAGAAAGGAAATGAAAAAATTTCAGATGATATGATGTGCAAGCACTGTGATTCAGAATTGAGGATGAGATCCTCCAATTTTTGGCATAATGTGAAATATTTCTAAGCCGAGCTTCAAGCTGTGGTGGATATCATATGAGGACTGGGTCCTGGTAGTAAGAGTTTATGTGTTTAAAATTCTTCTTTTATGAATTAATATTTTCGTATTGCATTCGTAAATAAGAGTCATGTCCGTTAGGACTATTTGACAATTCTTGTATAGTTTCTATTCATATTTAGCCATTTCTATTTTGAAACCGTTGAGCTTAGCCTTTGAGACGAGCACCGGGTAAGGATAAATATGACGCATTAATTCGAGAAAATAATCACGAGGTCACCATACCTTATTCTGAGTAAAGTGGGATTTGTAGAATAAGGTATTTGATAACAGGGTTAATTGACAATGTTGTAATTTAAGAATAACTCTTATGGCCAGACTTCAGAGTCATGGATATGTGCATACGCATGAGTGTGTTCGTGCCTTATTTAGAATTGTTCGTTGTAGTCTTCATTGTTTCCATATTGACATACTCCTGCAGTCATGAGGAGCATGTGCAACATCTCAGAGTGACTTTGCAGACTTTGAAAGATAGCCAACTATATGCAAAAATTTCGAAGTGTGAATTTTGGCTAAGTTCAGTTGCATTCCTGGGTCATATTGTGACGGCAGCAGGTATTCAGGGTTGATCCGAAGAAGATTGAGGCAGTCAAGGACTGACCTAGACCGACATCAGCCACAGAGATTTGGAGTTTCTTGGGATTAGCGGGTTATTATCGGCGATTCATGGAGGGGTTTTCATCTATTGCAACCCCACTGACCAGATTGACACAGAAAGGTGTTTAATTTGAATGGTCAGATGAATGTGAGGCGATCTTTCAAAAGCTCAAGACAGCCATGGCCACAGCACCGGTATTGATTTTACCCACGGGTACGGGACCTTATACTGATTATTGTGATGCTTCCCGTATTGGGCTTGGTGCAGTGTTAATGCAGGATGGCAAGGTTATTGCCTATGCTTCGAGGCAGTTGAAGATGCATGAAAAGAATTACCCGGTGCATGATCTAGAATTTGCGGCGATTATTCACGCATTGAAGATCTGGAGGCATTATTTGTATGGTGTAGTATGTGAAGTATACACCGATCATAAGAGTCTTCAGTATTTGTTTAAACAAAAGAGTTGAATTTGAGGCAGAGAAGGTGGCTGGTATTGCGGAAATATTATGATGTCACCTTTTTATATCATCAGGGAAAAAGCAAACGTGGTGGCTGACGCTTTGAGTAGGAAGTCAGCCAGTATGGGCAGTCTTGTTTATATTCCAGTCAATCAGAGGCCAATTGCTTTGGATGTTCAGTCCTTGGCCAATCGATTTGTGAGGTTGGATATTTCTGAGCCTAGCAAGGTGTTAGCCTGCACGGTCGCTCGTTCTTCTTTATTTGAGTGTATCCGTGAGAGGCAATTTGATGATCCTCATTTGCGTGAGTTGAAGGATACAGTACAGCGGGGAGGTGCCACACAGGTAAACCTAGATGATGATGGGGTATTGAAATTGCAGGGTCGAGTTTGTGTACCCAATGTCGAAGGGATTCGAGAGTTGATCTTAGCAGAGGCCCACAGTTCGCGGTATTCTATTCACCCAGGCGCCGTGAAGATGTACCAGGACTTACGGCAGCACTATTGGTGGCGCAGAATGAAGAAAGATATCGTTGCGTATGTCGCTCAGTGTCTAAATTGTCAGCAGGTGAAATATGAGCACCAGAGACCTGGTGGTGTATTCCAGAGGATTGAAATTCCCGAGTGAAAATGGGAGCGGATCACTATGGACTTCGTTACTGGACTTACTTTGACTCGGAGGAAATTTGATGCTATTAGGGTCATTGTTCATAGGCTTACCAAGTCAGCATACTTTATTCCAGTATCTGTCTCCTACTCGTCGGAGAGGTTAGCGGAGGTTTACATTAGGGAGATTGTTCGTCTCCATGGAGTGCCGGTATCTATTATCTCTGATCGGGGTACGCAGTTTACCTCGCGGTTCTGGAGAGCGGTCCAGCAGGAGTTAGGCACCCAGGTTCAGTTGAGTACAGCATTTCATCCTCAGACGGATGGCCAGTCCGAGAGGACTATTCAGATTCTAGAGGACATGCTTCGAGCCTGTGTTATTGATTTCGGAGGCTCGTGGGACCAGTTTCTGCCATTAGCAGAGTTCGCCTACAATAACAGTTACCGGTCTAGCATCCAGATGGATCCGTATGAGGCGTTGTATGGTAGGCGATGTCGATCACCAGTTAGATGGTTTGAACCGGGAGTGACTTGGTTGTTGGGTACAGACTTAGTTCAGGAGGCCTTGGATAAGGTCAAGACTATTCAGGAGAGATTGCGTTCAGCTCAGTCGAGGTAGAAGACTTATGCGGATCGTAAGGTTCGAGATGTAGATTTCATGGTTGGTGAACGAGTATTGCTCCGAGTGTCGCCTATGAAGGGCGTGATGAGGTTCGGGAAGAAGGGCAAGCTCAGCCCTAGGTATATTGGTCCATTTGAGATTCTAGACAGAGTGGGAGGGGTGGCTTACAGATTAGCTTTACCGCCTAGCTTATCAGCCGTGCACCCAGTTTTTCACGTATTTATGCTTCGGAGATACCACGGCGATCCCACACATGTGTTAGACTTCAGTACTGTCCAATTGGACAATGAACTATCTTACGAGGAGGAGCCGGTGGCCATTCTAGACCGGCGATCCCACACATGTGTTTTCCTTCTGTGCGTGTTCAGTGGAAAGGTCAGCCTCCTGAGGCATCGACCTGGGAGTCCGAGTCTGATATGCGGAGCCGCTACCCACACTTGTTTCCTGACTCAGGTACTTCTTTCTTTTGTCCGTTCGAGGACGAACAGTTGTTTTAGAGGTGGAGATTCGAGCTTCTGAGGCTTTGAAAACCTCATTCCATGTTGCCTCGATTTACGTGCATGATCCGAGCTAGTAGCCGGAAAGATTTTTGTGATAGAAAATATGAATTTTATGAGAAATTTGGATAAAAATGATATTAATATTGATATGGTTGACTTCGGTCAACATTTTTGGTAAACGGATCCGGACCCGAGATTGGATGGTCCCGAGAGGTCCGTAGGAAAATATGGGACTTGGACATGCGTCCGGAGTCGAATTCCGAGGCCTAGAGCCCAAGTTATGAATTTTTCTATGAAATTGTTTTTGATGTAATTGTTAAAGGAAATGAATTAATTGACCTTGGTATCGGGCTCGTATTTTGGTTCCGACGCCCGGTACAAGTCTTAAATATTATATATGTGATTTCTATAAAGTTTGGTGACATTCGGATGTCGTTTGAGATGTTTTGGACCTTGAGTTCCAAGTTTGAAAGTTTTGAAAACCAAAAGTATGAAAATCATGAATTTGAGGCTTGATTTGATGAAAACGATGTGATATTGGCGATGTGATCGCACGAACAAGTTCATAATGTGTTTTTGATGTTGTGTACATGTTTGGTTTAGAGCCCGGGGAGCTCGGGTAAAGATTTGATAGGCCGTTGGATGAAATTCTGAATTTTTGCACTGCTGGTTTTCACCCAGCTCTTGTCTTCGAAATTGTGAAGTATTTCTCGCAATTGCGAAGGTCGGGACAATTTATGAATTACTATTTCTTTCTTTGCCCTTAACTGTGATTGTTATTTGGGTGAGGAAGAGTGATAATGCACGAAGGGTGATGCCGTGCCTTGATTTATTATTTATGCACGAAGGTTAATGTCATGCCATGTTTTATTGATTATGCACGAAGGATCATGCCGTGCCCTGTTATTGAACCATGTACGAAGGATCATGCCGTACTATGGATGTGAGGATGAGAGTAAAAGCACGAAGGGTGATGCCGTGTACATTATTTGCTTATTTGGTGAGGATGAGAGTAAAAGCACGAAGGGTGATGCCGTGCAATTGTTTGCTATTCCTTGACTTGATATTACATGTGTTTCCATTATACTTTGTTTTCCTTGTGAACTTATTAACTGTTGTTAATTTTTGAATTCTTTGAGATATCCCTTATTGTGTTATTACTTGGTCATTTCTTGTTATTCTGTAGTATACATATATATTGAATTGCACAGGTTTATGTGGGTGTCTGGTCCTATGCTTGTCACTACTTCGCCGGGATAGGCCAGGCACTTACCAGCACATGGGGTCGGTTGTGCTGATACTACACTTCGTGCGTTTTTGCACAGGTCCAGGTTACGATCAGGAGCAGCAGCAGTAAATCGATTGCGTGGGAGTTGATCATATTTGAGACCGAGGTATCTTGCAGACGTCCGTAGGCCCGGCGTCTCTCTCTTTATTTATGTTACTAGCTGTAGTCTCTTTGTTCCGAGACAAACAAAATTATGTTATATTTCTTTCAAACTTTTATGTGTAGTATTCGGTAGTAGTTCGTGAGTTGGTGACTCCACGTCTTGGGTAGAGGATTTCAGGTATGATTTTCATCTTGTAATTAGTTATTTCTATTTCGATAAAGTATTCCACATTTATTTAATTAAAATTGTGTTAAAAACAGGATAGTATGAATACAGTGGCTTGCCTAGCTACCACGAGTAGGCGCTATCACGATCCTGATGTTGGGGGAAAATCCGGGTCGTGACATATGTAGTTACTACTGTTGTTTACTGTATACTCCAATTTCAATTGTGCATCACATTGATGTTATTATGTATTATCTAAGAAAGAAGGAAAAATATGGCCCTAACATCAAGACAAGGTTTACAACAACTGATTGCTTGTTCAAGACAAAGATTGAAGCAATATATGAGAAGTTCACTAGTTGTCCGCCGGATGTAAGGAATTCTGTGATTAAACATGAGGATGACATTGCTGAATATATACTATGCTACAAGATTCTTGCAAATGTTCCATGGGATGTTGTTGATTATGTGCTCATGCCTGTTAACATTGTTGATAACTTTCTTTGGTTGTTGCTAGTCTTTGACATAAAGGATAGACAACTTTATGTTTATGATTCATTGGTAAGAGCAAAGCGTAATCAATCTGTTCAGACAATGGTTGACAAGTTTGCAAGAATCATTCCTCTATATTTGTCATGCACTGGTTTCTATGGTAAACGCAAAGATATTGACTTCAAGAATTCAAAGTCATACATTAAAAAAGCGGTTACCGACCCTCTCGACATTCAGTGGCTGGTTGCTGAGATTCCACAACAAAAAGAAGTCTCACTGTAAATAAATTATTCTCCCTTTCTATATTGTTTATCCTATTTTTATTTGTAGTTTGATATATAATGACAAATGATCATTTAATGCAGGGATTGTGGTGTATATGTTGCTTCTTTTGCTGAATATGTTACCTGTGGTGACTTTTTCATCCCAAAGGAAGATTTGAGTGATATTGTCCCATATCGTATTCACTATGGAGCTCAACTATGGGATTACGCCACAAAGAAGATAGAAGATGGCCCAATTAGCGAGAGTGAGGTTACAGGCAGACTTGCTAGAAGGAAGGGTGCACCGGCAAAAAACGAGAGGACTAAAGTTCAACGAAAGAAGAGATGATTTCTGTTATTCTTAGATGTGTCTCTGTAATTTGGTACTTGTATTGTTAAACAATGTAGGAATTATGTTTCTTAGTTTTTGTAAAAGATGATTGTTATCTACGAGATATTATACTCGCGTAGTCGAGTTATATCATATTTTTATAAATGTCAGTTGTTACAAATAGATATACAATTGAACTACATTTAACTACAACTATAAATGTAAATTGTTGTGAGCACGTGATTTTTGCCCTATATGAGAATTACTCCCAAAAATTCAAAATAAAAGAGTTTGTGTTTGTTTGCAATATTTATAGATTTTCTGTTATATTTCTCCAATTGTTTGCGTTTGTGTGTGCATGCTTATTTGATTAAATTAATTAAAAATACAAAAAAAAATATATATGTTGTAATAGAATTTAGGATTTAATTTTAATTTTTTTAAGTTAATTAGTAAATTGCTTATTTTACGAAATGAAAAAATCACAAAAAATGTGTAAGTTTGTATTTTAGTATTTAAAGTCAAAATTATGTGATTTTATTTTAAATTGTATGTAATAATTATTAGTATAACTTAATTAGTACTCTTATAATTTAATTTGATTTTTTGTGGTATAGTTAGAATTTTTGTTCTAATAAATTAGGTGCTAGTAATAAAAAGAAGAAGAAAAATTGGAAAAAAAAAAAACAAAACTGGACCAAAGTCCAGGTCCAATTCAACAAAAAATCAGGCCCAAAACAAAAACCTAACCCTAATCTATCTAATACCCAACCCAAAATCCGGTAGACCCGTCTCAAAACCCGCCCTGTCGCCCAAAACGGTCCCGTTTCATTTATAGGAGGATCTGGACCGTTGGATTCCATTGATCCAACGGCCCAAATTAAACCTAGCATTTTGGCATAACAAAAGACCCCAATACCCATTTTATTCCCTCATTCACAAAATAGCCCCCCCCCCCCCCCTTCTTCAACCTCGTCTCTCTTAGAGACGAAAAAACCCTAGCAGCCGCCCCCTCTCCCCTCGCCTGAAAGCTCGGCGGCAACAACACCGCCGGCCACCCAAACCATCATTCCTGAATCCCCAAACTCCCATCTCCACGAATCCTGGCCTCAATTCATTCGAATCAAACCCAAAAGCCCCAAGCCCCAATTTGAGCCTATGAACCCTAGAAAAATAAGATCAAGATTTTCTGTCAAATAATAGAGTTTAATTGAGTTATTCTCGGTTGAGAACATTTCAATTAAACTCTATTTGACCTCAAAGTGGTCAACCTAGTTCAAGTCGTGAATTCTGAGGTAATTCTTTATTTTTCTTCTGTTCCTTTGTTCAAATCTTGTTGTTCGTCTGTTTGTTTGAGATGATTCTTTACTATTTTTATTTTATCATTTTGTTCTCTTCTTCTCCGATCTCAAGACCGTTTATTTGGTCGAAAATCTTGGTTTTGTTTAATTGTTTGTTTGGTTATTAGTGTGTATTTGAGTCGATTAATATAGGCGAATCAATGTACTTGGTCCTATTTTCTACCTGGAAGTATGGGTCATTGATTCGTTCATCGATTATTGTTTATCGATTATGCGCGTTGTAATCGATTAGACGAACACTGTCGTAGGTTTGGCTATTAAAATAAGATAGAGATGCCATTGGCATTGCAAAATTGATATGAGGCATTGTCAATTCTGACAGTTTGTTGATTTTGGTTTTTAATTGGGGTTTAGTTGTTAGTTCATCATAAATTAAGGGTTAAAGGGAGTGCGAGGCACATAGGATTTGCTGGACAGTAGATATTAGTGGAATTCACTGAACGGCAGACCCTTGTGTTGTCTTCAGGGATTTGTTTAACAGCAAATCCCATGCCAGACAATTTTTAATGGCTAAAACAGGGGAATAATGGGCTGGGAATCAGTTTTGATTTGTTTGAATTTAAAATTGGATAAAACAAATGAGCACCCATCTTAATTGATTAAAATAAGGCAATAAGACATCTGATAATGGGTTGCTCAAATTAGTCAGTGGAAAATACAGTTTTCTAATAATTTGAGTGGTAAAACAGGCTGTAGAGGGGCTGCTAAGCTGATGTTTAAGGCTATAAAAAAGTTAGAAATCAGACATAAAAGGGGGAACATGTTTTAACAAAAAAAAAAAAAGCTTTGTAAATAATAGAATTCATACACTGCATTACACTGGAAAAAACATAGAGAGAGATAGACTTTCATACCCATTTGAGAGTTTTTAATTATTAAAAACAGAGAAACAGAGGAGATTTTCACACCCTAGGGGAAATCAATAGAAATAGAAGAGTGAGTCTGAAGTTGAAAGATAGATTCTTTGAGAGAAATATATTGTTTTGTTGTAATCCCTCTTCTAATTCTTGAAGTTTTCAACATCGGAAGCAACTTGTGATTCACTTGGAGTTTTAAAGAGGATTTGATATTGGTTTTTTTGTTGGAATTTTGGGTCTGGAAGTATTGAAACTACTTTTTCATTGGTATTATATTGAAAAAGAATTCCTTGGTTCCTTTTCGTTAAGTCTGGAGCTGTGGTTTGTTACCACTGGTACATTGCTGATCAGCTGTTACTATCTAGATACTGCCTCCTTACTTCCTTTTGTTTTCGGATTCCAGGTACTATCGTGAAACTCAGTCTTGTATAGCTCTTCTGCTGGGAAGTGAAATAAATTGAGGATTTTGTCATGATTCATCATTTTAGCTTTATTATATCTTAAGCGATTTTATGTTTTGGATTTACTGTATGACATAATATAGCGGAATGTATAACTGGACTGCTTGAATCATAGACTGTAATCCGTAGTTGACTAACTTTAGATTTGTACCTTTGTTAATTGTTTAGCTTAGCCATGTTTTGTTTAGTTTAATGATAATTAACCTAATTAATGTCGTAAGGTAATAGCTTTGAATATTCCAGGCAGTGGTGAAGTTTTAAGGTCTTAAAATTTGGGTGCTATATGAATTAACAATTGAAATGTATCTAGATGATAAAATTCAACATTAGTGTCGGAATCACGTTTTAATCTTAGAGCGAGTTCAAATCGTGTACTGCATTTCTTTGATTCAAGTGTACGAATAGCATTACCATTTCAATGAAATTAGATAATTCTTAAATACAATAAAAGATAGTAATTGTGTTTGGTTGAATTTAAAAATGTTAACAAAGCTATAATGACCCATTTCGATGCATTTCATGCAAGTGGATTACTTTAAGGTCCAGCTTGTCCATTCCTAAATAATGAAATTTTGGGCCAGCATTTCAAGGCCCAAAGCTGTTAAGCTTTAAGTAAAATCAAAGGTCACAAGTACAATAGTATCATAAATAAATAATTAGGAACGTGGAAAATTAATCCGTAAATATAAAATTGGGTCTTGGGTCATGTAGCAAGTTTAAGCTAAAAGATTTTACCCTTTTGTTTAAACGCGGACTTGAATTCTAGATTCGAATTTATATTTGTGAATTAATTAATCATTAGAGGCAAAACAAAAAATAGAAAAAGTTAGATACTTTGGTCTGTCCTTTAATAAATAAAATGAGACGAGCCCCGCTAAATAATGTATAAATCATGGTGCCCTCGTAAATGTATATATATTCAAATAATTAGATTTTGGGACGAGCCATTTAGCTAATTTCACGGCCCTTCGCAAAGTAGTAATACGTTAGTCATTTTAGGTGTGGTTTTAATCATTTTACCTTTCTTAAATACGGGTGTGCATTTCATGCAACTCGAACCCAAATTCAAAAATTTTGAATAATAATGTGTCGAGGATCCGGGTGCATTTCATGTGACGTGATCCGAAAATACGTTCTTAAACAACGTTCATTTTCTTAAATAATAATAATTGACAAGAAGCTCGGATTTGAGTGAGTTTAAAAGGAGAAACACCCGGATAACATGACAACTCAGTTAGAACTAGACTTGCAATATCAATTGAGTTAGCTCATAATAAAGTCGATAGATAATAGTGTAACTGTAATTAATTCGTCCTATTCCTTAAATAATCCTTATATTTTCTCACATATGTATATATAGTTAAGTAACCTTTGATCTAAACTAAGTAAGTAATTTAAATGTTAGCATAAACTCATTAGTAGAGATTAAAGTTTGAGACAGTTTGTTAGTTAAAGCTTCGTGTACAATATATAGTTGATTCGGAGCTAGTGATCCATGTACTGATTTTCCTCTATTTTGATGGGAAAAAAATGCAATTGAGTTTAATCTTATTAATTTATGTTTATTCTGCTGTGAGTTTCTTATTTCTATTGTCGCTGTTCCAATTTAATTTGGGCCCAAGAGATAACGTGGGCCTGAACTACTGTGTGAAACTAATTGGGCTGTCAGGCGGAAGCTCGAAGACAGCCCGGGTCTTTAAGACCTGGGCAAGATCTGCCCTCGTTTAAGTATGCATGTCGAGGCCCAGGCCCAATAAAACAATGACAATGGTCTGGGCCCAAGATTGAAATGAGATGATAATCGGACTAAGGGAAAAACATATATATAGAAAATGTAGTTGAACAATAGGATTGGACTTTAAAAAATAATTGGGATGAGCCTCGCGCGATATTAAATAGTTGGGCTCCCTTTAGTAATAAGATAACACAAATAGACCCGGGAAGGCTATTAGCAAACTCCATAGCCTCACCCAAAATAATTAAAAGCCGATAGACCTTCTAGGGCACGATTTAATATACTTTCCCTATGAACGAGTGTGCATTTGGTGCAACTCAAATCTTAAATCCCGGCCAAGCCGGAATGTACCAAAAGTCACAGGCGTACTGGTTGCGGTGTGACTCAAGGTGCATTTTCGCGATGTCGCAATTCTATAAAATACTAAAGTAAACGCACACACGTATTGTTAAAATCTTTAATGAGTCAAACAAGAGTCGAGAACGATAATTGAGCGACCGTGCAAGAACCACGGAATCTGGGAGTGCCTGACACCTTCTCCCGGGTTAACAGAGCTCCTTATCCAGATCTTTGTTTCGCGGACATTAATAAAAGAGTCAATTTCCTCGGATTCGGGATTAACAGGTGACTTGGGACACCATTGTTTTCCCAAGTGGCGACTCTAATAATTAAATAAATTGATCCCTAACCGACTGTCCTTTAAGTGGAAAAACTCCTTCCCTGATTATTATTATATCCTTTATCGGGGTGTAGTATTGAACAGTGACACATTATGTTTGTGCAGAAAAAAAGGAGGTGTGACAGCTCTGGCGACTCTGCTGGGGAATATCGACCCAGAACTTTGGTTTTAGGGTTTAAGAACTCGAGCTCCTTAGAATTGCCGTTCTTCATATTATTTGACTTCGTTTTATAATTTGAACAACAACATGCTATGTGTTTTACCGCTTTGATACTGCGTGGATTCTATATAAAAATTGTGCCGAAAACCTTTCTCTTCTTCACCCCCGGGGATGTGCTTACTGGTTGAGACTCCCCTTTCTGTTAAGTTATCCCAAAATTAAGAACCAGAGGCCGGATAAGTTACAAAGCCGATTGACTCCGCGAGTCACCGGTACATAGCCCCCTCCTCGATTCGAGTTGTCTGCTCGGGTACACAGGCCTAACACTCTATGAAATTATAAGATGTTGAATATAGGTCTAGGACGATTATTTGCATCATATCTGACTTAGGGGACTCAACACACGGGTTGGGTCCGTCTAGGACAGGTAACCCGGTATTTAAAAGACCGAGCATATTATGTGTTGTATTTTATTGTCCTTGATCGTTATGCGGATCGGCAAAATTCCCGAGGATAGAAAAGTGTTGAAAAGAAAAGAGAGAAATTGGAACTAATGAAAAGAAAGCGTATTCGGAAAATCTGAAAATTCGAAAAAAAATTGGTTTTGTTGTTGAAATAATTGGTCAACTAATCTGACCGAACTACGCAGGTTTGATTCTTGCCATTAGGCGGGATACGTAGGCAACCCTTAAACGGGTCTAACCACATCTTTTAAAAAAATATATATATAAGACCAAAAAGATTTTTCTTTTCAAACAATCGGAGTGATTACTATTTTTGGAAACGGCCGAATGTTCCGAAAGGACGCCGGAAGGCTGTTTTGGCGAAAATGGCAACTTCGAGAGTCATGTCTTTTTCAAAAATAAAAATTTGCATTGAAAAAAAAAAGATTTTTCTTTCCATAATAAAATCGCCTTAATAAATGTGCATGATGAGCACAATAGTGAATGAACCTTTCGCCTTAATGAATAAAATCCCTTTGGAGCTGAGACTATGGTGGCACGACATGGGAACAAAAAGTCAAAACTGGATCAAAGGCTACTTAAAGGATCTCACGGGGTTGTTGGACATAGTTCCCCGAGGCGACATAATTAGAGCACTGGTCACGTATTGGGATTCTGCATACAATGTACTACATCTTCCGGACTTTGAACTCACTCCTACTCTGGAGGAGATTGCTTTCTACATAGAGAAGAATGATGTCCCCTTGAAAGGAAAATACCCGGTATCCCCGAGAGTAGTAACGTTGCATCGCTTTTTGGATTCTTTGAAAATTGCTAAGAATGTCCACAATAAGGATTTATCCAACGGATTTTGCGCCCTGAACTTCATTTATAGTAGATACGGACATGTCGAGGGTTTCAACGACTCCATAAACAAGCTATGTAGCAAGTCCAATCGAGCAAAGTGGGAGGAGCATCGACGGTTTGCTTTCTTAGTGGCATTTCTCGGAGTTATCATATTTCCGAGAAAAGATGGGCACATCAATATAAAGGTTGCTGGGGTAGCAAGCACTTTGGTAGTCCAAGACAATTGTACTTTAGCTCCAATGATTTTAGCTGACATCTACCGTGCCTTGATTGCATGCAAAGCTGGAGCCAACTTCTTTGAGGGATGCAACTTGATTTTGCAGATTTGGTTGATTGAACATCTATGCCATCATCCTTCGTTCTCAAGTTATGGGCCGACTGGAAGAACATGCCTTGAAGAATTTTACACGAGAACAAAAGAAGTTAAATTGCCAGAGGGAGTAAAGGACTGGATTTCGCATCTACGATCATTGACCGACGGCCAGATTGATTGGACATATGATTGGTTACCTCTTGACGAGGTGATTTATATGCCGACAGAAGGGTCACACTTTTTTATCATGGGTTTAAAAAGTATCCAGCCTTATGCCCCGTACAGGGCACTGCGACAGCTTGGTAGATGTCAAGTTATACCAAAGGACGGGGACCTCAGTTCACAAGTGATAGAGATTAGTCCGGATGGTCAATTCCCGGAAGCAAAGGTCCGTCAGATTTGGAATGAATGTCAAATCTTAAAGGTAGATACTTGTGTGCAGAACAGAGCTCGAGGTGAAGTGTCGTCCGGGTATTCCGCATGGTATCAACGGGGTATTGAGCACGACCAACCTTCAAAAAGACTCACTTGCAAGATCTGGTGGAGCAATCTAAAGAAAACATGAATTGGGCGGCCAAGGAGAGCGAATATAAGGCCAAGATCAGCTTGCTGGAATAATAGTTGAGAGATCTCCAGTTTGAGAGCTGTTTGAGGCAGCATCCGACGAGGGAGATAAAAACCATCTGAAGAAAGAAAATGAAATGCTGAAGGCTCAGGTTGCTAAGATGAAAATTGCATCCGAGACCCCTGTTCGCTTAGCCCGAGATGAGAAACTAATTGAAACTCTTCGGCACAAGGTGAATGACTACAGTTTCGACTTAGGCAAAGTAGAAAAGGAGTTAGTCAGAGCCCAAAAGCAAATGGCCAGAGATGCCGAAGAAAGAGCCAGGTTGGTTCAACAGCTACAGGATAAGCATGAGTTTGAGGTAGCTCGACTAAGAAAGAAGATTGTTACAGCCACTGTCAAAAGTAACAAGGTCATCAAAGATCTCGAAGAAGAAAGAGAACATTGTTACACGACCATGGCTCGGTTAGAGTTTGAGCTAAAGCGAATGCAAAAGGAGAACCAACGCACTTTAGATGCTCGCACCGAACAGATCAGCCGATTGCTTCAAGAGAAAGGGGTTATTCGAGAGAAAATTGTTCATATTACTCAGTATATCACTCGGAAGATCCAGCTATGCGAAGATATGTCCCAGGGAACCTTTGTGTCAGCAGTGAAATTCTTTGTACATCAAGTCATGTCCGACCTGGATAGGCTCCAAAAAGGATTAGCATATAGGCCCGCGGCAAGACCGAACGATGTCTCGCAGGCACTAGGAGCACTGATGTATTCTTACAGCATGCATTCTGTATTTATATTTCTTTGCATTAGTAGTGCAACACCATTTTGTAAACCGATGTTTTGAGCTATCAATGAAAATCAAGAGTTGTTGTCAATCTTTTTGCTTTATATCAATTCTTTATTTACGATAGGCAAATAAATAGGAACGCAAATTAATAAAGAAAATAAGGAAAAAGAAAAGAGAGAAAGGAAAAGAAAAAAGAGAAAAGAAGAAAAGAAAGAATGATGAGATTGGTTCAAAATAAACAAAGGCCGGGATGATGCATGACGATCCAAGGAAAATGTGTTTATTCTAAATCGTTGCATATTATCTCTTCATGTGCTAACCACTAACGTGTGTTGCTGTTTATGAGATCCAGATTCTTGTTGGCAACTGGCATTCTGGCTACTCATCCCTACAACACAAGATCTAAGAAAATGACAAAGGTCATGTCACAAGAAATTGAAGCAACAGTCATGGATCCCGTCCAGGAGGAGGAAGTTGTGGACGTGACAGGGATGAAGGAAGAGATGTGCAAACTTAAACAGTAGATGGCTGAGATGTACCAGGCTTGGTCGAGGGGTCAACCCTTGCCTTCTTATCCTACTAACCCCGCATACATCCCTCCAACCAATCCCAACCCTGAGCCACCCACTATGAACTCGTCCTCTACATATCCCGACTATCACCACTACTATGCTTCTACCTCTCAAGTGCCACCACCTCTGTCAAAACAAGTGCCACCCCAGCCACCCCAGGTTGCTCTGGTATATGTAGCACCTCTACCTGCTGCCTTGCATAAGTCATCTAGTGAACCATTGTTTCATGTACAAGACACCCACTACTACCTACCTGAGCCGACCTTCCGGCAGCATGAATCTCATACTCCATTAATGGAGGCAATCGAAGAGAAACATGTTAAGAATGCAGAACAGGAGGAGATGGCCAGGAAAATGAAGAGTTTGGAGCACGCCTTTCGTAACATGCAAGGGTTAGGGGGACAAGTAAGTGTGGAGTACAAAGACCTATGTCTGTTTCCAGAAGTGCAACTTCCTGTCGGATTCAAGTTGCCAAAGTTTGACATGTACAATGGACACGAAGATCTGGTGGCCCATCTTAGAGGATACTGCAGTAAGATGTGGGGCGCAGGTGGAAGGGATGAGCTTATGATGGCATACTTCAGCCAAAGTTTGAGTGGTTTCGCGTTGGAATAGTACACGCGCAAAGATCACACCAGATGGTTTGTCTGGGATGATCTCGCACAGGCATTTGCGAACCATTTTCAGTATAATTTGGAAATCATACCGGATAGGTTGTCACTCACTAAGATGGAAAAGAAACCTGGTGAAAGCTTTAGAGAGTACAGTTTTAGGTGGAGAGATTAGGCTGCGAGGGTGGACCCGCCGATGAAAGAAAGTGAAATGGTGGACTGTTTCTTGCAGGATTTGGAGCCTACCTACTATGGACACCTAGTGTCAGCCATTGGGAAGAATTTTAATGAAGTTGTAAAAATGGGAAGTTTCGTGGAAGAAGGATTGAAAACTAACAAGATTATGAGTTTTTCAGCAATCAAGGCCACAAATCAGGCCATTCAGACTGGGAGCGGAGGAACCATTGTGAAGAAGAAGAAAGAAGAAGTGTTAGTTGTGGAGAGCAAACCCTGGAACCGCAGCCAATACCATCACCCACCACGACCATATCAGCCATACCCACCAACCACATACAACCCACCAGTATCATACAACCCACTTCCACCATACTACCCACCAACTATCCCACACTACCATAATCCACAAGCCCAAACTTATCCACCACCACCACAGGTATGGCGAGCCCAGGCCCCGCAGAATGTTTATCACGTACAAAATACCTACCCTTCTTCTAGAGCTTACAGAAACCCAAACAAACCCAACTTCAGGCCCGACCCAGAGATGAGGAATAGGAATCAGGCTAAGAAAACATTCACCCCACTGGGGGAATCCTATACTAGCCTCTATCACCGATTGAAGGAATTGGGAATATTGAGCCCAATCGAGTCAAAGCTTCCGAACCCACCTTCAAAGAACATCAATCAGTCGGTCAGGTGCGAGTATTGCTCTAGGGCACCGGGACACGACACTGAGAAATGTTGGCATTTGAAGAATGTTATTCAAGAACTCATTGATAGCCGAAGGATTGAGGTACAGGCTCCGGAGGCCCTGAACATTACTCAGAACCCACTGCCGGCTCGTCATGAAGCACATATGATAGAGTTGGCACAAGAGGAGAGCAGCCGAAAACCATCCCGGTCGGTCATGATGATCAAGACCAGCAGCAAAATAGAGAAGGAAATTGAGAAAGGAAAAGTGATAGCTGAAGAACCAGTGAAAAAGCAACCAGCGGTGGAAAATTTGAAAGTTGTGGTACCAGGTGTAAAACCAGTGTTGACAGTGAATGGTGCAAGCATGGAACCGGTAATTATAAGGCCAGTAGTACAGATGCTGGTGGTAGATACCAAGATTGTACCTTGGAACTACAACAAGGTGGCAGTAGTATACAAAGGGAAAGAAGTGACTGGAGAGATCAATGAGACGCACGGTCTAACTCGTTCCGGGAGGTATTTTGCCCTGGAAGAGTTAAGAAAAATAAAGGTAGTGAAAGAAAGTCATTTGAAGAAGCCTGTGTCCGAAGAAGAAGCAGAAGAGTTCCTCAAGAAGATAAAATCTCAGGATTACTCCATAGTGGAACAATTGAGGAAAACACTCGCACAAATCTCTTTGCTCTCATTGTTGATCCACTCGGAAGAACACAGGAAAGCATTGATGAAGATATTGAATGAGGCGCATTGTCACGACCCTAGTTCACCAATTGTGAACATGTCGTGATGGCACCCAGTCCACACGACTAGGCAAGCCTAACATGTTGCGGAATATACAAGTTATAAATACTTAAATAAGAAACAGCGGAAAAATAGCATAAAAGATATGTAATCCGTGCCGCTTGGCACATACATCCATCACCCAATGAATAAAACACTACCAAGATCCGGAACCCCATGGTAACACAGACTAAAAGGGAAATACAACTGTGGCTCTATGTGTAAAGAGTATCTAACAACGAAATGAAGAAAAATGTCAACTAGTAATACTAGAATAGAAGGGAAGCCTCCGGATCCGCGGACATAGCAGATCATACCTCAAAGTCTCCCAGAAAGCTGCAGAATCTCCTAGTACGAGCCTGCTCTGATGTACCTGGATCTGCACAACAAAAGTGTGCAGAAGAGTAGCATGAGTACACCACGGCGGTACTCGGTAAGTGCCAAGCCTAACCTCGATGGAGTAGTGACGAGGTAGGTCAGGGCCCTACTGAGAAACAATAATATAATGATGAAAACAAAATAAACAGTTTATATGATAATAATTTCCAAAATAACAACATTATGATAATTACTGCAACTGTCTATGATTAAGCTAATAACAAATAACCAACTCAAATAAACAAATCCAGGATCTGTGGGAATTTAACCCACAGTCCCATTCTCGGTACCTCTGGGTCTCCGGGAATCGAACCCGCGGCCCATGTCTCAATAATATCTCAATAACTCAGGATCTCCGGGAATCGAACCCGCAGTCCCTACCAATAAGTCAGGATAGCGCAGGATCTCCGGGAATCGAACCCGCAGTCCATATCTCAATAACTCGGGATCTCCGGGAATCGAACCCGCAGTCCACAAACAATATCACTCCGGGTCTCTGGGAATCGAACCCACAGCCCTGGGATCTCCGCCAGTCACTCCGATGAATAAGTAGTGCTCACCGGTATAAAAGGGCGGACTTGGTCAGCCGATCCACAATAACCCAAATAGAATCAAACTTCCTAATAGTCCGTGGAAGCCCAGATACAAAGTCCATGGTGATGCGCTCCCATTTCCACTCTGGAATCTCAATCCGCTGCATCAATCCACCCGGACGCTGATGCTCATACTTCACCTGCTGGCAGTTGAGGCATCTGGAAACATAATCAACTATATCCCTCTTCATCCGCCTCCACCGGTAATGCTGTTTCAAGTCCTGATACATCTTCGCGGCACCCGGATGGATGGAATATCGCAAACTATGGGCCTCTGCTAGAATCAGCTCTCGAAGATCATCTACATTGGGCACACAGATACGCCCCTGCATCCTCATAACTCCATCATCCCCGATGGTAACATCTCGAGCATCACCACGCCGAACTCTATCCCGAAGGACAAGCAAATGAGGGTCGTCGAACTGACGCTCCCTGATGCGGTCAAATAGAGAAGACCGAGAAACCACACAAGCTAGAACCCGGCTGGGCTCCGAAAGATCCAGTCTAACAAACTGCCTGGCTAAAGCCTGAACATCCATCGCCATAGGCCTCTCCGAAGCTGGTAGATATGCCAAACTCCCCAAACTCTCTGCCCGACGACTCAAGGCATCGGCAACCACATTAGCCTTGCCCGGATGATAGAGAATAGTAATATCATAGTCCTTCAGTAGCTCCAACCATCTCCTCTAACGCATATTCAGGTCCTTCTGCTTAAGCAAGTGCTGCAAGCTCCGGTGATCGGTGTAGATCTCACAAGGAACCCCATATAAATAATGACGCCAAATTTTCAAGGCGTGAACAATGGCAGCTAGCTCCAAATCATGAACATGGGGTAATTCTTCTCATGCACCTTCAACTGTCTCGACGCGTAGGCAATCACCCTACCGTCCTGCATCAATACCGCACCGAGTCCAACTCGTGAGGCATCACAATATACGGTATAGGACCCCGAACCTGTAGGCAACATCAATATAGGGGCCGAAGTCAAAGCTGTCTTGAGCTTCTGAAAGCTCGCCTCACACTCGTCTGTCCACTGAAAAGGGCACCCTTTTGGGTCAATCTAGTCATAGGTGCTGCAATCGAAGAGAACCCCTCTACGAAACGACGGTAGTAGCCCACCAAACCAAGGAAACTGCGAATCTCAGTAGCGGAGGAGGGTCTGGGCCAACTCTGCACGGCCTCCACCTTCCTCGGATCTACTCGAATACCATCACTCGATACCACGTGGCCCAAAAATGCCACCGAACTCAACCAGAATTCACATTTAGAGAACTTGGCATAAAGCTGCTTCTCCCTCAGAATCTGAAGCACTATCCTCAAATGTTGCTCGTGCTCTTCCCGACTCCGAGAATATACTAGAATATCATCAATGAAGACAATCACGAACGAGTCCAGATAAGGCCTGAACACACCGTGCATCAAATGCATAAATGCTGCTGGGGCATTAGTCAACCCAAAAGACATCACGAGGAACTCATAGTGACCATACCGGGTCCTGAAGGCAGTCTTCGGGATATCTGGCTCCCGAATCTTCAGCTGGTGATACCCGGAGCGCAAATCAATCTTAGAAAACACATGTGCGCCCTGTAACTGGTCAAATAAATCATCAATACGGGGCAAAGGATACCGGTTCTTCACTGTAACCTTATTCAGCCGACGATAGTCAATACACATACGCATAGAACCGTCCTTTTTCTTCACAAACAATACAGGAGCACCCCAAGGCGAAACACTGGGTCGAATAAAACCCTTGCCCAATAACTCCTGTAACTGATCCTTCAACTCCTTTAATTCGGGAGGAGCCATACGGTACGGTGGAATAGAAATGGGCTGAGTGCCCGGCAACAAGTCAATAGCAAAGTCAATGTCTCTGTCAGGCGGCATGCCCGGAAGATCAGCTGGAAATACATCAGCAAAGTCACGTACCACATGAACAGAATCAATAGAGGGAGTGTCAACACTGACGTCCCGCACATAGGCTAGATAAGCAGCACACCCATTCTCAACCATACGCTGAGCTCTGAGAAAAGAAATAACACGGCTAGGGGTGTGATCTAGAGTACCACTCCACTCAATACGTGGAATGCCTGGCATAGCCAGCGTCACGGTCTTGGCGTGACAATCAAGAATAGCATAATGGGGCGACAACCAGTCCATGCCCGGAATAATATCAAAATCGACCATCCCGAGCAGTAATAGATTCGCTCTGGTCTCAAAATCACAAATGGTAACCAAACACGACCGATATACGCGGTCCACTACCAAAGAATCACCCACCGGAGTGGAAACATAAATGGGGGCACTCAAAGAATCCCGAGGCACACCCGGATGAGAAGCAAAGTAAGAAGACACATATGAAAAAGTGGAACCAGGGTCGAATAGAACCGATGCCTCCCTGTGACTAACCATAATAATACCTGTGATAACAGAGTCAGATGCAACAGCCGCAGCGCGATCAGGAATAGCATAGAATCTAGCCTGTCCCCCCTCTCGAGGGCGGCCTCTGGAACCCTGACCCCCGCCCCTGGATGGCTGGGCAGGTGGAGTGGCAGCTGAGGCTGAAATGATAGCCTGCTGACCCCGAGAACCACGCGGATGCTGTGATGACCGATGAGGGGCTCCTCTCCTGCGCCTGGGGCACTCCCTAACCAGGTGGTGAGTATCCCCGCACTCAAAACAAGCTCTGGGAGGATGCGGTGGCTGTGACTGACCGGCCTCACCCCCACTAGTCTGACCCCTGGAAGGACCCCGCGCAGGAGGTGCACTGGAAACTGGGGAGCATAATAAGGCTTCTAAGGTGCTGGAAGACCTGGAGTACTACCGGCTGCGGGCAATGCCGAGTGAACTGGTCGACCGGAATAACCCCTGCCAAAACGACCGGCTGATGAAGTGCGGGCACCGGAGAAATGGCCCGACTCACGAGACCTCTTGGCCTCTCTCTCTCTCTCCGCTCTCTAGGGAGCATACTCTCGATCCTCTTGGCAATGCTAACTGCCTGCTGATAAGATATATCTGTCTCCAACTCTCTGGCCATGCTGGATCGGATAGGCGGAATCAGGCCCTCAATAAATCTCCGCACTCTCTCCCGAACCGTGGCTACCAAGGCCGGTGCATGCCTGGCCAGACGGGTGAAACTGATGGCATACTCCGATACTGACATGGAGCCCTGTCGCAACGGCTCAAACTCCGAGCGCCAAGAATCCCTAAGGCTCTGTGGAACAAACTCCCTCAAAAATAGATCTGAAAACTGCGTCCAAGTCAATGAAGCAGACTCCTCTGGACTATCCAACTCATACGTGCGCCACCAATCATAAGCGGCCCCACGAAACTGAAAAGCAGTGAAGGAAACCCCGCCGGTCTCCACAATCCCCATAGTACGAAGAATACGATGACACTCCTCTAGAAAACCCAATGCATCATCTGAAGCCAAACCACTAAACACTGGAGGGTCATATTTCTTGAACCTCTCTAATCTACGCTGCTCGTCCTCGGAGGCAGCTGGTCCACCTCCTGGTTGTGCTGGGGCGGCAGGAGGCATAACCAAAACATCTGGAACATGTCCCACTGGCACACGCTGCTCCGGTGTAACGGCTACGGGAGTCCGGGCCCCTCCCCCGGCCTGAGATGTAGCTGCAACAAGAGGAAGCAGTCCTGCCTGGGCTAAAGTGGTATACATGCTCATGAACTGAGCCAGGGTCTCCTGTAGTGCTGGAGTAGTAGCAGCTGTAGTCGGTGTACCAGGTGCCTGCGCTCCAACCTGGTCTACCGGTGGCACCTCAGCGGCAGCGCGCGATGGTGCTGTGGCTGCACCTCGGGCGCGTCCTCGTCCTCTACCTCGGCCCCGGCCTCTGACGGCAGCAACAGGGGGCGCGGGTACCTGATCATCGCGGTTAGCTCGTGTCCTCACCATCTGTGAGAGAATAGAAAGTAGTAGTTTAGATTTTTGATGCCAAAAATGTCGCACGACAAGGAATCCAAAAGAAATGAAGAGTTTCCTAAACGGTTACATAGCCCCTCGTAGATAAATACAGACGTCTCCGTATCGATCAGCGAGACTCTAAGTAACCGGTCTGTGTCCCGTGACTCCTATGAACCTAGTGCTCTGATACCAACTTGTCACGACCCTAGTTCACCAATTGTGAACATGTCGTGATGGAACCCAGTCCACACGACTAGGCAAGCCTAACATGTTGCGGAATATACAAGTTATAAATACTTAAATAAGAAACAGCGGAAAAATAGCATAAAAGATATGTAATCTGTGCCGCTTGGCACATACATCCATCACCCAATGAATAAAACACTACCAAGATCCGGAACCCCACGGTAACACAGACTAAAAGGGAAATACAACTGTGGCTCTATGTGTAAAGAGTATCTAACAACGAAATGAAGAAAAATGTCAACTAGTAATAATAGAATAGAAGGGAAGCCTCCGGATCCGCGGACGTAGCAGATTATACCTCGAAGTCTCCCAGAAAGCTGCAGAATCACCTAGTACGAGCCTGCTCTGATGTACCTGGATCTGCACAACAAAAGTGTGCAGAAGAGTAGCATGAGTACACCACGGCGGTACTCGGTAAGTGCCAAGCCTAACCTCGATGGAGTAGTGACGAGGTAGGTCAGGGCCCTACTGAGAAACAATAATATAATGATGATAACAAAATAAACAGTTTAAATGATAATAATTTCCGAAATAACAACATTATGATGATTATTGCAACTGTCTACAATTAAGCTAACAACAAATAACCAACTCAGATAAACAAATCCAGGATCTGTGGGAATTTAACCCACAGTCCCATTCTCGGTACCTCTGGGTCTCCGGGAATCGAACCCGCGGCCCATGTCTCAATAATATCTCAATAACTCAGGATCTCCGGGAATCGAACCCGCAGTCCACATCTCAATAATATATCAATAGCGCAGGATCTCCGGGAATCGAACCCGCAGTCCATATCTCAATAACTCGGGATCTCCGGGAATCGAACCCGCAGTCCACAAACAATATCACTCCGGGTCTCTGGGAATCGAACCCACAGCCCTGGGATCTCCGCCAGTCACTCCGATGAATAAGTAGTGCTCACCGGTATAAAATGGGCGGACTTGGTCAGCCGATCCACAATAACCCAAATAGAATCAAACTTCCTAATAGTCCGTGGAAGCCCAAATACAAAGTCCATGGTGATGCGCTCCCATTTCCACTCTGGAATCTCAATCCGCTGCATCAATCCACCCGGACGCTGATGCTCATACTTCACCTGCTGGCAGTTGAGGCATCTGGAAACATAATCAACTATATCCCTCTTCATCCGCCTCCACCGGTAATGCTGTTTCAAGTCCTGATACATCTTCGCGGCACCCGGATGGATGGAATACCGCGAGCTATGGGCCTCTGCTAGGATCAGCTCTCGAAGATCATCTACATTGGGCACACAGATGCGGCCCTGCATCCTCATAACTCCATCATCCCCGATGGTAACATCTCGAGCATCACCACGCCGAACTCTATCCCGAAGGACAAGCAAATGAGGGTCGTCGAACTGACGCTCCCTGATGCGGTCAAATAGAGAAGACCGAGAAACCACACAAGCTAGAACCCGGTTGGGCTCCGAAAGATCCAGTCTAACCAACTGCCTGGCCAAAGCCTGAACATCCATCGCCATAGGCCTCTCCGAAGCTGGTAGATATGCCAAACTCCCTAAACTCTCTGCCCGACGACTCAAGGCATCCGCAACCACATTAGCCTTGCCCGGATGATAGAGAATAGTAATATCATAGTCCTTCAGTAGCTCCAACCATCTCCTCTGACGCATATTCAGGTCCTTCTGCTTAAGCAAGTGCTGCAAGCTCCGGTGATCGGTGTAGATCTCACAAGGAACCCCATATAAATAATGACGCCAAATTTTCAAGGCGTGAACAATGGCAGCTAGCTCCAAATCATGAACAGGGTAATTCTTCTCATGCACCTTCAGCTGTCTCGACGCGTAGGCAATCACCCTACCGTCCTGCATCAATACTGCACCGAGTCCAACTCGTGAGGCATCACAATATACAGTATAGGACCCCGAACCTGTAGGCAATATCAATATAGGGGCCGAAGTCAAGGCTGTCTTGAGCTTCTGAAAGCTCGCCTCACACTCGTCTGTCCACTGAAAAGGGGCACCCTTTTGGGTCAATCTAGTCATAGGTGCTGCAATCGAAGAGAACCCCTCTACTAAACGACGGTAATAGCCCGCCAAACCAAGGAAACTGCGAATCTCAGTAGCGGAGGAGGGTCTGGGCCAACTCTTCACGGCCTCCACCTTCCTCGGATCTACTCGAATACCATCACTCGATACCACGTGGCCCAAAAATGCCACTGAACTCAACCAGAATTCACATTTAGAGAACTTGGCATAAAGCTGCTTCTCCCTCAGGATCCGAAGCACTATCCTCAAATGCTGCTCGTGCTCTTCCCGGCTCCGAGAATATACTAGAATATCATCAATGAAGACAATCACGAACGAGTCCGGATAAGGCCTGAACACACTGTGCATCAAATGCATAAATGCTGCTGGAGCATTAGTCAACCCAAAAGACATCACGAGGAACTCATAGTGACCATACCGGGTCCTGAAGGCAGTCTTCGGGATATCTGGCTCCCGAATCTTCAGCTGGTGATACCCAGAGCGCAAATCAATCTTAGAAAACACATGTGCGCCCTGTAGTTGGTCAAATAAATCATCAATACGGGGCAAAGGATACCGGTTCTTCATTGTAACCTTGTTCAGCTGACGATAGTCAATACACATACGCATAGAACCGTCCTTTTTCTTCACAAACAATACAGGGAGCACCCCAAGGCGAAACACTGGGTCGAATAAAACCCTTGCCCAATAACTCCTGTAACTGATCCTTCAACTCCTTTAATTCGGGAGGAGCCATACGGTACGGTGGAATAGAAATGGGCTGAGTGCCCGGCAACAAGTCAATAGCAAAGTCAATGTCTCTGTCAGGCGGCATGCCCGGAAGATCAGCTGGAAATACATCGGCAAAGTCACGTACCACAGGAACAGAATCAATAGAGGGAGGGTCAATACTGACGTCCCGCACATAGGCTAGATAAGCAGCACACCCCTTCTCAACCATACGCTGAGCTCCGAGAAAAGAAATAACACGGCTAGGGGTGTGATCTAGAGTACCACTCCACTCAATACGTGGAATGCCTGGCATAGCCGGCGTCACGGTCTTGGCGTGACAATCAAGAATAGCATAATGGGGCGACAACCAGTCCATGCCCAGAATAATATCAAAATCGACCATCCCAAGCAGCAATAGATCCGCTCTGGTCTCAAAATCACAAATGGTAATCAAACACGACCGATATACACGGTCCACAGCCAAAGAATCACCCACCGGAGTGGAAACATAAATGGGGGCACTCAAAGAATCCCGAGGCACACCCGGATGAGAAGCAAAGTAAGAAGACACATATGAAAAAGTGGAACCAGGGTCGAATAGAACCGATGCCTCCCTGTGACTAACCAGAATAATACCTGTGATAACAGAGTCAGATGCAACAGCCGTAGCGCGATCGGGAATAGCATAGAATATGGCAAGTCCCCCCTCTTGAGGGCGGCCTCTGGAACCCTGAACCCCGCCCCTGGCTGGCTGGGCAGGTGGAGTGGCAGCTGAGGCTGAAATGATAGCCTGCTGACCCCGAGAACCACGCGGATGCTGTGATGACCGATGAGGGGCTCCTCTCCTGCGCCTGGGGCACTCCCTAACCAGGTGGTGAGTATCCCCGCACTCAAAACAAGCTCTGGGAGGATGCGGTGGCTGTGACTGACCGGCCTCACCCCCACTAGTCTGACCCCTGGAAGGACCCCGCGCAGGAGGTGCACTGGAAACTGGGGAGCATAATAAGGCTTCTAAGGTGCTGGAAGACCTGGAGTACTACCGGCTGCGGGCAATGCCGAGTGAACTGGTCGACCGGAATAACCCCTGCCAAAACGACCGGCTGATGAAGTGCGGGCACCAGAGAAATAGCCCGACTCACGAGACCTCTTGGCCTCTCTCTCTCTCCGCTCTCAAGGGAGCATACTCTCGATCCTCTTGGCAATGCTAACTGCCTGCTGATAAGATATATCTGTCTCAAGCTCTCTGGCCATGCTGGATCGGATAGGCGGAATCAGGCCCTCAATAAATCTCCGCACTCTCTCCCGAACCGTGGCTACCAAGGTCGGTGCATGCCTGGCCAGACGGGTGAAACTGATGGCATACTCCGATACTGACATGGAGCCCTGTCGCAACCGCTCAAACTCCGAGTGCCAAGAATCCCTTTTAGTCTGTGTTACCGTGGGGTTCCGGATCTTGGTAGTGTTTTATTCATTGGGTGATGGATGTATGTGCCAAGCGGCACGGATTACATATCTTTTATGCTATTTTTCCACTGTTTCTTATTTAAGTATTTATAACTTGTATATTCCGCAACATGTTAGGCTTGCCTAGTCGTGTGGACTGGGTGCCATCACGACATGTTCACAATTGGTGAACTAGGGTCGTGACACGCATGTCTCTGAGAAGATCTCGGTTTGTCATCTCGAAAAGATTACCAACAAAATCTTCGAATCCAACAAGATTACATTTTTAGACAGTGAATTGCCCATTGAGGGACTGAACTTAATAGGGCACTTTATCTCACAGTGAAGAGCGAGGAGTTAGTGGTCATCCGGGTGTTGATAGATAATGGCTCAAGTGCAAACATTTACCCGCTGTTGACTCTTGGAAAGTTGAATATCAGTCCCGATAGAATCCACAGAAACAGTGTGAATGTACGAGGATTTGATGGCAGAAGTAAGAACACCTTGGGGGATATCGTCTTGGAGGTTACCATTGGGCCTGTGGACTTTACAATGGAGTTTCAGGTACTGGACATTGCTGTATCTTACAATCTATTGTTGGGTCGACCATGGATCCACGCAGCCAAAGTCGTGCCGTCATCTTTACACAAAATGGTCAAGTTTGAATGGGAGCAACAAAAAGTCGTAGTGCATGGAGAGGGAGACACCTGCAATGTCATAACATTCGATGGATACCATAACAGTGAACAAGATTGCTGAGGGTGAGAAACTACCAATCCCTACAGTGGCACCTGCCATTGTGATGGTAGCCCGGGAAATGATTAAAAATGGATTTGCACCAGGGAAAGGGTTGGGGAAAGCTTTGCAAGGGATCACTCAACCAGTTCAGCTGCCAGAGAACTGTGACGACCCAAAGGGTCATCACTTATTTAATTAATCATTTTGAGCTTCTGAGGCCTTGAAAACCTCATTCTATGTTGCCTCGATTTGCGTGCACAGTCCGGGCACAAAGCTGAAAAATAATTATGTTGAAATATGTGAAATATGTGAAAAAGTAGAAGAATTTTGATATTAATATTGATATGGTTGACTTTGGTCAATATTTTTGGTAAACGGACCCGGATCCGTGATTTGACTATTTCAAAAAATCCGTAGAAAAATATGGAACTTGGGCATATGTCCGGAATTGAAATCCGAGGTCTAGAACCCCGGTAAAAGAATTTTTCTGTTAAATTGTTTTCTGAAAATGTTTAAGGAAAATGAAACTGAATTTTTATTAAAAAGTACTGGTATCGGGCTCGTATTTTGGTTCCGACGCCCGGTACAGGTCATATATATTGGTTAAGCGCTTTCTGTAAAGTTTGGTTGAAAACGGACGTCGTTTGACGTGTTTCGGCCTTAAATTGGAAAGTTTGGAAATTATGAAATCTTAAAGAATTCTTGAGCTTTAAGGCTCAATTCATTGATTTTGATGTTATTTTAGCGATTTGATCGCGCGAGCAAGTTCGTATGATGTTTTTGAGTTAGTGTACATATTTGGTTTGGAGCCCGAGGGCTCGGGAGTGTTTCGGAGGGGGTTCGGGGTGTTTTTGGACTTAGAAAACCAGCAGATTTTCTGCAATTTTTACACGGATATTTTACCCTACGCGATCGCAGACTTGTTCACGCGATCGCACTGCCTTGTCTCGATACTCGACGCGATCGCGGCTGTCTTCACGCGATCGCGAAGCTTTACGTCTTTCTTCAACGCGATCGCAGCCTCCTTCACGCGATCGCGTAGCTTTCCATTTTCCTTCAACGCGATCGCGACCCCTTTTCACGCGATCGCGTAGTACAAATGAGCCACCCAGCGAAATTCTTCTACGCGATCGCAGCATTGTCCACGCGATCGCGTAGTGTTGAACCATTGCCTTCCGCGATCGCGACCCAATTCACGCGATCGCGTAGAACAAAAATTTCGCCCAGTGAATTTAATACAGAGAACAGAACAGAAACGGGATAAAAATCCCATTTCTGTTCAAACCCCTTCCCCACAGCGTTTTAGGCGATTTTTGAGGCTTTTCTTCATCAAAGTCCATTGGGTAAGTATTGTTAACTCGTTTTATTCGTTTTTCATCAACATCAATCAAATCCTTAGGCTTAAACATGTATAAATTGGTTGAAAATTTGAGAAATGGGTATAGTTAGGGCTTTCAAAGAATTTGCGATTTAGACCTCGTTTTGGAGTCGAACTTAAGAACAAATTGTATATTTGAACTCATGGAAGATTGGGTGAAATTATTTTGGTTCGAAACTTGAGTTTCGATTATGTGGGCCGGGGGTCGGTTTTTACTATTCCGGGCAGAATGTTGTAAAAACCATATTTAGCAATATGAACTAGTTTGTTAAGTAGAATTGATGATATTAAATCAATTGTGTATAGATACGATTGGATTGGAGTCAAATTCAAAAGGAAAAGGCATTGCTACGGATTGAATCGTTCGTAAACTTTCGAGGTAAGTGTTTGTTCTATCCTAGCTTGAGGGAATAGGATTATGTGTTATGGGTTATGTGATCGAGTGCGGTGTATGGACTGTGGTGACGAGCATCCATACACTGGCGTCTAGTATGACCGTGAGTCTTTGGGAAAATGATTATTTGAGATATATTACAGATGAATTATTATTGTTCTTCCTTGTTAGGACTTGTTGTGAAGAAAATTATTGATTGCCCTTGATGAGACGGTTTATGAATTACTGTTTCTTTCTTTGCCCTTAACTGTGATTGTTATTTGGGTGAGGAAGAGAGATAATGCACGAAGGGTGATGCCGTGCCATGTTTATTATTGATTATGCACGAAGGATCATGCCGTGCCCTGTTTATTATTGATTATGCACGAAGGATCATGCCGTGCCCTATTATTGATTTTGCACGAAGGATCATGCCGTGCCCTATTATTGAACCATGTACGAGGGATCATGCCGTACTATGGATGTGAGGATGAGAGTAAAAGCACGAAGGGTGATGCCGTGCAACTGTTTGCTATTTCTGGAATTGATATTATTTGTGTTTACATTACACTTTGTTTTTCCTTGTGAAATTATTAACTGTGGTTAATTGTTGAATTCTTTAAGATATTCCCTATTGTGTTAATACTTGATTATTTCTTGTTATTTTGTGGTACACATATATTGAATTGCACAGGTTTATGTGAGTGTCTGGTCCTAGGCTTGTCACTACTTCGCCGGGATAGGCCGGACACTTACCAGCACATGGGGTCGGTTGTGCTGATGCTACACTTCTGTGCGTTTTTGCACAGGTCCAGGTTACGATCAGGAGCAGCAGCAGCGGTAAATAGATTGCGTGGGAGTTGATCACATTTGAGACCGAGGTAGCTTGCAGACGTCCGCAGGCCCGACGTCTCTTTCTTTAGTTTGTTCCGAGACAAACAGTATTATGTTATATTTCCTTCAGACTTTTATGTGTAGTATTCCATAGTAGTTTGTGAGTTGGTGACTCCACGTCTTGGGTAGAGGATTTCGGTATAATTTTCACTTTGTGATTTGTTATATCCATTTCGATAAAGTATTCCGCATTTATTTAATTAAAATTGTGTTAAAAACAGGATAGTATGAATACAGTGGCTTGCCTAGCTACCACGAGTAGGCGCCATCACGATCCCGATGTTGGGGGAAAATCCGGGTCGTGACAAGAACGAGGAAACCTTCGGCTTGGGATTCAAACCCACCTATGCCGACATCCAAAAAGCCCAGAAAACCAAAAAGAAAAACTGGACCCTGCCTAAACCCATCCCCAAACTATCCGACATCTTTGCCAAGCCTGGTACTAAACATCTGACTTCTGCTGCATCTAGGTACATTGAGACCAGACCCGATGTGGAGCTCTTGATGAGGTTTGAGAGGATATTTGGGGATGTGAACATGGTTAAAATGGGAGAAGGTACTAGCAGGATGGACGTTCAGTTCGTGGGATCTGGTGTTATGCTCAACAACTGGGAAGTCATTCCTTTCCCGATCAGGAAGGAGTCTTGGTAGTTAGCTCTTGAAATTCATCATCATTTCCTCGGAAAAGCAATTTTACTTTTTGTAGTCCCCCACCCCCCATGGAAATCAAAATGTACCCAAAACTTTGTTCATCTTTGAGATATCAATGAAATGCAGTTTTCTTCTTTCTTCAGTTTTGTATTATTTTTTATCTTTTCTTTTGTACAATTCCATATGTGTTGATTCTGATGACATGTCATGCATGAAGAATTCCCGACCCAGTTCTGATAATCGAATTATCATACAAGAAATTGAGAATGATAATGAGAAGGAATATGAGGATGAGGAAACCCTGGAGGAAATAAGTAAGGACTTGAACCAATATGTGGAAAAACCCAAACCGAACTTGAGTGAAACAGAATCCATCAATTTAGGAAGCAAAGATAATGTCTGGGAAACGAAAAATCAGTGTTCATTTGGAAACATCAGTCAGGGAAGAGTTGATAAGGTTGCTGCATGAATTCAAGGACATCTTTGCTTGGTCCTATGATGACATGCCCGGACTTAGTACTGACTTGGTGGTACACAAATTGCCTATCTATCCTGAATGCCGGCCAGTGAAGCAAAAGTTGTGAAAATTCAAAACGGACATCAGCATAAAGATAAAAGAAGAGGTGAATAAGTAGTTTGAGGTAAAGGTCATATAAGTTACTAAGTACCCCACCTGGTTGGCGAATGTTGTGCCAGTCCCAAAGAAAGATGGAAAAACCAGGGTGTGTGTAGAGTACAAAGACCTTAACAAAGCCAGTCCAAAGGATGATTTCCCATTGCCAAACATCCACATATTGATCAACAATTGCACCAAGAACGAGATCGGTTCATTTGTAGATTTTTACGCCAGTAATCACCAGATCCTAATGGATGAAGAAGATGCGAAGAAAACTGCTTTCATTACGCCTTGGGGGACATATTGCTATAAGGTGATGCCGTTTGGATTGAAGAATGACGGAGCAACTTATATGAGGGCAATGACCACAATGTTCCATGACATGATGCATCAAGAAATCGAAGTGTATGTGGACGATGTCATCTTAAAGTCCAAGAAGCAACATGATCATGTGAGGGATTTGAGGAAGTTTTTTCAGAGACTCCGGAGGTACAATCTTAAACTCAATCCTGCAAAATGCGCTTTTGGAGTGCCTTCAGGGAAGCTGTTGGGGTTCATAGTGAGTCAGCGGGGTATTGAACTAGATCCAACAAAGATCAAAGCTATCCATAGTCTACCTCCGCCGAAGAACAAGAAAGAAGTAATGATCTTATTGGGAAGGCTGAATTATATTAGCCGGTTCATCGCTCAGTTCACATCAACATGTGAGTCGATCTTCATGTTATTAAAGAAAAATGCAACGGTGAAATGGACCGACGAATATTAGGAAGCCTTCGACAAAATCAAGGGATATTTAGCAAGTGCTAGTTCCTCCAAAGCTGGGGAGACCTTTGATCTTATATTTGACAGTGCTTGACAATTCTTTTGGTTGTGTGTTAGGGCAGCACGATGAGACGGGCAAGAAAGAGCAGGCTATATATTACCTTAGCAAGAAATTTACATCTTACGGGGTAAAATATACCCAGCTAGAAAGAACTTGTTGTGCATTGACCTGGGTGGCTCAGAAACTGAAGCATTACTTATCAGCATACACCACGTACTTGATATCACGGTTGGATCCTCTGAAGTACATATTCCAGAAGCCCATGCCTACAGGAAGACTGGCTAAATGGTAGATTCTGCTCACAGAATTTGACATCATTTATGTAACTCGTATGACGATGAAGGCGCAGGCAGTTCCAGATCACTTGGCAGAGAATCCCGTGAACGATGAATACGAGCCATTAAAGACATATTTTCCAGATGATGAGGCAATGAATGTCGAAGAAATAGAACAGGGCGAGAAGCCAGGATGGAAGATGTATTTCGACGGAGCCGTCAACAGTAAGGGAGTTGGTATCGGAGTAGTACTCATCACAGAAATGGGTCAACACTATCCCGTCACCGCTCAGCTTCGATTTTTCTGCACCAACAATATGGCCGAATATGAGGTATGTATCTTGGGATTGAGGATGGCAATAGATATGGGTGTTCAAGAGATTTTGGTCATGGGTGACTCGGATCTTTTGATACACCAAATCTAGGGAGAATGGGAAGAAAGGGATCTAAAATTGATACCTTACCGGCGTTGTTTGCATGAGTTGTCCCAAAGATTCTAGTCCATAGAATTCAAACATATCTCAAGAATGCACAACGAAGTTGCGGATGCACTGGCTACGCTGTCCTCCATGTTACATCATCCGGACAAAGCCTATATAGATCCACTCCAGATCCAGGTGCGTGATCAGAATGCTTACTGCTTTGCTGTGGAAGGAGAATTGGACGGAGAACCGTGGTATCACGACATTAGGGAATACCTGAAGGCAGGCAAATACCCGGAGCAGGCTACCGGAGATCAGAAAAGAGCTATCAGACGCTTGGCTAATGGATTTTTCCTCAGTGGAGGAATCATATATAAGAGAACACCGGACCTGGTATTGTTGAGGTGTGTGGATACGCAACAAGCTGATGAGATTATGATTGAGGTGCATGCTGGAGCCTGTGGACCCCATATGAGCGTGTATATCTTAGCAAAGAAGATTCTGAAAGCGGGATATTACTGGCTCACCATGGAGCAGGATTGTATCAGGTACGTGAGGAAATGTCACCAATGCCAAGTACATGGAGATCTAATTCACTCCCCGCCTTATGAATTGCATACAATGTCTGCACCTTGGCCGTTTGTTGCTTGGGGCATGGATGTTATTGGACCAATAGAGCCAGCAGCTTCTAATGGGCACAGATTCATTTTGGTTGCGATTGATTACTTCACTAAGTGGGTTGAGGCGAAGACATTCAAGGCGGTGACAAAGAAAGCTGTGGTCGACTTTGTGCATGAAAATATCATATGCCGGTTTGGAATTCCCAATGTGGTCATCACAGATAACGGAGCCAATTTTAACAGTCACCTCATGGCGGAAGTTTGCTAGAGATTTAAGATCACACATCGCAACTCCACACCATATAGGCCAAAGGAAAATGGGGCAGTAGAAGCTGCAAATAAGAATATCAAGAAGATCCTCAGGCAAATGGTGGAGGAATCCAGACAATGGCATGAGAAGTTACCTTTTGCTCATATGGGTTATCGCACAACAGTCCGCACTTCTATCGGCGCCACACCTTATTCATTGGTATATGGAATAGAGGCCGTTATACCCGCGGAAATAGAGATATTGTCACTGCGAATCATAGTTGAGGCTGGAATAGATAACGAAGAATGGGTAAAAGCTCGGCTGGAATAATTAAGTCTAATCGATGAGAAGAGGTTGGCTGCAGTTTGCCACAGGCAGTTGTATCAACAGAGAATGTCCAGAGCATACAATAAGAAGGTGCGTCCTCGGAAGTTTGAAGTTGGACAACTCGTATTGAGGCGTATCCTACCGCATTGGGCCGAAGCAAAGAGCAAATTTGCGCCAAACTGGCAGGGACCATTTGTGGTATCACGGGTGTTGTCCAATAGGGCATTATATTTGACAGACATTGAAGGAAAGTGCGTAGAGACTGTTATCAATTCAGATGCGGTCAAAAGATACTATGTATGATTCCTTTTCAATTGTATGATTGTATTTTATTGTGATTTTGGAATTGAAATGACGAAGGCATTTTATTCTCTGTCCAAACACTTTATCCATTGACATCCCCTTTAAGCCATGTTCGATATATTCTTTCATACCCCTCTCTCGGAATTGCTTAAGGCACAATACAGAAAACGAAAAAATGATGATAAAATGAAAAATGAAAAAAAAATGAAAAGAGAAAAGAAAAGAAAAAACAAAGAAATCGGGAAAAAGTCGAAAAGAAATTCATTAATTTATGATGTAGTAATAAACTACGTTTGACTTGATCCCGAAAAGGTACGTAGGCAGACTCATAGAGGTTCAGTCACAATAAAAAAATCCAAAAATCCCCCACATATTGAAACTGGAGCAGAAGTTATGTTTTATAATTTCGAGAGTTGTAAATATTTTAAACCCTCGCAATTTTTTAAGCCTTTATACCCTTCTTTCTTAACCCATCCAAAAGCCATGTTACAGTCCAAAGAAAGACTTTCTGATCAATTTTAAGAGAATACCAAATGCAACAAAGTGAAGGAAGAACAAAACATTGGACAACACCCGTGATATAGAAAACAAAATACAAAAGGAAAAAATGAAAAAATGAAAAAACGAGGGAGTCTCATCGGTGAAAACCTTAACCGGCACCGTGAGGTGACTGTGACGTTGAGAGAAAATAAAATGAGAGAGTCTTATCAGTGAAAACCTTTAACGGCACTGCAGGGCGATTGTGAGGTTGAGAGAGAATAAATGAGAGAGTCTTATTGGTAAAAACCTTTCAAGGCACCATGAGGCGATCGTAAGGATCATTATAGAAAAAGAAAAGGCAACAAAAATAGGATCGTTTTGGGTTGAGAACAATCCGGAGTCAGAATAATGGTTTGAACGAACTGGGTCGGAGTTTAAATACATGGCATGGTCAACGAAATCAGCCAACATACCCAGATAAATTGTACCACTTCTCCGAAACACCCTTACCCTCTTTTAATTTTTTTCTGCATTTCATTGTTTGCCTTTTTGAGAGCTAACTACCATCTCCGATGATAAGAGCTGAAATAACACTGGATCAGAAAAGGAAAGGAAAAGAGGCGGAAGGAAAATAAAGAAGGTTGGCAAACAGAGCTGAAAGAAAAGAAAAACAAAAAGTGAAAAATAAGAAAATACAAAAAGAGCTTGCGGAAGATAGTCAACTGAAAAACGACCCAATGGGAGAAAAAGCAAGAAAGAGGAAAGCAATAAGAGGCAGGGATGGCAGATGCCAGTTGCCAGCAGTTTATATCTAATAAATTTCTATTTGTGATTTAGACAGGAACAAATTGTCACTAATCACTTTAAAGTGAATGTGACCAACGTGGAAAGGTAGAAAACACCAAAAAGAGAAAAGTCGGCAATAAGTGAAGGAATTCACAAGTGAAAATAATTCAGTCAAAGAAAATACCAAAAACAAGAGGAAGGTAGCATTTTTAAAATCCATTCCCCGGTTATCAAACCGAGGGAATACTTTTTCCGCAAATTTTTAATTTCTTGCATCAGGCGCCCACCTGGATAACAAGGGAATACGTTTCCGAAAATTTTTAATTTCTTGCATCAGGCGCCCACCTGGATAACAAGGGAATACTTTTCCACAAAATTTTTAATTTCTTGCATCAGGCGCCCACCTGGATAACAAGGGAATACTTTTCCGCAAATTTTTAATTTCTTGCATCACGCGCCCACCTGGATAACAAGGGAATATTTTTCTGCAAAACTTTAATTTTTATGCATCAGGCGCCCATCTGGATAACAAGGGAATATTTTTCTGCAAAACATTAATTTTCATGCATCAGGCGCCCACCTGGATAACAAGGGAATATTTTTCTGCAAAACTTTAATTTTCATGCATCAGGCACCCACCTGGATAACAAGGGAATATTTTTCTACAAAACTTTAATTTTCATGCATCAGGCGTCCACCTGGATAACAAGGGAATATTTTTCTGCAAAACTTTAATTTTCATGCATCAGGCGCCCACCTGGATAACAAGGGAATATTTTTCTGCAAAACTTTAATTTTCATGCATCAGGTACCCACTAGATAACAAGGGAATATATTTTTCTGCAAAATTTTAATTTTCATGCATCAGGCGACCACCTGGATAACAAGGGAATACTTTTCTGCAAATTTTAATTTCTGCAACTCTGGTTTGTGTTAGCTAACATAAGTAACACCGTAACCTAAAAAAGCCCACACTGGGGCAGAAGAAAATATTTGTTGTTTTTGTTTTGTTTTGAGCAGGCACCCACCTGGAGAACAAAGGAAGTATAATGCAAATTTCATCTTTCAAGTTTTAATCTTTGGTAACATAACACGTCCAGTCACCAAACTGGGGCAAAAAATTTTCTTTGTTTATTATTTTGTTGAAAGCAGGCACCCACCTGGATAACAAGGGAATACATTTCAAGTTTTGGTAATCAGGTGCCCGCCTGAAGAATGGAGTGGCAATTTATTTTCGAAGTTTGTTGTTGAAGTCAGGTGCCCGCCTGAAGAATGGAATGGCGATTTATGATTAGAGTTTGACGTTAAAGTCAGAAGCCCGCCGGAAAAGCAGAACGGCATCTCAGTTTCCAAGATTTGATAAGGATAGTGAACAATCGGAAAGTGACAGAGTGTAATGGAAATCCCCTGCATGAATCCAAGTTCATAATTAGAAGGAAGGCAACAAGGATCAGAAAAGATAGATTCAGACTTCGAAGGAGAATAGTTCGAAGATCACAAGGAAGGGACCAATGGTCGAAGTGAGGCAATCAAGATAAGCAGCAGTAACAATTGTCAGAAGGAACCTCATGTCCGACAAAATAGCAAGGAACATGGGAAAGTCAAGATGAATAGATAGATAAGATTTCGCAATACTGTAACTTAGTCTAGCTTCTTATTTTTTGTTTAGCACGGTGTAATAAGGAGATCAGTTAAGTAGTGGCATCAGTAGCAACAACAATAACAGCAGGATCACAGCAGTCATGGTAGTCCCAGCTACCAAAACTTCCCGAACTACATTAACCTGATTCCCTTTTAGACAGGGATATGTAGGAGACCTTCTGAAGCGAAGGTTCGGTCAAACTTTTCCAAAAATGCTTCATACGGAGTGCTCAAACGGGCAAAAACTCTCTCGTATCCGCTAACTTATCTTTGCACGAAAACTCTTCATGTTTCCGGGCAAAGAGGGGCAGCTGTGAGCACGTGATTTTTGCCCTATATGAGAATTACTCCAAAAAAAATCAAAATAAAAGAGTTTTTGTGTTTGTTTGCAATATTTATAGATTTTCTGTTATATTTTTCCAATTGTTTGCGTTTGTGTGTGCATGCTTATTTGATTAAATTAATAAAAAATACAAAAAAAATATATATGTTGTAATAGCATTTAGGATTTAATTTTAAATTTTTTTAAGTTAATTGGTAAATTGATTATTTTACGAAATGGAAAAATCACAAAAAATGTGTAAGTTTGAATTTTAGTATTTAATGTCAAAATTCTGTGATTTTATTTTAAATTGTGTGTAATAATTATTAGTATAACTTAATTAGTACTCTTATAATTTAATTTGATTTTTTGTGGTATAGTTAGAATTTTTGTTCTAATAAATTAGGGGCTAGTAATAAAAAGAAGAAGAAAAATTGGAAAAGAAAAAGAAAAAAAAACTGGACCAAAGTCCAGTTCCAATTCAACAAAAAATCAGGCCCAAAACAAAAACCTACCCCTAATCCATCTAATACCCAACCCAAAACCCGGTAGACCCGTCTCAAAACCCGCCCCGTTGCCCAAACGGTCCCGTTTCATTTAATAGGAGGATCTGGACCGTTGGATTCCATTGATCCAATGGCCCAAATTAAACCTGGAATTTTGGCATAACAAAAGACCTCAATACCCGTTTATTCCCTCATTCACCAAACAGCCCCCCCCCCCCCTTCTTCAACCTCGTCTCTCTCAGAGACGAAAAACCCTAGCCGCCACCCCCTCTCCCCTCGCCTGAAAACTCGGCGGCAACAACGCCGCCGGCCACCCAAACCATCATCCCTGAATCCCCAAACTCCCATCTCCACGAATCCTGGCCTCGATTCATTCGAATCAAACCCAAAAGCCCCTAGCCCCAATTTGAGCCTATAAACCCTAAAAAAAACAAGATCAAGATTTTCTGTCAAATTGATTAAAATTTAGGGTCTAATAGAGTTTAATTGAGTTGTTCTCAGTTGAGAACATTTCAATTAAACTCTATTTGACCTCAAAGTGGTCAACCTGGTTCAAGTCGTGAATTCTGAGGTAATTCTTTATTTTTCTTCTGTTCGTTTGTTCAAATCTTGTTGTTCGTCTGTTTGTTTGAGATGATTCTTTACTATTTTTTTTATCATTTTGTTCTCTTCTTCTCCGATCTCAAGACCGTTTATTTGGTCAAAAATCTTGGTTTTGTTTAATTGTTTGTTTGGCTATTAGTGTGCGTATTCCAGTCGATTAATATAGGCGAATGAATGTACTTGGTCCTGTTTTCTGCCCGGAAGTATGGGTCATTGATTCGTTCATCGATTATTGTTTATCGATTATGCGCGTTGTAATCGATTAGACGAAGATTGTCATAGGTTTGGCTGTTCAAATAAGATAGAGATGCCATTGGCATTGCAAAATTAATCTGAGGCATTGTCAATTCGGACAATTTGTTGATTTTGGTTTTTAATTATGGTTTAGCTGTTAGTTCATCATAAATTAAGGGTTAAAGGGAGTGCTATGCACATAGGATTTGCTGGACAGTATATATTAGTGGAATTCACGGAACGGCTGACCCTCGTGTTGTCTTCAGGGATTTGTTTAACAGCAAATCCCATGCCAGACAATTTTTAATGGCTAAAACAGGGGAATAATGGGCTGGGAATCAGTTTTGATTTGTTTGAATTTAAAATTGGATTAAACAAATGAGCACCCATCTTAATTGATTAAAATAAGGCAATAAGACATCTGATAATGGGCTGCTCAAATTAGTTAGTGGAAAATACAGCTTTTTAATAATTTGAGTGGTAAAACAGGCTGTAGAGGGGCTGCTAAGCTGATGTTTAAGGCTATAAAAAGGGTAGAAATCAGACATAAAAGGGGGAATATTTTTTAGCATAAAAAAAAGCTTTGAAAATAATAGAATTCATACACTGCATTACACTGGAAAAAAAACATAGAGAGAGATAGACTTTCATACCCATTTGAGAGTTTTTAATTATTAGAAACAGAGAAACAGAGGAGATTTTTACACCCTAGGGGAAATCAATAGAAATAAAAGAGTGAGTCTGAAGTTGAAAGATAGATTCTTTGCGAGAAAGATATTGTTTTGTTGTAATCCCTCTTCTAATTCTTGAAGTTTTCAACATCCGAAGCAACTTGTGATTCACTTGGAGTTTAAAAAAAGGATTTGATATTGGGTTTTTTTGTTGGAATTTTGGGTTTGGAAGTATTGAAACTACTTTTTCATTGGTTTTCTGTTGAAAAGAATTCCTTGGTTCCTTTTCGTTAAGTCTGGAGCTGTGGTTTGTTACCATTGATACATTGCTGATCTGCTGTTACTATCTGGATACTGCCACCTTACTTCCTTTTGTTTTCGGATTCCAGGTACTTATCGTGAAACTCAGTCTTGTATAGCTCTTCTACTGGGAAGTGAAATAAATTGAGGATTTTGCCATGATTCATCATTTTAGCTTTATTATATCTTAAGCGATTTTATGTTTTGGGTTTACTATATGACATCATAGAGTGGAATGTATAACTGGACTGTTTGAATTATAGACTGTAATTCGTAGTTGATTAACTTTAGATTTGTACCTTTATTAATTGTTTAACTTAGCCATGTTTTGTTTAGTTTAATGATAATTAACCTAATTAATGTCGTAAGGTAATATCTTTGAATATTCCAGGCAATGGTGAAGTTTTAAGGTCTTAAAATTTGGGTGCTATGTGAATTAACAATTGAACTGTATCTAGATGATAAAATTCAACATTAGTGTTGGAATCACGTTTTAATCTTAGTTTTCAGCTAGTTCAAATAGTTTACTGCATTTCTTTGATTCAAGTGTAGGAATAGGATTACCATTTCAATGAAATTAGATAATTCTTAAATAGAATAAAAGATAGTAACAGTGTTTGGTTGAATTTAAAAATGTTAACAAAGCTCTAATGACCCATTTCGATGCATTTCATGCATGTGGATTACTTTAAGGTCCAGCTTGTCCATTACTAAATAATGAAATTTTGGGCCAGCATTTCAAGGCCCAAAGCTATTACGCTTTAAGTAAAATCAAAGGTCACAAGTACAATAGTATCATAAATAAATAATTAGGAACGTGGAAAATTAATCCGTAAATATAAAATTGGGTCTTGGGTCATGTAGCAAGTTTAAGCTAAAAGGTTTTACCCTTTTGTTTAAACTCGGACATGAATTCTAGATTCGAATTTATATTTGTGAATTAATTAATCATTAGAGGCAAAACAAAAAATAGAAAAAGTTAGATACTTTGGTCTGACCTTTAATAAATAAAATGAGACGAGCCCTGCTAAATAACGTATAAATCATGGTGCCCTCGTAAATGTATATATATTCAAATAATTAGAATTTGGGACGAGCGGTTTAGCTAATTTCACGGCCCTTCTCAAAGTAGTAATACGTTAGTCATTTTAGTTGTGGTTTTAATCGTTTTACCTTTCTTAAATACGGGTGTGCATTTCATGCAACTCGAACCCAAATCCAAAAATGTTGAATAATAATGTGTCGGGGATCCGGGTGCATTTCATGTGACGTGATCCGAAAATACGTTCTTAAACAACGTTCATTTTCTTAAATAATAATAATTGACAAGAAGCTCGGATTTGAGTGAGTTTATAAGGAGAAACACCCGGATAACATGACAACTCAGTTAGAACTAGACTTGCAATATCAATTGAGTTACCTCATAATAAAGTCGATAGATAATAGTGTAACTGTAATTAATTCATCATATTCCTTAAATAATCCTTATATTTTCTCACATATGTAAATATAGTTAAGTAACGTTTGATCTAAACTAAGTAAGTAATTCAAATGTTAGCATAAACTCATTAGTAGAGATTAAAGTTCGAGATAGTATGTTAGTTAAAGCTTCGTGTACAATATATAGTTGATTCAGAGCTAGTGATCCATGTACTGATTTTCCTCTATTTTGATGAAAAAAAATGCAATTGAGTTCAATCTTATTAATTTATGTTTATTTTGCTGTGAGTTTCTTATTTCTATTGTCGATGTTCCGATTTAATTTGGGCCCAAGATATAACGTGGGCCTGAACTGCTGCGTGAAACTAATTGGGTTGTCAGGCGGAAGCTCGAAGACAGCCCGTGTCTTTAAGACCTGGGCAAGATCTGCCCTCGTTTAAGTATGCATGTCGAGGCCCAAGCCCAATAAAACAATGACAATGGCCTGGGCCCAAGATTGAAATGAGATGATAATCGGACTAAGGGAAAAATATATATATAGAAAATGTAGTTGAACAATAGGATTGGACTTTAAAAAACAATTGGGATGAGCCTCGCGCAATATTAAATAGTGGGGCTCCCTTTAGTAATAAAATAACACAAATAGACCCGGGAAGGCTATTAGCAAACTCCATAGCCTCACCCAAAATAATTAAAAGCTGATAGACCTTTTAGGGCACGATTTAATATACTTTCCCTATGAACGAGTGTGCACTTGGTGCAACTCAAATCTTAAATCCCGGCCAAGCCGGAATGTACCAAAAGTCATAGGCGTACTAGTTGGGGGTGTGACTCAAGGTGCGTTTTTGCGATGTCGCAATTCTATAAAATATTAAAGTAAAAGCACACACGTATTGTTAAAATCTGTAATGAGTCAAACAAGAGTCGAGAACGATAATTGAGCGACCGTGCTAGAACCACGGAATTTGGGAGTGCCTGACACTTTCTCCCGGGTTAACAGAGTACCTTATCCAGATCTTTGTTTCGCGGACATTAATAAAAGAGTCAATTTCCTCGGATTCGGGATTAACTGGTGACTTGGGACACCATTGTTTTCCCAAGTGGCGACTCTGATAATTAAATAAATTGATCCCGAACCGACTTTCCTTTAAGTGGAAAAACTCCTTCCCTGATTATTATACTAAAGTGAACTACAATTAAACTACATTCAACTACATTTGAAATACAATTTACATTTACTTATTTTATATGACAACAGGTACACCACACGTATACTATATTTTAACCACAATATGGAAACAGTTGACATTGAGTCATTTATTTATTTAAGTCATAAAGTAAATTCACGATTGTTCGCATTCAAACAACATGAAATTGTATAGCCACACAGTTAAAGTGATTTTACTTAACTTTCATCTTCAAATCCAATACAGGTTTTCAGTCAGATCTGAAAAATCTTATTTACGCTACAAAACTTAAATTGAATAACAATTCTCACTACATAACAATCATTTCTTTTTTGGTGCATTCTTGCAAGTTCTTTTGTTATGCCCTTCGACTCCACAATTGCTGCATGAAACCTTGTACTTCTTTGACTTTATTTCATCAAATGTTTTATATCTTTCCTTCTGAGGTCTCCCTGGCTGCCTTTTATCTCCCGTTGGTGGCTTTACTACCTCATCCAAAATATGTTGTGGAACATCCCATTTGGCTTCATCAGGAAGAGGATTTACTGGCATTTCATATATAAGAAGAAGGTTCTCCCTTGTGTAATACGGAGAACAAGAGTTTTCAGGTGTTTCATTCCTATGCTTTAATGCTGTAGTTCGTCAAGTTGGAATTGTCCACAACTACATTTCTTGTTTTGTAGACATACAATGTACCGTTTCGCACCATCTAACACCGTATGTATATAATCAGTTGAAGCTCTCACCTACAATATAAAAACAAACAGAAAAACTGATACATCAAATATTTAAAGGGATTATCTACAAGTAACTATAATTAGCTACAATCACACTACAATTTAACTACAATTTAAACCACTGCATATATCACTATTTTTTTTCTCCAGCAGCAATCAAGAATATGTTACCCGTAGTTTCTGAGATGACGTGTTGTTATCATCCAACTCTTTGTGGAATTTTTGACCAAGGAATGTAAAAGTAGCCTTTGCCTTCAAAAACTTTTCTTTTGTCCAACGTTCAATAAGAGTTCTCATATACTCAAATAGGTCATATATTCGCAGCTCTCTTGCCTCTTTCGTAACAGCATTCAATGACTCGGCAATGTTTGATGTCATAGTAAAAGTTCTATTTACCGTTGCATGTACTCTTGACCATCTATGATAGCCAATATCATATAGGTAAGACTTTACACACGGGTCTACCTCTTCAATCATCATCATCCTTTCATTGAATTCATCCAGAGTGTATGAGCGGGCTGCAGAAAAGTACAATTCATGCAATTGTAGATGTCCCTTTTTGAATTTTGATCTTATATTTGTCCATATATGCCACATACAAGAGTAGTGTGCCATCCCCGGATAAACAACTAATGTTGGCTTCAATATAATCTCATGCCTATCTGAAACAACACACATTGAAGGTCTTTCTCCATATGCCTCCTTGAATTTCTCAAAGAACCACTTCCAAGAAGCGTCATTTTCAGAATCAACCACAGCATATGCCAAGGGAAAAATAGTGCCTACATTTTGTAGTCAGAATATAATATTAAATAACAACCACATTTTTACAAAATCTTTATTTTTTTAATATAACTACATACAACTACAATATAACTATAATTTAACTACAATATAGAAAAATGACCACACAGTATGTATTTTACTTACCTGCTGCATCCATTGTGCTTGCTGTCAGCATAATCCCCCTGTATGCTAACTTTAAAAATGTTCCATCAACGACAACAACAGGCCTACAATGTTTCCAACCATTGATTGATGTAGAAAGAGCAACAAATGCGTATAAGAAGCAATCATATGCTTCTTTCTTTAGTTTAACAACCGAACCAGGATAGATCTTCTCAAGAATATAAAAATATTTTGGTAAATTGTTGTAGGAGTCACACGGATTTCCTCTCAAAAAATATAATGCATTTTCCTTTGCTCTCCATGCTTGCATGTAGCTTAAGTTTAATCCATGTTCAAATAACATGTCTTGTTGTATGTCCTTTGGTGTGTAGACAGTCTTAGGATCACAATATTTCGGAACAACCATGCTACCAACCACCGATGCAGTGCGTTTGTGTTGTATAAATGTTTCATCCATTATACAGCAAGTGTGTTGTCTACTGAAACTTCTTATCTTGAACATTTCAGAATCGTTAATTGATGTTGCCTTGAAATGCCATTTGTAGCTTTCAGCTACACATATAAGCCAGTAGCTAAAACAAAATTGTAGTTACACTATAATTAAATTCAAATAACTACAAATACAGTGATACAAAAAGCATAACTTCAAATAGAATTCAACAATCCATCAGATTCAGAAATTTAGACTAATCTACAATTAACTACAAATATACTACAAATTAACTACATACCTTCTATGACTAGATCTCTTTTCTCTGAACTGAAACTTGTGCTGCACTGCATAATTCCTCATTGCAGCAGCTATTATTTTCTTGTCCTGATACACTTGTCCTTCTTCAGTACATAATTGCTTAGATTCAGTTATTATTTCACTTTGATATTCCTCTATTATTGGTGACGACGGAATATCTAGTAACCTTAGTGATCCTGAAGAACCTGAAGAATATAAATTCAAAAATACAGTAAATATGTTGTATATTAATATTTGTAGTTAATATGTGTCACACCTCTTTTTTCTGCACATAAAGGTAAAGTACCACTGTTTAATATTACACCCCAAGAAGGGGTATAATAATGATCAGTGAAGGAGTTTTTCCACTTAAAGGACAGTCGGAACGGGGGATTTTGTTGTAATTATTCAAAGTCGCCACTTGGGAAAATAATGGTGTCCCAAGTCACCGGTTTAATCCCAAACCGAGGAAATTTATGACTCGGTAATACAGTCTGCGAAACTAGAAACCTGGATAAGGAATTCTGTTAACCCGGGAGAAGGTGTTAAGCACTCCCGGATTCTGTGGTTTTAGCACGGTCGCTCGATTGCAATCTTTGTTTTTATCTGATTTCTTTATATATTTCGATTCTTGTGCTTTTAATGTTCCGCTTTTAGTTTTAGAAGAATTGTGACGTCACGAAAACACATTTCGAGTCACACCGCAACCGGTACGCCTGTGACTTTAATGCGCCTCAGTTTCGCCGAGAGTAAAATTTGGGTCACATAAATGCGCACCCGTAATTAGGAAAGTATTTTATTTATAAATCGTGCCTAAAGAGTCTATCGTGTTGTTAACTTTGTGAAAGACCGTGAAATCTACTAAACGACCTTCCCGAGTCTACATTTATATAATAATTAATTAGGGCCCCGTGTATTTGATCTTCTATCGAGGCTCATCTCATATATTGTTTAAATGGTAATCCTAAAATCCACTACGATTATTTATATATATATTTTTTAATTAAGAAAAAACATCCTAGTTAATTAACTAATTATAACATATGAAAGACCATTACTTTTGAATTTATTTAGTTGAATCCAAAACTCGAATAAGGACTATAGTCCTCACCCAAAACCAAGGCATGACCAGTAGAGTTCGAAAAGGCCCAATCATGTAGTTTCAATAAAAAATGGCCCAACAATTAATTAACTAGCTGAATTTGCACGGCTTTGCATTGTATTTTTTTTTTTGAAATTACATTAATACCTGCCCCTTGATCTTACTTTAGATCCATGTTTCACTCAATTCAAAAGAAAAACATAGGCGACCAACTATTTTATTTATCTATCTCTTAGTGATTACTACATGTTGTTAAAGATGACAATTAGATTGGAAACATGAATGCGAATTTAACAACAGTGATAACTACTTGGTTGCATTATTTTGCTTAATACATGTACATGAATAGGTTAATGACCCTAAACTCAAAAATACTCTAGCTATTTTTAGGCTAATTCAAACTATGTTTGTTTACTCACAAATCGCATTACCAAGACTATTTATTGCTTAACATAACAAGGGCTTACGTACTGATTATTAGTTCAGTTTCCAAGTTGTAAAATATAACTGTCATATAAATTCGAATTATACTACACTAGTAACGAAAGTTAACCAAAATAAAACTACTAACTATATGGATTCATCTTCTCGTAACATAAAATCAATTCACAATCCACAAGTCAAAAATAGTCTCAAAACAGTACTATTACAGTCCAATGTACATCAGATAATACAAACTGCTATTCTAGTTATAATTAAACATGAATAGCTAAGTTGAACATTAAGAGCTGATATTGGTTCTAAGGAAACTCAAATGAACAGATAGTAACTCTTCCTTATTGATTCTCCAAATTGTTCATACACATAGATCAAACTTTCAGATCATTAAAGGCTATGAAGGTGTACCTGGAATTTTTAAATAAGAAGGGAAATGAGATTCAATCAGCAACAGATGACAAGCAGTAGCAATGAACAACAGCAACAGTAGTAGACAACCAACAACAATATCCAGCAACAACCAGTTTCAACAAAACAATCCAGCAGAAACACAAATCCAGAGACAAGATGCAATAAAACAGTACAAGATCCAATCCAAGCCAATGAAACAGTGTCCAGGGATTTAAGAGCACACCCAGGAAGGAGCACTTGAAACCCCAACAAGACTCAAAAACCAAACAACCCAATGCTATGATGAACAATGTCGAAAGACCTAAGAATAACACCAAAACAGTCCCAATAGACCTGTTTTAACTTCCAAAATACCTAACGATTACTTCAAGAACTTCAAAAGACCAATGTCGCATCAGGATATAGCTCAAAAGACTCAAGGATTGACTGAAACAGTGAGCAAAAAAGAAGCAGAATGTTTTCTTCCTTCTTTTCTCTAAAATGTATATCTTTTCTCTGTCTAAGATCTGTATGTGTGTCTATGTCTGTGTGTCTCTATCTATGTGTTTCAGAATGCTCCCTCTAATCTCTTCCCCCCAATGCTCTCCAGTGTCCGTTCTATATAGTTTTTAAAATCCACTCCTAATGCTGCCACCCCTTTAACTAAATCCCCAGCCCATCATATTCCCTGAACCCCCCACTATTAAGTGTCCTCGTATGGGTTTAGCCATTAAAACAATTGGTAGTATGAGACTAGTGGGATACCCTGCTGTACAGCAGGTTCTAGTCCCTCTTATGGGCATGAGATTAAACTAATACTAAGTACACCCTGTCAATTATGTCCAAACAAACCCCTAATCTAGACTCAAACAAACACCAAGCCCCAGACTTATGAATGGCATACGGGAAGACCAGAGAATGAACAAACATACAAACCAGTTAATTTGTAGACGACATTAAATAAACTAGACATACGAAACAATTGCAGCATTGAATTTAAACAAGAACTGGCAAAAAAATGGGAATCGACCGAATAAAAGGTCTGTTGAGAAGGGTAGAAGAATGCTAAAAATTTCTAAAACTAAACACAAATACACAAACGGATTGCAAACAGAAATCGTAAGGGACATGAATTACCTCAAAAGAATCTGCCGACCCAAGCTCGAACTTGGTTTGGAACTATTGAAGCCAAATGGGCTTTAATCGAGATATTCTCGATTGAGAACACCTAGACTAAAGTCCCTTGGACTTCAATTACTACTAATCCGGCTCGAATTGGGCTTCTTCAAAAACTAGGGTTCTTGGGACTCGAATTTAGGGCTTTAACACTTCTGGCAAGATTCGAACTAAACCAAAGTCAGTAGGGGTGTGGGGGAGGTATGAGGAATGATTGGTGTGAATTTGAGGTGGTTTGGGATGAATGTTCAAATTCCGGCGACCTTCGAACGAATATTCGAGACGCTCTAGCAATATTCGAGCCTAACGACTGCTAGATCCGTGTAGAGGGGGCTTGGGAGAATCTACGGTGTTAATTTGGGGTGGTTTGGCCTACCATAACCGCCGTGAGGTGATTTCCGGTCGGCGGAGTGCGGCGGGGCACGGCGGCGTTACATGGGTCTCTAGGTTAAGGGAGATAGACGATAGTGATCGTGGGTTTGGCTTGGGGGGGGGGCTGGGTAGGAGATTTGTATTATATACGAAATAGGAAATTCAATCCTGATCGTTGGATCATTTACGATCAACGACCAGGATCGTTTTTCTTAAAGGAAACGACGTCGTGTAATGTTATTATGAGACTGGGTCGGTCTTTGACTGGGAACGGGTCGGGCTGTGAGGAGAAATGGCGACCGATGGATCGAAATGATCCAACGGCTTGGATATCCTGGCCTTGTTACGGCATCGTTTGGGTGAATCCGGAGATGGCCTGAGCCGGTTTTTGCTTGGGCCTGGGTTGTTCAATCTTCCTTGGGCCTGTTTTCACACCTATTTTAAATTCTATTAACTAACTCCAATTAAACCAAAAGCTACTTTAAACAAATTAATTTAAAGGGAATGAAATTACACCTATTAATTAACACTTGATGATTAACACCATTTATGCATTCAAATAAAATCACATGATGACCGAGAAACGGGGTGCACACACATTTTTTTTTTATTTTCTTACGATTAATTCCTATGTCCGATTTATTCTCATAAACGCGCACTTAATTCCAAAATATGCAATGCGTATTTTTTTGTATTTTCTAGCTAAATAAATACGCATACCAATGCTACTGCTCCGGAGAGATAGCTCAAAATCCACAAAAAATCAAATGTAGCACAAAGCTATTTTATTTTGAATCTTTTGGGAGTAATTTTTATGTAGGGCAAAAATCACATGCTCACAGCTGCCCCTCTTTGCACGTAAACATGAAGGGTTTTCGTGCAAAGATAAGTGAGCGGATACGAGCGATTTTTGTCCGTTCAAGCACTCCGTATGAAGCATTTTTTGGAAAAGTTTGACCGAACCTTTGCTTCAAAGGCCTCCTACATATCCTGGGCTTAACAGGAATCAGGTCAATGTAGTTCGGGAAGTTTCGGTAGCTGGGACTACCATGACTGCTGTGATCTTGCTGTTACTGCTGTTGCTACAGTTGCCACTGCTTAACTGATCTCCTTATTACACCGTGCTAAACAAAATAAGAAGCTAGACTAAGTTACAGTATTGCACATTCTTATCTATCTTTTCCACTCGATCTTGTCATGTTCCTTGCCATCCTGCTGGCTCTGGTATTTCTTCACATGCTTCTTCTTTTCGGGCAACCGTTATTCCGGCCTATCTTGATTATGAAGTTGGATTCATGCTGGGGACTTCCGTCACACTCTACCGCTTTCCTCAACCAACTTAAAAATAAGTCGTCACTCCATTCTTCAGGCGGGCTCCCTGACTTCAACTTCAACTTCAAAATAAATCGCCACTCCGTTCTTCAGGCGGGCTCCCTGACTTCAACTACAAATTCAAAATAAATCGCCACTCCATTCTTCAGGCGGGCTCCCTGACTTCAACTACAAATTCAAAATAAATCGCCACTCCATTCTTCAGGCGGGCTCCCTGACTTCAACTTCAACTTTAAAATAGATCGCCACTTCGTTCTTCAGGCGGGCTCCCTGACTTCAACTACAAATTCAAAATAAATCGCCACTCCATTCTTCAGGCGGGCTCCCTGACTTCAACTTCAACTTTAAAATAGATCGCCACTCCGTTCTTCAGGCGGGCTCCCTGACTTCAACTACAACATCAAAATAAATCGCCACTCCGTTCTTCAGGCGGGCTCCCTGACTTCAACTACAAATTCAAAATAAATCGCCACTCCATTCTTCAGGCGGGCTCCCTGACTTCAACTTCAACTTTAAAATAGATCACCACTTCGTTCTTCAGGCGGGCTCCCTGACTTCAACTACAAATTCAAAATAAATCGCCACTCCATTCTTCAGGCGGGCTCCCTGACTTCAACTTCAACTTTAAAATAGATCGCCACTCCGTTCTTCAGGCGGGCTCCCTGACTTCAACTACAAATTCAAAATAAATCGCCACTCCATTCTTCAGGCGGGCTCCCTGACTTCAACTTCAACTTTAAAATAGATCGCCACTCCGTTCTTCAGGCGGGCTCCCTGACTTCAACTACAACTTCAAAATAAATCGACACTCCATTCTTCAGGCGGGCTCCCTGACTTCAACTACAACTTCAAAATAAATCTCCACTCCATTCTTCAGGCGGGCTCCCTGACTTCAACTTCAACTTTAAAGTAAATCGCCACTCCATTCTTCAGGCGGGCTCCCTGACTTCAACTTAAAAATAAATCGCCACTCCGTTCTTCAGGCGGGCTCCCTGACTTCAACTACAACTTCAAAATAAATCGCCACTCCATTCTTCGGGCGGGCTCCCTGACTTCAACTACAACTTCAAAATAAATCGCCACTCCATTCTTCAGGCGGGCTCCCTGACTTCAACTACAACTTTAAAATAAATCGCCACTCCATTCTTCAGGCGGGCTCCCGGACTTCAACTTCAACTCACTAATTTCATCCCATCCTTATCGCCTTCCTTTGCTTTCTGTACCGTTTTCTTCTTCCTGCATCGCCTCTTGGGCCACTCTTTTCTTTTGAATTACCTTATTTTGGGGATTGCTTTCCCACTGGGTCGTGTTACTTTTCCTTTGGCTGCTGGAGATATCTTCGGAACTGTTTACTCACCTACTGGAGATGATGCTGCTAGGGAAGTATTCTTTGCTTCCTCTTTTTCTATTTCCTTCACCCTTCGTTCTCTCTAGGACTCGCCGGGGGTTGAAATGTCATTAGCTGGCGGGGGACCCCTTTTCCTTTTCCTTCTTCCCGGACCTCCTCCGGGACTCACGCTTTTGCTTCCTTGAAGAACTTATGGGATATAATGCTGCTGGGGGGAATCTTGGAGTTGGTGTTTCATTTTCCAACGACTGCTGGGGATGATAACAGGCTCAAAGATCACCCCTCGTGTTGTCTGGCCTCTCTCAACACTATTCTGCTTGGAACGGGCATTTCCCAAAATCTCGTGTTGTTTTCTATCCTTATCCACCGGGTGTTTTGCTTTCAAGAAAATTTTTGCAATCGGAGAAAATTTTCTGCCCCAGTTTGATGACCTTCTACGTGGTATGCTTTTCCGCCGACGAACCCTCTTTTCCTGCTTTAAATCAAAGAAAAATTGTTAGTCTCAAAACGCAGTGAGTGGTTGTGCCACTCTTGTAGGGGGCCATTTTCCTTTTCTCTTTCAGCTGCTCGGCCTCCCTCGAACTTTTGGGGACGACGTTGACACTTGCTGGGGATGATGCTCTTTCCACAGATGGTCTCTCATCTCTCCTTTTATTCCAACCTTCGGTCTGGTCCGACCCTTTTAGTCGATGATGTGTTGTGAGAAATCATCTTCTGGATGTGTAATATGTGTCCATCGTACTCCATAATTCCCGTGAACCTTTCAATCAACCTGTCGTTCCAACCTTAATATCGGAACGACCTTTGCCTTATTGCCTCATTCCACGCCTATTCATCTTCATTGTACCGCTTTGGGAGACTTGGTAGTATGCTTTGAAAAGTCAATTTTTGAAAACAAAAGAAAAGAAAAATGATAGATAAAGAATGCTGACCGCGAATGTCAAAAGAAAGGGAAAACTTTTCTGAACTCAAAACTGGGAAAAACTTATCTGACTGTGTAACTGATCCAATGGTTATGCCGCGCCTTTGAGATTAATCTACCCAGTCTATTTATTTCAATCACTTTCCGATGGCCGCGTTTTGCCAGAAGCAAACGAATGTCCCAACCTTGTCTCATGCAGACACCTTGTAACTATCTTTCCTTGTCACCTCATAGTGCCCTTCAAAGGGTTTTCACTAATGAGATTCTCTCGTTTCTCTCGATCTCCCGTCGCCTTAGGGTGCCTATAAAAGTTTTCACCGTAAGACTCTCTCATTTTATTTCTCTTTGCTTTCTTTCCATGCGGTGGGCTGGGGTATTATCCATGGAATTTCCTCTAAAGGGGCTATCCCTTTTCAGCTTGTGAATCCTAGATTCAGTCGCGGATTGAAGTGTCATTCGTAGTTTCATTCGCATGACTTGGCATTTCTCAAATACTGATCGAGAGGTCTTTTTTGGTCCTTAATGTGGTTTCTGTGCGTGAGGCTAAAGAAAAGGGGTTTAACCTCAATGGTTAGCTCATTACAACTTTCGGAATCCACACAATCTTTTCAAATGAAACAATGACTTCTGCCCCAATTTTGTCGCTTGGGGAATCTTTGATTTTTATTTTATTATGACCGAGCCGTGTGGCGCCTACGTATCCTTCTTGAGGAATCAGGTCGAACGTAGTTCACTTTTTCTTGTGTTTTTCTTTGTTTCTTCTTTCTATTTTGTTATACATCTTCCTTGAGGATTCCAACAGAGGGTATATGAAAGAATAATTAAGGCTCAAAGGGGAAGACAAGGGTTAAAGTGTTTGGGTAGTAGAAAAATTGCCTCTGTCATTTCATTCTCCAAAAAATGCCAAATTCACACAAACGAAACACACGTTGACAAATACATTAAAGAATTACACATAATATCTCTTGACTGCGTCTGAATTGATAGCCATATCGGTGCATATTCCTTCAATATCGGTTAGACATAGAGCGCCGTTGGATAATACTCTAGTCACAACAAATGGTCCTTGCCAATTCGGAGCGAACTTGCCTTTCGCTTCGGCCTGATGTGGTAGAACTCTCTTCAGCACATGTTGTCCCACTTCAAATTTCCTGGGACGTACCTTCTTGTTATATGCTCTCGCCATTCTCTTTTGATACAATTGGCCATGACATACTGTTGTCAATCTCTTTTCATCGATCAAGCTCAATTGCTCCAATCGGGTTTTGACCCACTCATCATCGTCAATCTCGGCTTCAGCGACAATTCGGAGGGATGGGATTTCAACTTCTACTGGTATTACTGCTTCAGTTCCGTACACCAACAAGTAAGGAGTTGCACCTACCGAAGTCCGGACGGTAGTGCGATAACCCAACAGTGCAAACGGTAACTTTTCATACCATTGCCTAGACCCTTCTACCATCTTCCTCAATATCTTCTTTATATTTTTGTTTGTTGCTTCAACCGCACCATTTGCTTTGGGACGATATGGTGTGGAATTTCGGTGTGTAATCTTGAACTGTTGGCAGACCTCTTTCATTAATCCGCTGTTAAGATTGGCACCGTTATCTGTGATGATTATCTTTGGAATTCCAAACCTGCAAATGATGTGGGAATGTACGAAGTCCACCACCGCCTTCTTGGTCACTGATTTGAAGGTTTTGGCCTCCACCCACTTGGTAAAATAATCGATCGTTACTAGAATGAACCTATGACCATTGGAAGCCGCAGGTTCTATAGGTCCAATAACATCCATACCCCATGCGACAAACGGCCATGGTGCTGACATTGTATGCAACTCGGTTGGCGGAGAATGAATCAAATCTCCGTGTATCTGACACTGATGGCATCTTCGCACGAAACTTATACAATCATGCTCCATAGTGAGCCAGTAATATCCTGCTCGAAGAATCTTCTTTGCCAATACATATCCGCTCATGTGTGGTCCACAAACTCCGGAGTGTATATCTGTCATCACCGTTGTGGCTTGACTCGCATCTATACATCTCAACAATCCCAAATCTGGTGTCCTTTTGTACAACACCCCTCCACTAAGGAAAAATCCGTTTTCCAATCGCCGAATAGCTCTCTTTTGATCTCCAGACGCTTGCTCTGGGTATATTCCTAACCTGAGGTATTCTTTGACGTCATGAAACCATGGCTCGCCATCCATCTCTTCCTCTATCATATTGCAGTAAGCATGCTGATTCCGGACCCGAATATGTAACGGATCGACACGAACCTTGTCCGGGTGATGTAGCATTGACGCTAAAGTAGCTAGAGCGTCGGCAACCTCATTATGCATCCTTGGGATGTGCTTGAATTCTACTGATCGAAAGCGCTTGGTCAGATCATGCAAACACTGACGATACGGGATAAGCTTTAAATCCCTGGTTTCCCATTCTCCCTGAATCTGGTGTACCAGAAGGTCCGAGTCCCCCAAGACCAAGACGTCCTGTACATCCATGTCCACCGCTAATCGCAGCCCTAAGATACATGCCTTGTACTCAGCCATGTTGTTGGTGCAATGAAAATGCAGTTGAGCAGTAACAGGGTAATGATGTCCTGTTTCAGAGATGAGCACAGCCCCTACTCCGACTCCTTTTGCGTTTGCCACTCTATCGAAGAAAAGCTTCCACCCTGGATCCTCGGTTAACTCCAACCCATCAATTTGCAATACTTCTTCATCTGGAAAATACGTCCTCAAAGGTTCGTATCCGTCATCAACACGATTCTCAGCTAAGTGATCGGCTAGGGCTTGAGCTTTTATAGCCGTTCTTGTCACGTATACGATGTCAAACTCGGTAAGTAATATTTGCCATTTTGCTAACCTCCCTGTAGGCATAGGTTTCTTGAAAATATACTTCAACGGATCCAAACGCGAAATGAGGTAAGTGGTGTAAGAAGACAAATAATGTTTCAGCTTTTGGGCTACCCAAGTCAAAGCACAACAGGTCTTTTCCAAATGAGTGTACTTAACCTCGTGAACCGTGAATTTCTTACTGAGATAGTAAATGGCCCGTTCCTTCCTGCCGGTAAGATCATGCTGCCCCAGTACGCAGCCGAACGAATTCTCCAAAACCGTCAGATAAAGAATCAGGGGTCTACCCGGTTCAGGCGGAACCAGTACGAGTGGGTTTGACAGATACCCTTTGATTTGGTCAAACGCTTCCCGACATTCTGTCGTCCATTCTATCGCAGCGTCTTTCTTCAACAGACGGAATATGGGCTCACAGGTTGCTGTAAGCCGAGCAATAAACCTACTGATGTAATTTAACCTTCCCAACAAACTCATTACCTCTGTTTTATTCCTTGGCGGGGGTAACTCCTGGATGGACTTGATTTTGGATGGGTCCAACTCAATGCCCCGTCGGCTGACAATGAATCCTAGCAACTTTCCTGATGGAACTCCGAATGCGCATTTGGCCGGATTGAGCTTGATATCATATCTTCGAAGTCTTTGAAAGAACTTCCCGAGGTCGGCAACGTGGTCTTCTTGACGTCTAGATTTTATGATCACATCATCCACGTACACTTCAATTTCCTTGTGTATCATGTCATGGAATACCGTAGTCATCGCCCTCATGTATGTTGCCCCTGCGTTCTTCAAACCGAACGGCATCACCCGGTAGCAATAAGTCCCCCACAGTGTGATAAAAGCCATGTTTTCTGCGTCCTCTTCATCCATTAAGATCTGATGATATCCCGCGTCGCAATCCACAAAGGATCCGATTTCCCGTCCGGCGCAATTATCAATCAGGATATGGATATTGGGAAGCGGGAAATTATCTTTAGGGCTCGCCTTGTTGAGATTGCGGTAGTCCACGCATACTCTGATCTTCCCATCTTTCTTTGGCACCGGTACTACGTTAGCCAACCATTCAGGGTATCGAGTGACACGAATGACTTTCGCCTGCAACTGCTTGGTTACTTCCTCCTTGATCTTTACACTCATCTCCGTCTTGAATTTCCGCAGTTTTTGCTTGACGGGAGGATATGCCGGATCAGTGGGTAATTTATGAACCACTAGATCAGTGTTGAGTCCTGGCATGTCGTCGTACGACCATGCGAAAATGTCTTTAAACTCCATGAGTGTTTTGATCAACTCTTCTCTCAGGTTGGGTTCAATATGGACACTTATTCTGGTTTCTTTGACGTCATCTGTGTCCCCCAGATTAACAGCCTCGGTATCATTTAAATTTGGTTTGGGTTTTTCCTCGAAGTGACTTAATTCTTCACCGATTTCTTCTACGGCTTCATCATCGCCGTATTCCGATTCACTCTCGTCACCTCTTATTTCATGCGTTATTATTTCCAAACCGGATTGACTTTCTAGACTGGGTTGATTAATCTTTAAGCACGCCATATCATTAAGATCGGTTGAAAGAAAGCTGCTCAGAAAAGTAAAAAGAAGGAAAATAAACAAAATTAGACACGAAGGGAACAAAATTTCATTAATGGGAACAGTACAAGTAAAAACAAGCTTGCAAACTCAAATCAAAATGAACTAAAACAAACGGATTTTACTCCGGGACAACCCCAACACAAAATTTCGAAAGAAAACAATCCAAAACAAACTACCAAAACTCCTTCCGGACAGGGAGAGGAGTAGCCTTCCAATTATTCAATTTTGCTTTCGATCCCACAAACTGTATCTCGGCATGGCTGGATCCTTCGCCATCCTCTAGCATGCATACATCTGCGAATAGGTCCTCGAATTTTCTTAAGAACTCTTCGTCCGGCCTAACCATAGGACTAGGAATCTCTGTCGTCGGATGTCCTCTTACTCCAGACCTGACAAAAGATCGGGAAAGGCATGGAACAGGCTTCGGGAGCACCCATGTCTTCTGCTTATTCCTCTTGGCTCACTGGATGTCCTCTGATGTTGGCTTGAATCCCAAGCCGAAGGTTCCCACATTTTCGACTACAGATACCGGTTGTATGATTCCTTGCAGAGATGCACCTAAACCTATACCGGGTATGAAACCGTTTCTCAACATTTCATGAGCCACCATGACGTCTACAGTAATTATTCTGTCATTGGGAATGCATTCCCCTTCCGGAACTCGGTTGGCGGATACCACATCGCAGATCTGGTATACCCATGGCCCAACATCCTCTTCTGCCTCAACAAAGGGGATGATGGTGCCTGGTTGTAGATCATTCTCTCCATGGACTACGATCTCCTGTTGGTCCCACTCAAACTTGACTAGTTGGTGTAGGCTGGATGGAACTGCTTTTGCGGCATGGATCCACGGTCGCCCTATCAGAAGTTTATATGACACGACCATGTCCAGCACCTGGAATTCCATGGTGAACTCCACTGGTCCGATTGTCAAGATTAACACTATGTCCCCGACCGACGCCTTGCCTCCTCCATCAAACCCTCGGACACATATGATGTTCTTGCGTATCCTGTCGATGTCCACTTTCAACTTGTTTAGTGTGGAGAGAGGACAGATGTTAGCACTGGACCCGTTATCGACAAGGACTTTGGTAACCACCGCCTCCTCACACTTTACCGTAAGATATAAAGCCTTGTTGTGCTCGGTGCCTTCCTCGGGCAATTCATCATCGGTGAAGGTGATCCGATTCGCTTCAAAGATCCTATTGGTGATCTTCTCCAAATGACTCACTGAGATTTTATCAGGTACGTGGGCCTCATTCAGAACTTTCATCAAAGTTTGCCGATGTTCTTCAGAATGTATCAGCAAGGACAGCAATGAGATTTGCGCAAGAGTCTTCTTCAGCTGTTCTAGGACAGAATAATCATGCATCTTCATCTTTTTCAGGAATTCCTCTGCCTCTTCGTCAGTTACCGGCTTTTTTAATGTTGCCGGAGTAGTCTTCCTTAATTCCGCTGGGGCAAAACATCTCCCTGAGCGGGTCAACCCTTGCGCTTTGCAGACTTCCTCTTTAACTTCTTTTCCCTTGTAGGTTGTCGTGACCCGATCATAATTCCATGGAATAGCTTTGCTATCAGCTATCGGCAACTGTATTGCTGGCTTGATGATGAAAGGATCTACTCGAACACCTGCTACCGTCAAGACAGGTTTGGTTGCTACCCCTGGTACAACTATTCTTGCTCCCCCCGGCCTCACCGGTACTTCGCTTGCATTTCCCTTTTCTGCTTCCAACCCCTCTTGTACGTCCTTCTTGCAAATGAGTGACTCATCAAGGTTTGGCCCCATTTTCATTTCCACCCCACTAGACTTGATCATCATTACGGTCTGAGAGGTTTTCTCCTTTCCCTCTTCTACCCGTACCAGCTCGATCATGTTGGTCTCATGATGAGTTGGGAGTGGATTTCGGTTGATGTCGGGTTCTGCTGGAGTTTGGACCTCAATCCTGCAAGTGTCGATGAGTTCCTGGATAGCTGTTTTCAACCTCCAACACTTTTCTGTGTCATGTCCCGGACATCCTGAACAATATGCACAATTTATTAAATGATCCAAATTCTTTGGAAGAGGGTTTGGCAGCTTAGCCTCGACCGGGTTTAGCAACCCAACTTGCTTCAATCGGTGGAACAGACTGGTGTAAGACTCTCCCAAGGGAGTGAAAGTCTTTGGCCTTGGCGCCTTATCGCTCTTGAATGCTTGGTTCGGACGAAAACTCGCGCCCGTGGGGTTTCTGTAGGCTCTTGGGGGTGGATAACTGTTTTGCGGGTTTGGTGCACGCCATGGTGCATGGACGGGAGGTGCGGCATATGACTGAGCGTGATGGACAGTAAAATGGGGATCAGGTGCTGGATAGTAATGTTGCGGGTGGTTATATGGATTGTGGAGGTAATTTTGGTGGTGAGGCTGTGGCGGGTTATACTGGGGTGTGGGGCCTCTGTTTCTGAACCATGTTCCGGACTCGACTACCGTGACTTCTTCTTTCCTCTTTTTCCCAACCACTCCTCCGGTACCACTTTGAATAGCTTGGGTGGTGGCTTTCAACGCTGAATAGCTCATAATCTTGTTGGCTTTCAAGCGTTCCTCGATCATAGCCCCCATCTTTATCACCTCAGTGAATGACTTACCCACGGACGTCACCAGATGTCCGAAATAGGTTGGCTCCAGTGTCTGCAAGAAGTAATCCACCATCTCGTTCTCTCTCATAGGCGGATCTACCCTTGCTGCTTGTTCCCTCCAGCGGAAACCAAATTCTCTGAAACTTTCGGCGGGTTTCTTCTCTAACTTTAGCAATGATAAGCGGTCTTGGACTATTTCAAGATTGTACTGGAACTGGCCAATGAATGCTTGAGCCAAACCATCCCATGTAAACCATCTGCTGGGATCCTGCCTAGTGTACCACTCTAGTGCGGATCCCCCCAAACTCTGACCGAAGTAAGCTATCAGAATCTCGTCTCGTCCTCCGGCTCCTCGCATTTTACTACAAAACCCTCGGAGGTGGGCTACAGGATCACCATGCCCCTCGTATAGGTCAAACTTGGGCATTTTGAACCCGACCGGCAACTGGACATCCGGGAATGGACACAGATCCTTGTAAGCGACACTGACCTGATTGCCCAAACCGTGCATATTCCTGAAGGACTGCTCCAGGCTTTTAACTTTTCTAATAACTTCCTCATGTTCCGAACTTTGGAAGTGCTTTTCCGGTTCTGTCGGGTTATCCCAGTGAGGGGTGTGTGGATGCGGTTCAGGATCCCTAAAGGTAGGCTCGGGAGGATAGTAAGAATTGTCATGGGTTTGAACATGCGGCTCACCGGACGACTTTTGTAGAGTAGCAGGTGGGGGTGCCACAAAAATAGGGGTGACCGGAGGAGGATTTTGTTTGGTTGGTGGAACTTGGGTGGCATAAGGGTTTTCCCCTTGATAGTATGGATAGAGTGGGGCGCTTGTCGAAGGATCAATGGGTGCATGTTCTGGAGCTGATGCGAGAGTAGGGAGGTTTGGTGAAGACTGTCCCCTAGCCCAGGCTAGGTGCATCTCTGTTATCTGCTGTTTCAACCGGTCTACCTCTTCTTTCATGATCTGTATCTCTGATTTCTCTTCCTCGAGGCTTTTACCGGAACTAGACATGCTTGCTGGAATTGGCCCTTTAGATCTAGTACGGTAATGGTGGCTGGCCGGGATATTATGTCAAACCCAACTGCTAAACTTTTCTGGAATGCAACAAACTTGTTAGCTTACCGAGTTTAACAGATATGTTATAGCACGTTGGATGCAATGCACCTAACCAAATGACCCTTTCTATATGTACTCATCACATGCGTCATTCCAGTTTCTTTTTTTTTTTTTTCTTTTCTTTTTTTTTTCTTTTTCCCTTTTTCAATTATCCTTGAAAACCTTATTGTTATTAACCTTTATGTTCTTTTCCTTTCTTTCTAGTGGTGGTCGAATCTTATGTGGATTGCCTACGTATCACGTCCCCGCGTGAATCAGACCGAGCGTAGTTCTGGTAATAAGATTGTGGCAAAATTCGAGAATTCTTATATCAAAACTCTTATGGTTACAAAACCTGTCTTACAATAATCAACAAAATAAAAGAAATGCTTGACTCGAGAATAAAATGCCAACCAACTTGACTCAAAGTTTCAAAAATACATTTTTAATCAAAAGTCTAATGCTCTTAGATTCCTGGGGGCCCGCGAAGCATCATTCGGCCTTGCCGCGAGCTTTGGTGCGAGGTCCAAGTGTAGTCCCCTTAACTCTCTCATGATCTGATGAACATATTCCATAACTGAAGCGAAAAGGGCGGTGCGGGGCATTTGTTCACAAGCCAAGCACTTCATGGTGACATAATGCCCGATTTCTCCAATTTTGTCCCTGATCATGTCCCTTTCTCTGAGTAGCCGTTCTATCTGCTGGTTCTTCGCCCCTAATCTTTGAGTATTGTTGGTGACTTGGTCTAAGAGCCTATCCACTTGTTCTTACAGTCGGGCCATCAAATCGTGACAACGGTCGAGGTCTGCTCTGGCATCTCGGGCTTGCTTGAAAACCCGCTCCCTGAGGATAACGTTTGCTTCCCTTAGACTGGTGATGATCTCGGTGTAATCTTCTTCCACCCGTTGTAGGTGGAGTGCCTGTTGATGTGCCTCCTTTCTCCAGCTAGCACGGATCCTCATTGTTTGGGTCTTTGACTCTTCCAATTCTCTTTGGACATCGGCAACTTGATTTTTCAAACCCTTTATCAATTTTTCGTCTGCTCGACTCCTCAATTGTCTGTCAGCATCCCTTTTCATTTGCTGGATTTGAGTTCTCAAAAAGTCATTTTCTTGTGCCAACTTCTTTTTATCTCCTTCGTCGGCGGCAGCTTGCATATCCTTTTCAAATTGGAGATCTTGGACCCATTGCTCTATCTTGCCAATCCTTGTTCTGTAAACCTCTTCCTTAGCTAACCAGTCCCATTGTTCTTGTGACGCTTCAGCAAATTCCCTGAGGTGAGGTCTTTTGGCTGGTCTTTCACCCGATGTTTCTCCTTTGTACCAAGTAAGATATCCGGGTACAACCTCTCCTCTAGCTCGATCCTGCACACAAGTGTTTGCCTCCAGATATTGGCATTTGCTCCAGATCTGGCGGACCCTTGCTTCTGGGAATTCACCATCGGGACCAATTTCAATAACCTGGGTACTTAGGACTTCGTCTTTGGGTACTATCTGGAACCTCCCAAGTTGTCTCAAAACCCGATGGGGCGCATAAGGTTGAATGCTCTTAAGTCCCATTAAGAGAAAGTGGGACCTAGCCGCTGGCATGTACACGATTCTGTCTATCTGTAACCAACCCAACGTCCATTGTATTTGACTTGCGCTGAGAGCCCGAAAGTATGCCCTCCATGCCAAGGTTCCTTCAGGCAAGACGGTCCTATCAATCCTTGTATAGAATTCGCTTATGCAAGTTTTCTCAACCAACCCATATTTCAAGAATTGGGTGCGATGACACAGGTGCTCGATCATCCACATCTGTAGCAATAAATTACAGCCTTCGAAAAAATCTCCTCCGGCTTTGCAGGTTGTGAGGGCTCGATATATGTCTGATAGTATCATGGGAGCAAGAGTACTTTCGCTTTGGTCAAGCAAAGTACTGACGACTCCGGCTACCTTTATATCAATATTCTTGTCTTTTCTCGGGAATACCACGAGTCCTAAGAAGGCTATCATGAAGGCAATTCGTCTGTGCTCCTCCCATTTCTGGCGATTACCCTTGCTGCATAATTTGTTCTCTGGCTTGTCAAAACCTCCCATATGACCGTACCTTTGATAGATGAAGCTTAAAGTACAAAACCCTTGTGCTAGATCTGGGTTACGTACCGTTCTGGCTGTCTTCAGTGAGTCTAAAAACCGGTGTATGGCGACAACCCTGGGGGCGATTAGATATTGATGCCCCAATGGTATATCAGTGTTTCCAATGTATCCGGTCATCTCCTCCACAGTTGGGGTGAGCTCGAAGTCCGAGAAGTGAAAGACATTGTGCGCGGAGTCCCAATATGTGACTAATGCTCTTATGATATCCCCTCGAGGCTTTATTTCAAGCAAACCTGTGAGACCTTTCAAATATTTCTTAACTTCATCCTGCCCTTCTTTGCCTAGATCATCCCACCATAGTCGTGTTTGTACCGGGATTTTAGTCATGAGTGAAAACGGTTCATTTCGAATCGTGCTCATCCTGCACATTTATTTAAAGAAGAAGATCATTTTGGCTGGCAATGATTGGACTATTTTTTCAAAATTTTAAGATTTTGGTATTTTTTTTTGAAAAAGGGCAAGTTGGACCCGACGGGGGTTGCCTACGTATCTCACATCTGGTGAGAATCAAACCCGCGTAGTTCGGTCCGTCAAAATAAACTATTTTTCTTTTATTGACCGACAAAGAAAACACATTTGTTAAGAAAACCATTTTGTTGGCAAAGTCAACCTTCCGTCGTCTTTTATTAGCAAACTAAATTATTGATTTGTTGGTAAAGCACATTTTTGTATTTTCTGAAAAATAACTATTTCTCCATACTGTTTTCTTTTGTTTTTCGTTTTTCTTCAGTATTTAAAAGTCGGTCAGCATGCAAGTTCGAATAAATGCTTGAAACAAATATGGCATAGCAGGATGGTCTTTCATTTCAGGTTGCCCGTCCTAGACGGACCCAACCCCTGTGTTGAGTCCCCTAAGTCAAATGCAACGTGATGCAAATAAGCGTTTCCTACTAGGGATCCGGTATGCGGTTATGTTATTCTAAGTTCAAAACCTCGGTACATGATCTAGACTGTGTACCCAAGCGGACAACTCGGGCTGAGGAAGGAGCTCCTTTTCGGGAACCAAAAGGCCAACCGGCTTAGAAACTTTCCGAGCCTCTTTATTATTTCGGGGTATGACACTAACAGAATAAGGAGTCTCAACCAGTGAGCACATCCCCGGGGGTGAGAAGTGAAGGTTTTTCGGCACAGTTTGTATATACAGTTCAGATAGTATCAAAGCGGTAAACATATAACAGTTGTATATACAGTGCAACTAGTATCAAAGCGGTAGACATTTAGCACTTTAATTAAACATATAATAAAATCAGATATAGACAAAAACGACAATTTAACTGAGCTCGAATTCTTAAACCCTGAACCGAAGTTCTGGGTTAGATGTCCCCAGCAGAGTCGCCAGAGCTGTCACACCTCCTTTTTTTCACAGAAATGTAAATGTGCCACTGTTGAATACTACACCCCGAGAAGGAATATAATAGTAATCAGTGAAGGAGTTTTTCCACTTAAAGGACAGTCGGAATGGGATCAATTTATTTATTTATTTAGAGTCGCCACTTGGGAAAATAATGGTGTCCCAAGTCACCGGTTTAATCCCGAACCGAGGAAATTTATGACTCTGTATTACAGTCTGCGAAACTAGAAACCTGGATAAGGAATTCTGTTAACCCGGGAGAAGGTATTAGGCACTCCCGGATTCCGTGGTTTTAGCACGGTCGCTCGATTGCAATCTTTGTTTTTATCTGATTTCTTTATATATTTCGATTCATGTGCTTTTAATGTTACGCTTTTAGTTTTAGAAGAATTGCGACGTCACGAAAACACATTTCGAGTCACACCGCAACCGGTACGCCTGTGACTTTAATGCGCCTCAGTTTCGCCGAGAGTAAGATTTGGGTCACATAAATGCGCACCCGTAATTAGGAAAGTATTTTATTTATAAATCGTGCCTAAAGAGTCTATCGTGTTGTTAACTTTGTGAAAGACCGTGAAATCCACTAAACGACCTTCCCGAGTCTACATTTATATAATAATTAATTAGGGCCCCGTGTATTTGATCTTCTATCGAGGCTCATCTCATATATTGTTTAAATGGTAATCCTAAAATCCAATACGATTATTTATATATATTTTTTTTAATTAAAAAAAATATCCTAGTTAATTAACTAATTATAACATATGAAAGACCATTACTTTTTAATTTATTTAGTTGAATCCAAAACTCGAATAAGGACTATAGTCCTCACCCAAAACCAAGGCATGACCAGTAGAGTTCTAAAAGGCCCAATCATGTAGTTTCAATAAAAAATGGCCCAACAATTAATTAACTAGCTGAATTTGCACGGCTTTGCATTGTATTTTTTTTTTCAAATTACATTAATACCTGCCCCTTGATCTTACTTTAGATCCATGTTTCACTCAATTCAAAAGAAAAACATAGGCGACCATCTATTTTATTTATCTATCTCTTAGTGATTCCTACATGTTGTTAAAGATGACAATTAGATTGGAAACATGAATGCGAATTTAACAACAGTGATAACTACTTGGTTGCATTATTTTTCTTAATACATGTACATGAATAGGTTAATGACCCTAAACTCAAAAATACTCTAGCTATTTTTAGGCTAATTCAAACTATGTTTGTTTACTCACAAATCGCATTACCAAGACTATTTATTGCTTAACATAACAAGGGCTTACGTACTGATTATTAGTTCAGTTTCCAAGTTGTAAAATATAACTGTCATATAAATTCGAATTATACTACACTAGTAACGAAAGTTAACCAAAATAAAACTACTAACTACATGGATTCATCTTCTCGTAACATAAAATCAATTCACAATCCACAAGTCAAAAATAGTCTCAAAACAGTACTATTACAGTCCAATGTACATCAGATAATACAAACTACTATTCTAGTTATAATTAAACATGAATAGCTAAGTTGAACATTAAGAGCTGATATTGGTTCTAAGGAAACTCAAATGAACAGATAATAACTCTTCCTTATTGATTCTCCAAATTGTTCATACACATAGATCAAACTATCAGATCATTAAAGGCTATGAAGGTGAACCTGGAATTTTTAAATAAGAAGGGAAATGAGATTCAATCAGCAACAGATGACAAGCAGTAGCAATGAACAACAGCAACAGTAGTAGACAACCAACAACAATATCCAGCAACAACCAGTTTCAACAAAACAATCCAGCAGAAACACAAATCCAGAGACAAGATGCAATAAAACAGTACAAGATCCAATCCAAGCCAATGAAACAGTGTCCAGGGATTTAAGAGCACACCCAGGAAGGAGCACTTGAAACCCCAATAAGACTCAAAAACCAAACAACCCAATGCTATGATCAACAATGTCGAAAGACCTAAGAATAACACCAAAACAGTCCCAATAGACCTGTTTTAACTTCCAAAATACCTAACGATTACTTCAAGAACTTCAAAAGACCAATGTCGCATCAGGATATAGCTCAAAAGACTCAAGGATTGACTGAAACAGTGAGCAAAAAAGAAGCAGAATGTTTTCTTCCTTCTTTTCTCTAAAATGTATATCTTTTCTCTGTCTAAGATTTGTATGTGTGTCTATGTCTGTGTATCTCTATCTATGTGTTTCAGAATGCTCCCTCTAATCTCTTCCCCCCAATGCTCTCCAGTGTCCGTTCTATATAGTTTTTAAAATCCACTCCTAATGCTGCCACCCCTTAAACTAAATCCCCAGCCCATCATATTCCCTGAACCCCCCACTATTAAGTGTCCTCGTATGGGTTTAGCCATTAAAACAATTGGTAGTATGAGACTAGTGGGATACCCTGCTGTACAGCAGGTTCCACTAGTCCCTCTTATGGGCATGAGATTAAACTAATACTAAGTACACCCTGTCAATTATGTCCAAACAAACCCCTAATCTAGACTCAAACAAACACCAAGCCCCAGACTTATGAATGGCATACGGGCAGACCAGAGAATGAACAAACATACAAACCAGTTCATTTGTTGACGACATTAAATAAACTAGACATACGAAACAATTGCAGCATTGAATTTAAACAAGAACTGGCAAAAAAATGGGAATCGACCGAATAAAAGGTCTGTTGAGAAGGGTAGAAGAATGCTAAAAATTTCTAAAACTAAACACAAATACACAAACGGATTGCAAACAGAAATCGTAAGGGACATGAATTACCTCAAAAGAATCTGCCGACCCAAGCTCGAACTTGGTTTGGAACTATTGAAGCCAAATGGGCTTTAATCGAGATGTTCTCGATTGAGAACACCTAGACTAAAGTCCCTTGGACTTCAATTACAACTAATCCGGCTCGAATTGGGCTTCTTCAAAAACTAGGGTTCTTGGGACTCGAATTTAGGGCTTTAACACTTCTGGCAAGATTCGAACTAAACCAAAGTCAGTAGGGGTGTGGGGGAGGTATGAGGAATGATTGGTGTGAATTTGAGGTGGTTTGGGATGAATGTTCAAATTCCGGCGACCTTCGAACGAATATTCGAGACGCTCTAGTAATATTCGAGCCTAACGACTGCTAGATCCGTGTAGAGGGGGCTTGGGAGAATCTACGGTGTTAATTTGGGGTGGTTTGGCCTACCGGAACCGCCGTGAGGCGATTTCCGGTCGGAGGAGTGCGGCGGGGCACGGCGGCGTTACATGGGTCTCTAGGTTAAGGGAGATAGACGATAGTGATCGTGGGTTTGGCTTGGGGGGCTGGGTAGGAGATTTGTATTATATACGAAATAGGAAATTCAATCCTGATCGTTGGATCATTTACGATCAACGACCATGATCGTTTTTCTTAAAGGAAACGACGTCGTGTAATGTTATTATGAGACTGGGTCGGTCTTTGACTGGGAACGGGTCGGGCTGTGAGGAGAAATGGCGACCGATGGATCGAAATGATCCAACGGCTTGGATATCCTGGCCTTGTTACGGCGTCGTTTGGGTGAATCCGGAGATGGCCTGAGCCGGTTTTTGCTTGGGCCTGGGTTGTTCAATCTTCCTTGGGCCTGTTTTCACACCTATTTTAAATTCTATTAACTAACTCCAATTAAACCAAAAGCTACTTTAAACAAATTAATTTAAAGGGAATAAAATTACACCTATTAATTAACACTTGATGATTAATACCATTTATGCATTCAAATAAAATCACATGATAATCGAGAAACGGGGTGCACACACATTTTTTTTGATTTTCTTACGATTAATTTCTATGTCCGATTTATTCTCATAAACGCGCACTTAATTCCAAAATATGCAATGCGTATTTTTTTGTATTTTCTAGCTAAATAAATACACATACCAATGCTAATGCTCCGGAGAGATAGCTCAAAATCCACAAAAAATCAAATGTAGCACAAAGCTATTTTATTTTGAATCTTTTGGGAGTAATTTTCATGTAGGGCAAAAATCACGTGCTCACAATATGTAGTTGAATGTAGTTTAAATGTAGTTAGTCAATAACTCCATAACAGTCTGCAATTCGGATCAACCATACCGGTACTGATGCTTTCATTTGTGATTGCCAATTCCATATTGAAATCTCTAACATTCATACATAACGGATATGAACTTAAGTTCCTATTATCCTTCTTCGTTTCCATATACACAGAAACACCCATATCATTCTTAATTTCCATTGGAGGACAATTCTCATCCACAATGTATTTGATTTCTACAATTTTCTCAGATGTATCAATCGACAATTGTTCAGCAATTGTAGAAACGAGATTTCCGTAGCTTGAATTATCATCTACCACAATCGCGTCAACTACAAAATCTATATATCTTCCATATTTGTCCCAATTACCATTCGATTTCAGCATAATTGTAACTTTTGCCATGATTTTGTGTAGTTAACCGAAAAAAAAAAACTTTAAGAACTGAATAGGTATGAGATCAGAGCTGTCGTTCAGTTGTATATCTGCAATTGAAGAACAGAGATTGAGAAGAATAGTTTGTAGAAGAAAATTGTATTTCTACAATTTGAATTTTTGATAATTCTGCGTTTTTGAGAATAGAAGTGAGAAGATATTTTCCGTTCAGTTGAAGAAGGAGCTTTTTTCGCAACTACATATTTGTTTTCCTTTTCAGAATTTTGAATTAAATGCAAAGAATCTTTTTTCTTATTCTATGCCTTCAATTGGGCGCGAAATAATGGGGATAATATCTTCAGAATATCGTTATTTATGGTTTGGTATATAAAATGTAGTCAAAATGTAAACAGATCGGGTAATTTCCAAAATTTGAATATTTTTAGTAATATAGTTTGCTATAGGGTACAAGTATGAAAAAATTCCTTTGCTAATTGTGTCTATTGGTCAAAAGTTGATGGAATATTCGTTCTTTGGTTCCTATTTTGAAGGTTGATTCTGTTACTTTAGGAAACATTGAGTGAATTTTTAGATACACGTGGGCCATGGGAAGTAATTATGTACATGAGAAAGCAATGGGACCTTAAGGAGATATCTTGCTCTTATTTTGTTGCTTACGATTCCTGCTCAGTTTTGCTATAAAGGTATTGATATGGAACCATATAACTGAGTTTGCTCAAGATATATGTCCATTTAGGTAGGATTTTTATGTGTGTCGATTGACTTTTCACAAATTGAGTTTAGGAGAATGCCAATTTTGAAGTTTTATTTTCTGTTTATAAATTAATATTTACATAGTATCATTTTAACTAGTGTCAACCTATTGTCTAATGTCAATATGCATACTATTTTTTAATGAAATACTACTACCTCCATATAAGAAATATTTTTTGGCAAACATTCGGTTCATAGAGGTGTCTTTAGCATTAATATGCTCATCGTCAGTGTTAGTTTTACCCAAATGTTTGGTATTTCTTGTTTTATTTCTGTACCCTTAGTATCGGGGAAAATTCAAAAATAGCCAGATTTATCACTGGTCGTTGAAAAATAGCCAAGTTTCAAAAGTCATCAAAATTTAACCATTTTAATCTGAGCGAAAACACTGTTCAAAATCTGGAAAAATATGCCCGCAAATTTTACTGGAGTTCCAGCATAAATATTTTTGAACTCCTGTAAATTTTACGGGAGTTCCAGGATAACTATGCTGGAACTCCCGCACAATTTTACTGGAGTTCAAGCATAATTATGCTGGAACTCCCGCAAATTTTACGGGAGTTCCAGTAGTATAATTGTCTAGTATAATATAGTGGAGTTTGGAGCACTAGTGCTCTAGTCTCCCGCAAATTTTACAGGAGTTAGCAAAGTATACCGGTCCAACATAATATATTGTAGTTCGTACACAAATGCACTAGAACTCCCGTATATTATACTGAACCGGTCCCTATTGCAACAAACTAGTGGCTATTTTTCATTGACTTCATAAACAGTGGCTATTTTTCGTTGACCAGTGTGAAAACTGGCTATACCATGAAATTTTAACCTTAGTATCGTGCTTAGGCTCCCACATGCGGGTAGGTTAACTTTAGGCACATAATTAAATTATTATAACTACAGGTACGGTTTTTATGACATAGTTGTGATACTTAATTTCTAAAATCCAGGGGTATATTTACGTTACTCGGCCACAATTTAATCTTGTTAATAAAATAAATATGTTGCAGATCGCGGGTTCGGTTCCCGTGACATTATTCGCACTGTGTAATCAAACAATTAGTCATATAATAATCGAGTTATTAAAAGCGGTTAAAGGTTAAAATTTGCACATAAGTTAAAGCATGTTATAAAATCAGATAAATAAGCCAAATATGACAGTTGAGCGACCGTGCTAGAACCACGGAACTCAGAAAAGCCTAACACCTTCTCCCGGGTTAACAGAATTCCTTATCCGGATTTCTGGTTCGCGGACTGTGATACAGAGTCAATTTCTTTTCCTCGATTCGGGATTCAAACCGGTAACTTGGGATACCATAAATCTTCCAAGTGGCGACTCTGAACTTTAATAATAAATTCCGTTACGATTGTCCTTTAATTGGAAAAACTCATTCGCGCTCACGCGGGTAAGCGCCAAAAGGAGGTGTGATGACAGCCAATAAAGGGACGCAACGGGAATTTGGATAACACAAGAAGCGTAAGGACGAAATTGCCCTGCCAACAAGCAGACATGTCGATGAATTCCAAATATAACCCCGAAGCATGACTATCAAAAATACCTCAACTCCGACTTCTAAATAAGTAGAATATTTTAATGGAGAGGCATGGCTGTTGTCATTGATCCTGTCGACCCCTAGAGTTTTTGAGCCATAAGTGGGCCTCCTATATTTGTAGGGTTCTCGATGCATGCTTTTTATGAATTAAATCGAAAAATGTGATTTCTAAAATGGGGCTATTTCCTGAAGCAAGACGAACAGCCTGAAAAAGAGAAGACGTGGCTGCTTCTATACTCTTTTCTACATATTCTTTTTATTTGGTAGTAACATAAATGATTGCACAAAATAATGGAGTATACATTACTTCTACGAGAAATAACTTATTGATTGTGTGCTGCCAACGTAATACTCTAGTAAGATTTTATAGTAGTAGTACCGGCCTTCATTTCAAGCAATTTTTTGTGTGTGTTTTCTACCATGTGGTTAGAAAGAAAAACACAATATTTACGATATTCATGTCAAATGGATCAATTGTCGCGATGAAGTTTCATTATGATTAAACTAGTGAACAATTCGCTTCTCGCAGATTATTAGATTTACAAATGTCAAAAATTATAAATTTTCTTTTATCTTCAAATTCAAATATTTTTTTTTGGTATGAAAGATGATTATATATAAACTTATAAAAGATCTATAGACAAAGTTAGCCGATGCAGTAGTGGCACAGATTACAATCCACACTCCTATGGGAGTCTTGTACATATGTAGTAGTAGACGAAATATTAAACACACTAGTAGTATTACACACATTTGTTATTCGAGAGAGCAATGTTTCATTCAACCTATTGCTATATTTGAGAAGCCTTTTTTGATAAATGTCTTGTTGGTCATTCTCCCAGAAAGTGGTGACAAAAGATGGTGGTTGTTCAAAAAACATGCATTTTTCTTTCAGCTCCTTGGCTCTAAACGATGCTAATCTATCTGCTATACAGTTTTGCTCTCTGTAGACATGTTGCATGGAAGGACTATTCAGCTGGCGGAGTAAGCACCTGCAGTTATTTATAATATTAGTATATTTCATAATTGGGGAATCAAACATACCTATAATTGTATTAGCATCTGTCTCAATGATGAGAAGTGATATATGTTGATCAATAGCAATTTGGAGACCCATGCGTAAGGCAAGCAATTCAGTTTGTGTTGATGAACTTTGTTGCACAGTCCCAGCAAAGCCAAGTATCCAGTGTCCCTGGCTATTTCTGAAAACACCTCCAATTCCATATTGCTCCTTCCCTGGTGAACAGGACCCATCTAAATTTAGTTTAATAAAAGGTGGAACAGGTGGGTGCCATTTAATGTAACAAGGTGTTAGAATTGGTTTTTTATTTTTGGCTGAGTTTGTCATGAAATAAAATTCAGTTGCGTTACTAATAATATGAGAAATGTTTAAATAGTAGGTTTGTGTATTAAATATACGCTTATTTTTAGCCACCCAAATATGCCACAAAGTGTAAGGAATTATTGTTGTAGGTGGTATATTATAAGGAGTAGATACTAAAAAAGTATAAATAAGTTTATATAGCCATGTAGTGTTGTGGCTATGTTGTATATTAGGAGTAATATTAATCGTAGATATTCCAAGATGGTTCCATAAAGGGTATGTGACTGGGCAATCGAACAGTAAATGATGAATAGTTTCAATCTCATTATTGCACTGTTTGCAAACATTTGAAGGAATTATTCCAATCTTTGCTAAATAGGAAGCAGTAGGTAGTTTGTTATGATAGAGTAACCAAAGAAGGAATTTTAATTTTGGTGGGATGTTAATTTTCCATATCCGTTGATAATTATGGATATGAGTTATATCTTGTTGGGAATTCCATTGCAAAGCACTATATATTGACTTAGTAGTGAACATACCATTTTCAGTGAGGCCCCAGTAGATTTGGTCCGGAATTAAAGTAGTTGTAGGCATGTAAATATTAGTAATTTGAGAGGATAAGGTAGGAGGTAATTGAAAAGGTAGTCTTTCTAGATACCAAATATTGTTACGGTAATAATTAGAAACTAATTTTTTATCTTCATAATTTGGCAGAGGTCCCTGGATATAGCTACGTATTGTTTTATTATGATTAAGCCAAGGATCGGTCCAGAATTTGACATGTTACCCGGTGGAAAGGTTCCATTTAACTCCTAATTGACAGTAGGACCAGGCTGCAGTAATCTGTCTCCATAATTTTGAACCCTGTGGGAGACTTGATTTATGGGGCTTTATATTGGCATGTAATAGTATCTGACCCCACCAAAGATGGGGATTTTGAAATAATCTCCAAGCTAACCCAGCATGCAAAGACTTATTCTTAATACATAAATTTTGAATACCTAAACCTCCTTGGTAGGTAGGTTTTGTGACCTGGAACCATTTAACTAGATGAATTTTCTTTTGTTGTGGAGTAGTACCCCAGAGGAAAGTTCGTTGATATCTGTTGAGTTCTTTTATTAAGTACTCATTAATTTTGATGTATTGCATTATATGATTAGGAAGATGATTTAGAGTTGAATTTATAAGAGTAATTCTTCCAGCTCTTGAAAGAAAAGTTGTTTTCCAGCCTTGCGAAGTATTTTTAAAGTTTTCCGATAGGAATTGAAAATCTCTTTTACAAGGTCGTTTTGTAAACATAGGAAAACCTAAGTATTTACCAAAATTGACTCTCTCTTTTATTTGGTAAAACTATTCTATGACTTTTCTAGTATCCATCTAGCAATTTTTAGAACAATAAACTTGAGATTTTGTAAAGTTTATTGTCTGACCAGAATTATATGTAAATTCTTTAATAACATTAGCAATTTTGATAAAAGTATGAGGAACGATTTGAGCAGTGAGTATTATGTCATCTGCAAAAAACAGGTGAGAGATTTGTGGATCATTTCTTGAAATTGTGATTGGTATACGTTGTTTGTAATCAACAGCCGTATTAATACTTCTTGAAAACATTTCTAGGCAAAGAATAAATAAATAAGGGAAAAGATGATCACCTTGCCTAATAACTCTTGTAGGTGTAAAATACTCAGTTGGGCTTCCATTTATTAGAATGGAAGTACTAGTAGTCGTAACGCAAGACATGATTAGATTAATGATATTTTTAGGAAAATTAAAAGAAACTAAGGTACCTCGAATGAAAGACCATTCTAATTTATCAAAAGCCTTTTCTAGGTCTAGTTTAGGCGCATACTTAGTTGATGGCCTTTCCTTTGTTGGAAGTAGTGTAATATTTCTTGAAAAATTAACGCATTATCAGTTGGTCGCCTATTTTTGATGAAGCTAGATTGGGTAGGGTAAACAAACCTATCAAGAATTGGTTTGATTCTATTTACTAGAATTTTTGTTATTAATTGGAGTATTATTAATAGAGGGTTCAATACAAGAATTTGTAAACACAGTGTGACAAAAATTCTTGGCAGAATCCCTTATTATGTTCCAGTAATTTTGATAGAAGAAGGGGTGAAGTCCATCCGGTCCAGGTGCCTTCATGGGTTGAAAGGAATGGATAGCCCTTATGATTTCCTCATCCTTTAATGGTTGAGCTAAAATTAGGTTTTCACTATTAGTGAGAATATTGTTTGGAAGGACTGTTTTGTTAGGTATTGAAGTAGTCATAGTAGTAGTGAATAAATTATCATAGAATTTAATAATATGATTTTTGATTTGCAGTGGATCATTTATCCAATTTCCCCCTTGATCTTGGATAGTAGTTATCATATTTTGTCTTCTACGATTAATAGTAGATAAGTGAAAAAATTTTGTATTAGCATCCCCATTGTTAAGCCAATTTATACGGGATTTTAACTTCCAAAAATCCTCCTCTAGAATTAGAGTTTGTTTATAATCAAGAATAAGATCTTGTTCTAATTTTTATAAAAATCTGCTTGTAGGATAATGCATTGACGCTTGAAGACCTCCTAGTCTGGCTAATATGTTACGTTTCCTTTTAAATAAATTATCAAAATTGGACATATTCCATTCAAGTGCTAGTTTAGTGAACTTGTTAATAGCAGGAACTAATTGAGTATTATCTAACCAAGCCTGTTTGATCACATTTGAAAAAAGTAGGATGTGAAACCCAAATTGTTTCAAATCTAAATAATGTTTTCCTAGTAAGAGTCCGATGTAGGTCAATTTTTATGGAGCAGTGATCAGAGTGAGTTCAAGGAAGATGGGTAACCAGTGCTTCTGGGAACTTATTAAGCCAGTCATAATTTGCAACTACACGATCAATATGTTCTAATATGTTAGCAGAATTATGTCTCACATTGGTCCAAGTATAACGCCTACCTTTATAACCTAAGTCAATTAGGTGATAGTAATTAAAATAGTCTAGCAAATGATTTGAACGTGACATATTTATTGGTAGCCCCCCAAACTTATCACAAGCATGTGTTATATCATTAAATCCCCTCCTACAATCCAAGGTCCTTTATAATTATCATAGACAGTCATTAAATTTTTTCATAATTGTTTCCTGTCTATTTGGTCAGTACTAGCATATATAGCAGTAAACAAGAAGGTGAAAGACAAAGGACTTACCCTTACGTTGCAGTGCACCTCGTGAGCAGTAGTTGCAATTGGCTCAATATTTAGAACATTTGATAGCCACAATATGGCTATTCCTCCAGATTGCCCTATTGCCGCCACTTCAATGAGACCCGTAAAGTTAAAATCATCCTTTATATGTTGATAAGTCTGGCAATGAGTCTCTAGTAGTACAACCATAGCAGGCCTATTATAGTCCAGAAGTGATCGAAAATTCCTTCTAAAATCAGCTGACAGTGCTCCCCTACAATTCCAAATTATAATATTCATATTATAATTATCTGTTTCATGCAAGCAATTCCTGGGATTTCTCCAGTTGTTGTTGCATGCTCCTGGACGCAGGCTTAAGGTTGGTAGTAATAGTATGGCATATTTTCCTACTTCCGAATTTGATGTTGGTCTTATTCTTATGGAAGTCTTGATCATTCTTTGAGGGCACCTTACGTAAATTTTTCTTTTGTATTGTTCTTTCTAGACAAATACCTTTATCGCATCCAAGTATACATGCACTGGTCTGGTCTCCCTGTTGATTTTGATAGTTGCTGCGAGTTCTGCTTGGAAATTATCTGCTTGTTCTGGTGAGTTGTGTGGGTGAACTGGGGATGTTGGAGGTGTTGGTGGAGGTGTGTGTTCCAGTAGTGGTATGTGTGACTGGGGAAAGAAGTAGGGTTGTATCCAAGGGATTATTGTGGATGTGGGTTGATAGAATGAGAGATGGACTCGATGAGGGTATAGATGGGCTTTGTCCCAAGTTGGAGTTGGGAGATTCAGTGGTTGATAAGGTGCTATGTGAGGGGCTTGCGTGAGAGCCTAGTGATACCTCTCATAAGCATTGGTGCCTATTCTCATCCCCTCCGCTACAATTTGTGCCAGGTCTCGTGGATTGTTGATTAGCAAAGTCACTTTTTGGTGATTTATCTCCATTGTTACTGTTAATGCATGGTCTTGAAGACCTATCTCTAGCCACGAGACTGGGGTTGGTATGGTTGGAGGACTTTGAGCAGTGTAGATTATGGAGTGACGTTCCATTATCAGATGAGGTGGTGGAAGTGTCTGAGGAGTTGTTGCTATATTTTGGTGAAGACGATGAGTGTTTTGTCCCCACTGACGTTGGGATGGAACTCTGATGTGTTGTAATGGTGGTGGAAATACTTTGGGGCTCGACTAGAGTATTAGTTGAATATATATTATGAAATGGTTTAATAGTTTGGATGTTTGGATGAAGAAGTGGGCATGCAGTAATATTAGTGGAAGATTCAAACGGTGTGATTGATTGAATTGGATTGTGTGTATGTGAATTTAGTGAAGAAATCTGAGATGAAATCTCATCATTACCTACTTGCATAGATTTTGTGATTGGGTTAAGGGGAGAGGTAAATGCAATTGGTAAGTCGGCTACATCAATTTTGTTTTGCATTATTGTTTTTGGTGAGAGTTGATGTGCTTCAGTAGGTATAGAGATTGTGTTGACGTTATTTTTGTTTACTGAGAAATTAGGGATTGCCACGTGGCCTTGTGCATGTGTTGAAGTTACTAAGGAATTATTGTTTTGAGCTATATTAATCGAGTGGACTGTGTGTGCTAGAGGTATAGGGGAGAGAGTGGTTGCAGAATTATTAATAGGCGGTTGGTTATTAGAAAGGTGATTATCAATACAATCAAAATAATTTAACACATTATACTTATTATTAATATTAGTTAATGAAACATTAGCCAAATTATCTAGTTTATCAATATTTGGAGAGATTAAGGAGTTTTTCAAAGACAGATTAGTGAAAGAAAGTGTATTAGCAGTAGGATCATTTTGTAAAACATTTGCATGCTTACCTGGTTTACTTGTAGACTGTTGTTGCATATCAGCCATGGCTGATTGTCGAGTTCTTGGTTGTGCTTTATTACCTCTGCCAGTTTTCCTAGGGAATTGTACTGTTTTCCATTCAGTCGAACGAGTAGTAATGGGAGTTGTGTTAATAGGGTTAATAGAAGGTGTAGCCAGTGAACTTTGTTCTTTATGATAGTGTGTGCATAGCCTTTGACTATGACCCTTTCTGCCACATTTTGTACATAACAGGTTTAGGCTCTCATATAATACGGTTTGTCTGTGGTTGCCATTGAAAACATGCGTTTTTAATGGTTGATCTAATGGAACCTCAACACATAAACGTGCATATCTCCCTCTTGTTGTAGTGGAAGTACAAATATCCACTGTTAATATTTTCCCAATCCTATTTCCCACTTATTGTAGTATTTTTAAATCATAAAACTTAGTGGGTAGTTCTGGTAATCTTAGCCATATAGCAGAGTAGGTTAATTTTGTTTCAGATGCCATGAACTTTGGCTCCCATTTTCTTACAGATAGAAAATGGTTTAGGATGATTTTTGTTTTCTTCATGTTGAAATTTAAGCAAGTAAAAATCCGACCCCAAGTCTATCAATGGTAGATTTTCTGTTGGGTTCCATAGATTATATAGTTTTTGATTGAGCAGTTCATGACCAATTCTTCTACCATATAATTTTATAATAATAGCATTTTGCCAGGGTTTGTATATTCTTGCTTTTCATCAGTAGAAAGAGGAATGAACAAACTGGGATCATTAGGAGCCTCTAGTTCATCTTCAAAAGTCATTTGATTTTGAACAGTTATCTCCATGTTGTCTATTGTAGTAGACATGTTAGAAGAAATGAGAGTAGAAAGATATGTTTTTGAAACCGTATTGTTATCATCCATGTAATTGATTTTTTCAAAGTTCATATCATTCTCCATAGATGTGAGATGGTTTGTTTGTTTGGGGCAGGTTTTTTTTTTTTTTTTCAAAGTTCATATCAATTCAGTTAGAGAACACGAAAATAATTAATTTAATTAGAGAACAAACATTGCACCAACATTTAATAGTTTTCTTTTTGACAATTGAACTTCATAATTTTTCATAGAATCCTTATATTAATTTCGTACATGTCTTCTTCGTGGTGGTACCGCTTCCTTCTTATTATTTTTTTTAGCATTTGAACCTTTTAATATTACGCGTACGTTGAATTATGTTTGGTTAGTGATTTTCGGAATAAAGATAAATTTTTTCACAGAACACTCGTATACAATTTTGGGTCGGTGAAATACAACATGAATAACCTTTCATGACTGGCAAAATATTTTTGATTGGCCGCAGAAGTAATTACTAAGTGAGTAGTCCGATAGATGCATAACTCAGTATGAGATTCCAATCTTTGTAAATAAATATAGAAATAAAACAAAAGAAATTTTCCTTGCATATAAGTAGTTTAATTTTTTTTTATTGTTGTAGAAATATGAACGGCTATCCTTCAGCCTTTAATATAAATGATAGGAATATTTACTTATTATTTTCCTTTCCTACAAGATTAGAAAGCCTAATTAAGTAAAACAACCGGGTAAAACGAATGTACATGTTTAACTTCTTTTGGTTTCTCAAGTTGAATTAACTTAGAAACATAAGACGGTTCAATATTTCCTCCAACCCAATATAATTATTTTTACAACATAATTCCACTCACTCTCCCATTTAAAAATCAATACATCAACTCATCTTTCAGCAAAATTAAAGTTCAAATTCTATTATCAATTGCAAACAATAATTACATAAAAAATTAAATTTATTCAAACTAACACAAGAAATTAAAATGTCCCTTTCTGCAGTTTGTTTTCAATTCTATAGAAAATGTTATTATTTCGTGTCAAAAGATATAATGAACATTGCATGAATAATAAAATTAAAACAAATAGGAGGAGAAAAAAAATACAATGTGATTACCTTGAAGAAAAGCATCCATTAAGTATATCCCACGCCCACAATACAAATGAGATAGCATTAATTATTAAAAGCTGGCAAATATTGAGTAAGTAGCACTTATGAGACCCAAAAGTATAAACTTTAAAACGTAGGCATACTTTTGCAGATGAGGAAATGGGTCCATCTTGATAGCACACGAGGCTTAGGTATTGTCTTTTTATCTCCTACCTTTGATATACTAAACCACATTAATAAAATTAAATAAAGGGAAGGGAGAAGAACCATAACATGTACAAAATTGAATATCCACTTTTAGGCTTTTAAATATATAAGCTAAACTAACAGAATGGAGAAGAAGAAAAAAAAATCAAAAAATCCAGAAAAAAGATAAATATGAAACATGCTACATCAGTTGGTCAATTCTCAGCTATATATATATATATATATATATATATATATATATATATATATATATATATATATATATATATATATATATATATATAGATTGATAATTTCATTGGCCTACAAATATTATAAAGTTATGGCTATTTTTACTATGCACATATAATTCTTGTGTGTCGTAACTATATTATTCCAGTGTTAATGAATGTCCCCAAGATGTTGCCTTCCTTACATAATTATGGTTTTTTTAAATCACTCCGAAGTTCATGTTTTTTTGTCATAGATAAAAATATTTTATTTCTCAACAAGTGAATAAATGCATGCCTCTTGAACCAATATTCAAGAGCTTGAACAGAAATTTAATGTAATGGGTGTTAGGTCTGTTCTCTCGGTGTGCCTACGGCTACAACGTTGTGTAATTTACTCCTAAGAAGTGATATATAACTACGAGCATGGGCTATTGCCTAACTACGTACAAGATAAGGATTTAATCGGTGCATCAGCACATTTATAATCGCGCAATTTAAAACTCAAATGAGTTTTCTATTTTTCGCATTGAAAATGTATAATTTTTTTAAATCATTATGTCAAGATAAGCTACAACAACAGATCATATCCCTAATTATTTTGTTTTATGAGAATAAAGTAAATAATCTATTGCAACAAGTTCATAAAATGTAATGATAGTTTTATACAGGAAAAATTGGTCTCGTAGTATATGTTGGTCTCCGACATGATAAGCCAAGCTCGAAATATGGTAATCGGGTCTAGACCGAGGTAGGGATCTCATCAATTTAGAGTCCGGACCATAATACCCGCTCTCGAGGATATCAGAGACATGATTCGGGATTGGTCCTGGACTTGATTAACTTCGAAGAATGTTGTTAGGTAGTCAAGCTCGGCCAACACAAGGCCATGATATCCGGAACAAACCTAAAATCATGGCGGAGATCTCAGCTACGTCGACGTAAGATCAACAATAAGTTAATTAGGAGATTTTTACCTTTTTATAGAGTTGTAATATAGGACTCTTCTACTATATAAATGGGGGTTTGTTTAGTTGTAAAAAACATTATAACACGCACTCAGAAAATATGTTGTTATTTTTGTCTTTAAGCTCTTATTCAACTGCAGACTAATACAGATCGAAGTGCATCTAACTCAAGGGTGACTAATTTCCCAAGACTGTAACTGTTCAATTCGTGTGATTTGAGTTTACTTTATCATTGTTTATTTAAATTACAACTTAATTTATCCTTTGTGTCATCTTAATCCCATATCTTTAAAATAACTTATAAATTTAATTGCTATTCGATTTTGAGGGTAAACAGTTGGCGCCCACCATGAGAATAAGAATAATAGTGGTTATTTGATAAAAAATGCTATAACACAAACTACTTTACGCTTGTTCTTTAAAGTGCCTTTAATTTTAGGTTAAAGCTCAAAATGTTAAACTCACAATTAGCCCCCATACCTGCTGACAATGAGTCTGGTCATCACGGTGAAAATAACAACATAAGGCCTTGTAATGAGGTACCGCCAATTGATCCCAACGTAATTATAGTCGCAGACCCATTGGATGCTAACTCACATGTCGCTATCGACACAAACATGCCCATCGACCCCGAGAATAGCATCCGCGGTGGAGCTAGATCAACATCGCAAATACTCAAAATAATGGAGGAGACGAGATCAATCTATGGTTGATCTTCAAAATATTACAGGCTGAACATGCGGTGATAGCTCAGTTACAGAACCAAAGCCGTGCACCGAGCTAAATTGAAGCCGATCCATTCTAGAAAGTCACCCGTATGGAAGAATCGATCGCAGAGAGGTCTAATGAAAATTAATCGGGGACTAACCCCGAGATCATAAAAATGTTTGAGGAGCTGACAAAACAGATAGAATAAGAGGAGAATAAAATCGAAGCAAATAACAAAAAGGTAGAAACCTACAATTCCAAGGTCGAACAAATCCTAAGAACGCCGCCGTTATTGAAAGGCTTGGATTCCAAGAAGTTTGTGCAAAAACCTTTCCCTCTGAGTGCTGCTACAAAGATGATCCCTAAAAAATTCCGCATGCCTTAGATTCCTAAGTACAACGGACCGGCCGACCCAAACAAGCATGTTACCTCCTACACATCTGCCATCAAAGGGTATGACTTGGAGGATGATGAGATTGAGTCTGTCTTGTTGAAGAAATTCAGAGAGACCTTGTTAAAGGGAGTTATCATATGGTATCACAAATATCCTTCTAATTCAATTGACTCATTTGCTGTGCATGCAGACACTTTCGTGGCAGACGTTGGGGTTATCAAGGTTGAAACGAGGAAGTCGTGCCTTTTCAAAGTAAGACAGAAGTATAATGAAATGCTCAGGGAGTTCGTGTCGTAGTTTCAAATGGAACAGATAGATCTTCTACTGGTCGCTGATGATTTGGCCATTTAAGCTTTCACCCACAGTCTCAATGTTCAAACCGCGGTGGCCTCACAATATATAAAACAAAATCTGATTGAATATTCGCTTATTACCTTGGCCGACATTCATAACCGGCATCAATCAAAAATTAGAGTCGAATATGATAAACTTGGGGCCCCTTCGTGGTTCGTTTATCCCGTCAGAACCATCGACGGAGTCAAGAGATATATCAATCGTGAATTAAGGTCAATTAGGGATAGGTATGAGCCTTACAATAGAGATAAAAAAAATAGCGGGTCAGGGTAGTATTCTATGCAGAGTGAAATGAAAAGTGACCGAGGTCAAGGAAATTGGGGACTCACGAGCAAGAACGGTTTTGACAGGACTATCAGCCTTAAGGAAGCACTAAGGTTATTGAAATATAACTTTAACATTAATACTACCACCATTGTATCAGCTATTGGATGCATCAAGAGCACCAAATGGTCTCAACCTCTTTAATCGGATCCAATCTAAAGAGATCCTAATCAGATGTGCAAATATTGTGGCACTCGGGGCTATAGAACAGAGGATTGCCGACAATTGAGAGAGGAAGTAGCTCAGTTATTGAACAACGGGCACCTTTGAGAATTCTTGAACGATTGAGCCAAGAACCACTTCAGAATAAGGATTCTAATAAACAGACCGAAATACAAGAACCTCAACACATCTTTAACATGATCATTGGTGGGGTCGATGCCCTCAAGGGCCGATTTTGAAGCGCACCAGAGTATCCATCACAAGATAAAAATGGACTTGAGATTACATAATCGAAGAAACCTTTTTTTCAACGATGAGGACATAAAAGGGATCGTGTATCCCCACAATGGTGCACAGGTAATATCTATACTCATAAATAAATCTTGAGTTAAGCGTATGTCAATTGATCCGGGTAGCTCAGCAAATATCATCCGATCGATGGTCATAGAATAACTCGGCCTACAAGATCAAATTGTGCCTACAGTTCGAGTTCTAAATGGATTCAATATGGCATATGAAACAATTAAGGGGGAGATAACATTACCACTGAATTCTACCGGGACAATCCACGAAATCAAGTTTTATGTGATTGAAGGAGACATGAGGTACAACTCTCTATTCGGGGAGGCCATGGATCCACAACATGAGGAAAGTTCCCCTGACCTTGCATCAAGTGTTAAAATTTCTAACACTGGGAGGGATTATAATGATCTATGGAGAGCAACCAGCCTCATAGGAAATGTTTGTGGTCGAAAAAACGATTCTGATATTCGCACTTACAACGACAAAGGGTCCAAGCTCGACTACAAAGCAAAAAGATAAATAACTATTACAGACACCAGCACTGACCCAACCGAATAAACAAGGGACTGATGAAGACAATGACTACGGTATTCCCAGATATGTTATAGTCCATGAGTATTCTAATGCCACTAAATTAACAGTTGGGGAGCTGGAATATTTCATATTTGTTGAGCGTCTATCCGATTGAAAGGTATATCTTGGCACGGGGTTAAGTCCTGAGCTCAAGAAGAAACTCATTTATTTTCTTATAGCTAACATAGATTGTTTCGTTTGGTCCCACCATGATATAACAGGGATCCCGCCGGAGATAACCATCCACATGCTAAGCCTGACCCCAAAATTCCACCAGTCAAACAGAAGAGGAGACCCCAGTAGTCCAAGGTCAAACATGCTTTCATCAAGAAAAATATATATAAACTCCTTAGAATAGAATCCATTCGAGAGGTTAAAAATCCAGATTGGTTAAGAAACGTAGTGGTAGACCCTAACAACAACAACAACAACAATCCCAGTTTGATCACAACAGGTGGGGTCTAGAGAGGATAGTCTATAAGAAGTCCTTACACTTACCTAATGCAGGTAGAGAGACTGTTTCCAATAGTCCCTCAGCTCAGAAAGGACAAAAAGAAGAAGAGGAATCAAGGAAGGAAGAAAGAAAGAAGAGAAAAGAAAAGGGGTAGTCCCTAATAAAGGGAATAAATTAAGAATGTGTATAGACTGTGAGGATTTGAATAAGGCATGTCCCAAGGACTTTTTGCCGTTTTCCCCACATTGATCGTGTGATCAATTCCATGACCGGCCACGACACCCTTAGTTTTCTCGATGCCTAATTCGAGTACAACCAAATATAGATGAACCCGGTTGATCAGTAAAAAACCTCCTTCGTCACTAAATACGACACATACTGTTACAATATGATAACATTTAGACAAAAAATGATGGTGTCGCTTGTCAATGCCTAGTAAATCAGATGTTCGAGGAAATATAGCGAAACCAATGGAGATTTACATTGACAATATGTTGGTTAAGTCCCTGCGAGCATAGGACCATTTAAAAATTTCTAGGAAACTTTCAGCATATTGAAAAAATACAATATAAATTTGAATTTGGGGAAATGTGCATTTAGAGTCGAATCAAGAAAATTCCTTGGATTCATGGTATCCAATTGGGGAGTCCAGACCGACCCTGATAGAATCAAATACATCGAAGATATCACATCTATGGACACGGTGAAGGCTATGCAAAGGATAATTGGATACATAGCCACCTTAAGGCGATTCTTCTCAAGGCCCTCCGATAAGAGACACCAATTCTTCTCACTACTGAAGAAGAAAAATAACTTTTGATGGACCCCGGAGTGCCAACGAGCCTTGAAGGAACTCAAGTAGTATCTATCAAGCCCACTACTGCTTCACATGTCCAAAGGCAAGTGAACATCTATACTTGTGCTTGGCAGTATCGAAGATAATGATAACTGGGGTCCTAGTCCGAGAAGAACAAGGTATGCAATTTCCAATTTACTATGTTAGCTGGACTCTAGATAGGTCAAAACTAGACGCCATGTGATGACCCAAAATGTTATCTCGTATTTTAGAATCCAATTTGGGGTTCCGGGATATCAATACCTCATTTTCTTTCTCCTCGATTTGCATGTGTAGTCCTGGTGCGGTTTCGGAAAGCCTTTATGTGAAAATTTGAGAAAAATATTAAGTTGTGCCTTTAAAATTGATTTGAATTTACTTCAATCAATATTTTAAGTAAACTGACCAGGACTTATGATTCAATAATCCCGGAGTGTCCGTAAAAAAATTTGGGACTTGGGCGTATGCCTGGAATTTAATTTTGAGGTCCCTAGTCCGAGAAATAAATTTTTGAAGAAAATTATTAAACTAAATATATAATAGTTTTTAGAAATTTAATAATTCTTGATGATGATAGTATTGGGCCCGTATTTTGGTTCTGGAGCGCGGTACTGGTTTAATATGGTGTTTAAGTCATGTCTGAAATTTGGTGAGGAACAGAGTTTATATGGTGTGATTCGGACCCTCGGTTGGGAAAATAGAAACTTTAGGGATTTTAGGAGAATTGGTAATTTTAGAAATTTGGGAAATTAGAGTTTGATTTGGGACCGAATTTTGAAGCTTATAATATAATTAGGCTCGTGAGTGAATAAGTAACTCAGTATTGGTTCGAACCATGAGTTTTGACCAAGCGGGCCTAGGATCGAATTTTTGACTTTTCAGGGAATTGTTGGATAATTCATAATTGTGCATTAGAATTGACTTCTTTGGCCTTAATTGATGTTAATAAGTTAATTATGAATATATTCGGGCGGGTTGGAAGTGGAAGTTAAGGGAAAAACGATATTTGAGGCTTGAGTTTGGCGTGCAATCGAGGTAAGTATTGTGGCTAACTTTAGCTTGAGTGATTATGTATTGTTGCCTTATTTGCTATATATTTATTTGTTAAGTATGACGTATATGTGAGGTGACGAGTATCTATATATTGTTGTCGAGTCGTAGCATTTGAGTTAGTCTTATACTTGCGGCCATTATGTTCCTTTATTCATATTGTTCTTGCTTAAAATGGTTATCATCCATGTGAAGCAAGTCTTATAATGTTTTTCCTGGCATTTGGATATTGGTTGAGTATTGGCTCAAATTGAGATTTGTATTGTGAAAGTAAGTGATGAAACAAGTTGTTTAATTATGATGCCCTTATCGGGTATTTTTGTTGTTTGCTTATGTGGTGAGGAAGAGTTATAATGCATGAAGGGTGATTCTGTATATATTTCTATTATTCATATGGTGAGATTGAGTGGTAAAGAACTAAGGGTTATTCTATGCATGTATCTATTATTAATTATCTGGTGAGGCTGAGTGGTAAATCATGAAGGGTGATGCCGTGAACGTATCCATTATTGATTATCTGGTGAGGCTGAGTGGTAAAGCACGGAGGGGATGTCGTGCACGCTTCTATCATTGATTACCTATGAGGTTGAGAGTAAAAAATCGAAGGGTGATGCCGTGCATTATTTTTTGTTATTATGTTTATTTGTTACTATCAATTTAAGGTGTTTAGCTGTTAAATTTCTTTACTGTTGTGATTATTTATTTTGGTACTCCCATAGCATGTTGCCCCTTCCCGTTAATTTATGCTTAGCTTCTATTAATTGATATTCTATTAGTATTGTGAGCACGTGTTTTTTTGCCCTAAGCAAATTATTCCAAAAGTTTCAAATAAGATAATTTTACAATTTTTTGTGAATTTTATTGAATTTTGTGTTAATTGGTTGCATGATAATTCATATAAAAATATAAAAATATGCATCTGCATTTAGGAATTTAATTTCACAATTTTAGTATTAGTTAGTGCTAATTTATTTTTAAATAAAATGTAAAGAAAATAACAAAAAAGGTCCATTTTGAATTTTTAATTGATATTAGTTTGCATTTGTCTCTTTTAGGAATTAATTAGGAAATTTGATTTTAGTAAAATTTAATTGTTAGTTTATTTTAGCATTTTATAAAATCAGCAAAAATAAAATATAAAAAATACAAAATGAAAACAAAAAATAAATAAACAAAATAAATAAAAATAAATTGTATTAAAAGAAAATTAAAAGAAAAGAGGGCTGTTGAATTGAGCCCAATATTGAAGTTACCGGCTCAGGCCCAAAATTAAAAACATTACCCAGCCTAATCCCTTGCCTAGTCCAAATCCAATTCTCTAACCCGGTCTGTTCCAAGAGACCACCCAAACGACGTCATTTAGTCTGGGATTTAATTTCATCCATTGATTGATCTTGATCCAATGGCCACAAATAACTGTTGCATTTTCCTTATAACTGTCCTAATTAATACAAAACCCTAAAAACATTTTACACCTTCCCCGTACAAACTCATCACCGTAGTCACCCCACCCTAGCTCCACCCTATTCTGCCGTCTGCCGCTGGCCGAAAATCGTCGCCGCCGGCGGTGAAGCTCCAAATCACTCAAAATTAACACCCCTGAACCTTCTCTACCTCATCTACCTCCTCTTTCCAAATCCACTCATGGCTCACTTCGAATCCCACCAGAAGCCTTAACATATTTGAAACTGTCGTCGTCGTCTCCGCTGCCCACGGTGGCGGACCTCCAATCCACAACAACTGGACACCACAACATCCTTATAATGAATCTGATACTCGTTCCCTTCAAATCCCTATGGAATCCCTCGAATATCAACTTGAAAATTGAAACCCTAGCCCCCACCAAAGTCAATTCTCCCCAAAACCCCACCCTATGGGCTTTTTACCCTCCTCTTCCTAAAACCCGAGGCTAGTTCCGTCCAAATCCAACCTTAGCTTCTTAAATCCCGGACTTAGGGTTTACAAATTCAAAAGTCGGTCAAGCTTCAATCACCAGGGACGTTGATAGTGAACCACATCAGTTGAAGGATGGACCGGAGTCCATTAAATTAAGATGAAGTTAGTTAAGCCCATTTCCTTTTGTCTGATTCTCGTTTCATTTAGCTCAGCTTGTTATGTATATAATTTTGATTAGGATAACATCCCTATAACTAATTGTTATTCATGATACTTGATTTAGGGTTCTAGGATTTCAATTTGATTTTTGTTCTATTTTACATAGTTTTTGATGGCCTGATTCTTGCTCCCTTAAGTATGTTCTATTTCATTTTAATTTCGTCTTTGTGTTGCTTTGATTTGCTTTAGTTGTTTGATTTGGTGTTTGATTTCAATGATATGAGTCATTTTTGCTACTGATTTTCTTTAGGTTTTAGCTTAAATTTTGTTTTGATTTATCTCTGGTTTGCTGTTGATTTTTTTTATATTTTTATTCGTGTTTTCCATTTTTTTCACAGTACAAGTTTCCTATTTTAATAACCATTTTTGTTTGTTCATTATTTTGGTTAGTTCCTTGTTTAATTAGTTTTAGGAAATAATCTCGATTATAATTAATCTTCAGGCCTAATATTGACTAACTATGGTAGAATTGAGACTAAGGAGTTGGGTTTAATTGATAAGGATGTGATAATTTTAGGGGGTTTCACGGGTAGTCTAGCCATAGAAAAAGGGTAATTTTATTAGAATTTGTAATTTTAGAAATCAGGCAAGGGTAGTTTAGGGATTTAAGGAGAATATGAATACGATAGAACCTCCTAGAACATTCCAAAATAAGACTTATGTGTACATTTTAGAAAGTTTAAGGCATTAATTGGATAATAAGTTATAAATAAAGGGGTAAAATAAGAAATAGTTGAGGACTAACTTGTGAAAGTAGAATCTGAAATTTACACCCTAATTTTGCCTATAAAAGGGCATTAATCTACCCTGAGAGAGAAGTTTTTTCAGCCACAAAATTCCCCCCCCCCCCCAAAAAACTTCCTCTTCAATTTCAAATATGATTTTGAAATTTAAACCTTCAAAAAATTCAAAAATAATAGAAAATCCGTAGAAAAACCAAAAATTACTCTTTAATTGAAAAAATCTTAGGTTAGTCTCCATTTTTAGGAGTGAATTACATCTTCTAGCTTAGTTTCTATCAGCTGAAGTTTCAAAGGTTCATTAGAGTTGATTTCAAGTGGGTTTTGAGTTCAATTGAGTCATTTTGGATTAAAGTGAGTGTTTTTGCTTGTTGTGTTGATATTTTGGAACTTCTGAGTCATTTCTGGGTATTTTTTGAAGTTCAAATTGATCTGGTTGTTGTGTCAATACTCTGTTGATTTTCTAAAATTGCAGCTGCTGTATTGCTTTAGCTGAAATTCTTCTTCTCACATATTTCCTTTGCTTCCAGGTACACATTGCAAATTCGATTGTAATCTCAAGTTCACAATATGGAATAAGTATACTTTTAAAGATTTTATTTTAGTGTTCTTTGTTTAGTCTATAATTAATTTATTTTTAATTTCTATTTGTTAGAGAAGATTTGTATAAATCTGGACTGTTCAATTAGTGTTATTTTGTGGTTTAAAGTTGTAAGGAACTGTTAAATGGACTGTTATTATAGACTGTTAACTATAGATTCTTTTGAAAATTATAAAACTATGAAAATTGGAAATTAGTCCAGTTTAATCTCGTATGAACTATAAAAGAGTAAGTATGAATGTGATGTTGAAGAATTGAAAATTACAAATCTAGTTGAATTAGTTTTATGAAAGCTTTCGGTTCTGTTTCTATTTCACATATGTAGGACATTTTGTTTAACGTATAGCTTATATAAAATTAGACTCATAATTGATTGATTTGCTAATTATACTGTTGTGTTAATATAAGGATCAGTTAATTGGCTTAAGTTGTTCAAGCTAAAGTGAAGTTTATATTGGATTGGAACCAAACCAACACCTCTTACAATGGAGATTCTGTTTATGAATGGTTTATTGATGGTCTTACTGAAAGACAAATTTCTATTATGTGCCATCAAATGATGATGTATGCTTCTATTTGTACAGATTTTTCTCAAAATAATGATTTAGCTGTGGCAAAAATGATTATTAATGGATTTACGGGTCAACTTGGTTGGTGGGATAATTGTCTAAGTATTGACACTAAGAATCACATTCTTACTGCTACCAAGATAGTTAAGGATGAGACTGGCACCGATGTTTTAATACACGATTCGGTCTATACTTTGATTCTTACTCTTCTTGAACATTTTAATGGTAGAATTACCAATAGTTATGAGAACCTTCGAACTCTCTTAAACGGTTTACGATGTAAGCATCTCGGAGAATTTCGTGGGTATAAGGATACTTTCCTCACTCATGTTATGGATTTACCTGACAGCGGCTAATCTCATTGGAAAGCCAGATTAGTTGATGGCCTTCCCCCTTTGTTTGCTGAACGTATTAGAAATACGCTTCGAGGAGCAAATAATTCTATTCCTTATGAAAATCTAACCTATGGCCATATCATTGGTACTTGTACACAAGAAGGATCAAAACTGTGTAACGAGTTAAAGTTGAATCAACAGCTTAAGTGCCAAAAAGCTACAGAAAGATCTCAATTAGGAGATTTTCGTACTCAATTCGGCATGGAAGGACCTTCCAGACCCAGACCAAAGGGAAAAAATTATTCTGGTGATAGACCTCAATGACGAAAATATCGTAGACGTTTCGAACGCTGCAAGAAAAAACGGGAAGCTAAAAAAGCGCACCGTAAGTCTACAAGATTCGCAAAGAATTTTTCTAAACGTGAGCTTCGCACTATTAAGTGTTACAAGTGTGGTCAATACGGTCACATAGCTCCGAATTGTAAAGCTGATGAGCTTAAAGGTTTAGGACTTGATGACGAAGTCCAAGAAAAAATCTCAACCATGATTTATGAAGCTTATTGTAACATCCCGCCGAACACACAGCAGCGGCGATGCCGGCCGTGCCACCGAACACACAGCAGTGACACGCAGCCTAAGGAATTGTTACCCTAGCTCAACTGGTGAGAGGTGAGGGAGTTGGGTCTTAGGTTCGATTCCCATTAGCTGCAGCTATGCGTGGAATGCTCCTATACCCAAGGGTAACAATTCCTTAGGCTGCGTGTCACTGCTGTGTGTTCGGTGGCACGGCCGGCATCGCCGCTGCTGTGTGTTCGGCGGGATGTTACAAAAAAAGGCGCCCGCCAAATTCTACATTAATTTGGCCGCCCGACACACTAATTTGGCCGCCCAACACACTGCTTTGGCCACCCGACATGGCCAAATCCGAAATCTGCCATAGGAGACAGATTCAAGGAAGGCAATGATTACCTTCCCACTTTGTGAGAAGGTGCCAGCTTCTCCTATCATGCTGCCAGCCTTACAGCATGATCAACAATATTTTCACTGTAGCAGCCTATCATGCTTGCCAGCTTTACAGCATGATAGACAACAGGATTTTCCCACTTTGTAGCTGCTGTAATTGTGTATATATATACATGTACAAGCCTTAATAGAAGGCACCTCAGATCTCATATCTCAGATATACAACACCTTTGTATTGTAGCTTTCCTTTCTGTTTATCAAGTAAATCAGAAAATTGGCCTTGGTGAACTAGGGTCGTGACAAGTTGCAGCTCAATTGGTGAGAGGTGAGGGAGTAAAATCCCTGAAAAGCCTTGGGGTCTTAGGTTCGATTCCCAGTAGCTGCAGCTATGCGTGGAATGCTCCTATACCCAAGGGTAACAATTCCTTAGGCTGCGTGTCACTGCTGTGTGTTCGGTGGCACGGCCGGCATCGCCGCTGCTGTGTGTTCGGCGGGATGTTACAAAAAAGGCGCCTTTTTTTGTAACACCCCGCCTATGGCCACACATGGACCCCTCGCAGCGGCGGTGCCGGCGGTGAGAGGTGAGGGAGTAAAATCCCTGAAAAGCCTTGGGGTCTTAGGTTCGATTCCCAGTAGCTGCAGCTATGCGTGGAATGCTCCTATACCCAAGGGTAACAATTCCTTAGGCTGCGTGTCACTGCTGTGTGTTCGGTGGCACGGCCGGCACCGCCGCTGCTGTGTGTTCGGCGGGGTGTTACAAAATAGTTGTCACGGGGCTATGTTTGACAAGACCCGTGCGGACAGCTAAACAGCCTTAACTCGCTTTTAGCCTCAGTCCTAACACAATAATCAGCACAAAAACGTGCTGAAAGCTATGGCAAACAGAAAACACACAAGTGCTGGAAATGAAAGCAGTAAGGGGCTAACAAGAGTTGGGAGGCCAAGGCCAATTTTCTGATTTACTTGATAATCAAAAGTAAAGCTACAATACAAAGTGTTGTATATCTGAGATATATGAGGTCTGAGGTGCCTTCTATTAAGGCTTGTACATGTATATATATACACAATTACAACTGCTACAAAGTGGGAAAATACTGTTGTCTATCATGCTGTAAAGCTGGCCAGCATGATAGGCTGCTACAGTGAAATTACTGCTGATCATGCAGTAAGGCTGGCAACATGATAGGAGAAGCTGGCACCTTCTCACAAAGTGGGAAGGTAATCATTGCCTTCCTTGAATCTGTCTCCTATGGCAGATTTCGGATTTGGCCATGTCGGGTGGCCAAAGCAGTGTGTTGGGCGGCCAAATTAGTGTGTCGGGCGGCCAAATTAATGTAGAATTTGGCGGGTCGGTACTTACAAAAAAGGCGCCTTTTTTTGTAACAACCCGGTCGAACACACAGCAGCGGCGGTGCCGGCCGTGCCACCGAACACACAACAGTGACACGCAGCCTAAGGAATTGTTACCCTTGGGTATAGGAGCATTCCACGCATAGCTGCAGCTACTGGGAATCGAACCTAAGACCCCAAGGCTTTTCATGGATTTTACTCCCTCACCTCTCACCAGTTGAGCTGCAGCTCAACTGGTGAGAGGTGAGGGAGTAAAATCCCTGAAAAGCCTTGGGTCTTAGGTTCGATTCCCAGTAGCTGCAGCTATGCGTGGAATGCTCCTATACCCAAGGGTAACAATTCCTTAGGCTGCGTGTCACTGCTGTGTGTTCGGTGGCACGGCCGGCACCGCCGCTGCTGTGTGTTCGGTGGGGTGTTACATACATTGTGTTAAAATTGTTATAAATTGGCTATTTAATTATCTCATGTTAGATTCCTTAGGAAGTGGTTGTTAGGCGCCATCATGTTCCCAAGGTTGGGATCCCGAGTCGTGACAAGTTGGTATCAACGCACTAGGTTGCCTAAGTCTCACGAGTCAGGAGAAAGCGTAGTAGAGTCTGGAGAATTGGTGCGGAGATGTTTGTAGTTATCTTCTAGAGACTATGGAGTTTTAGGAAACACCCCGCCTATGGCCACACATGGACCCTTCGCAGCGGCGATGGCGGCCGTGCCACCGAACACACAGCAGTGACACGCGGCCTAAGGAATTGTTACCCTGGGTATAGGAGCATTCCACGCATAGCTGCAGCTGCGGGAATCGAACCTAAGACCCGAGGCTTTTCAGGGTTTACTTCCTCACCTCTCACCAATTGAGCTCAACCGGTGAGAGGTGAGGGAGTAAAATCCTCGAAAAGCCTTGGGTCTTAGGTTCGATTCCCGGTAGCTGCACCTATGCGTGGAATGCTCCTATACCCAAGGGTAACAATTCCTTAGGCCGCGTGTCACTGCTGTGTGTTCGGTGGCACGGCCGGCACCGCCGCTGCGAGGGGTCCATGTGTGGCCATAGGCGGGGTGTTACATCACGGGGCTAAGTTTGACAAGACCCGTGCGGACAGCTAAACAGCCTTAACTCGCTTTTAGCCTCAGTCCTAACACAATAATCAGCACAAAAACGTGCTGGAAGCTATGGCAAACAGAAAACACACAAGTGCTGGAAATGAAAGCAGTAAGTGGCTAACAAGAGTTGGGAGGCCAAGGCCAAAAATATGAGTTTCATAATTTTTCGAGAAGCATACCTGTAACACCCCGCCGAACACACAGCAGCGGCGGTGCCGGCCATGCCACCGAACACACAGCAGTGACACGCAGCCTAAGGAATTGTTACCCTTGGGTATAGGAGCATTCCACGCATAGCTGCAGCTACTGGGAATCGAACCTAAGACCCCAAGGCTTTTCAGGGATTTCAAGAAAGCAATGATCACCTTCCCACTTGACTTGAAAGTGGAAGCTTTTCCATTCATGGTTGCCAGCTTTGACAGCATGATCAACAGTATTTTTCCACTTTGTAGCAGCCTATCATGCTTGCCAGCATTGCAGCATGATCAGCAGTATTTGCCACTTTGTAGCAGCTGTAATTGTGTATATATATACATGTACAAGCCTTAGTAGAAGGCATCTCAGATATACAACACTTTGTATTGTAGCTTTCCTTTTGATTATCAAGTAAATCAGAAAATTGGCCTTGGCCTCCCAACTCTTGTTAGCCCCTTACTGCTTTCATTTCCAGCACTTGTGTGTTTTCTGTTTGCCATAGCTTCCAGCACGTTTTTGTGCTGATTATTGTGTTAGGACTGAGGCTAAAAGCGAGTTAAGGCTGTTTAGCTGTCCGCACGGGTCTTGTCAAACTTAGCCCCGTGACAACTGGTATCAGAGCTTAGGCACGAGACATGGCAACCGAAGGAAACGAATCTGTTTTAGGCAACATCCGTGGGAGAGATGAGTCACCAACTCGCTTTTAGCCTCAGTCCTAACACAATAATCAGCACAAAAACGTGCTGGAAGCTATGGCAAACGGAAAACACACAAGTGCTGGAAATGAAAGCAGTAAGGGGCTAACAAGAGTTGGGAGGCCAAGGCCAATTTTCTGATTTACTTGATAATCAAAAGGAAAGCTACAATACAAAGTGTTGTATATCTGACTCAATTGGTGAGAGGTGAGGGAGTAAAATCCCTGAAAAGCCTTGGGTCTTAGGTTCGATTCCCAGTAGCTGCAGCTATGCGTGGAATGCTCCTATGCCCAAGGGTAACAATTCCTTAGGCTGCGTGTCACTGCTGTGTGTTCGGTGGCACGGCCGGCACCGCCGCTGCTGTGTGTTCGGCGGGGTGTTACAAAAAAGGCGCCTTTTTTGTAACACCCCGCCGATGCCACACTGAATGGGCAGAAAGTTCGCATCTTGGTAGACACCGGTGCGACACATAATTTTGTGACTAAGGAGAAGGCTAAATCACTTGGCCTTACATACAGTCCAAACAATTCCGTGTTGAAGACGGTTAACTCCAAACCCACCAACGTATTTGGAGTTATTTGTAATGTAAAGCTCAGCTTAGGAGCTTGGCTGGGAGGCGTGAATTTCTATGTCGCGCCCATGGATGTATTCGACCTGGTATTAGGGCTAGAATATTGGAACGAAGTTCAAGCGTTCATCTGCCCTTTCCTTGACCAGATATACATTTATGATCCGAGGGGTCCATGTGTGGTGCCAACAGTTCGGGTGCCACAAGTCGGTGGTCTGCTGTCCGCAATGCAAGTCGTAGAGGAGAACGACACCACGATATCAGCAAACGGTACAGAGACCAGAGGGAGCAAGGTAGCCAATTGCTTGGCTAAAGGCAAGCCACGAGTCCCTAAAGATAAGGGCTCTAAGTCGGAAGCAAAACCGTCAGCTATGAGGCACATAGTACCTCAGTTATCCCGAACTTCAAAGGCTACATCAGCGGAGCGAGGGACGTTCAACAGACAAGTTTCTAAGTCTGTGAAACTTTGTGGCGACGAGGGCGTCGCCATTTCAAGTGGGGGAGTGTGTACCGACCCGCCAAATTCTACATTAATTTGGCCGCCCGACACACTACTTTGGCCACCCGACATGGCCAAATTCGAAATCTGCCATAGGAGACAGATTTCAAGAAGGCAATGATCACCTTCCCACTTGAATTGAAAGTGGGAGCTTTTCCATTCATGGTTGCCAGCCTTACTGCATGATCAGCAGTAATTTCACTGTAGCAGCCTATCATGCTGGCCAGCTTTACAGCATGATAGACAACAGTATTTTCCCACTTTGTAGCAGTTGTAATTGTGTATATATATACATGTACAAGCCTTAATAGAAGGCACCTCAGACCTCAGATCTCAAAGATCTCAGATATACAACACTTAGTATTGTAGCTTTCCTTTTGATTATCAAGTAAATCAGAAAATTGGCCTTGGCCTCCCAACTCTTGTTAGCCCCTTACTGCTTTCATTTCCAGCACTTGTGTGTTTTCTGTTTGCCATAGCTTCCAGCACGTTTTTGTGCTGATTATTGTGTTAGGACTGAGGCTAAAAGCGAGTTAAGGCTGTTTAGCTGTCCGCACGGGTCTTGTCAAACTTAGCCCCGTGACATTATGCTGAAAACCCAGAATGGTCTGATAATTACTCATCTGATTCAACCAGTAGTCAGGAAGATAGTCCTATTGATACTACTAATTCAGATATGCAAAATAATTGTTTAACTTGTACAGGAGATACGTGTACTTGTGAAAACGATGAATTTTATAAATTACAATCCCAATTTGATAACTTTGATTTTAAAATGATCAATTCTGAAAATGTTATCGAACTTTTAAAAAAACTGAAAGATGTTGATATTCGTAACAAAATTTTAAAAATGACTTCAAAAGCCTCGTCTTCTTCAAAATCCTATCCAAAGGATAAGCCGAAGAAATTTATTCCTGAAATTTATTCTATGAAAGAAGTTTTTGATAGATTGCAAAAGAAGCATGAAATTGTCGAAACTCGCGATTCTTCACTCGATGATTTGAAGATCAAAGTTGAAAAGTTGAAACGAGAGATTAAATCTCTGAAACAGAATCAGGTTGTGCACCATCATATAATTTCTCGGTTAGAGAAAAATGATAGCTCAACCGATTCTGAAGCTTCAACTTCTGTTCCTAATAAAGGAAAAGAAAAAAATCTTTTTGAAGAAAATGATTTTTCTGAAACAAATTTTTTAAATAAAAAATTATCGCTTTCTAAAAAGGATACTTTTTAGGAATGATGCAGGTTGTAACTGCGCATAAATGGCATGTTCAGTGTATAATTTTAATTAACATAGAATTTGCCATAACGGGTACCGCCTTAATTGATAGCGGTGCTGATGTTAGTTGTATTCAAGAAGGATTAATTCCTTCTAGATTATTTGAAAAAATTAGTCATGTGGTTAAATCTGCTTCTAATACTCTTTGTCTATTCATTATAAATTAAGTAAAGCTCATATTTGGCAAGACAAGGTTTGTATTCCTCACTTCTTCTTTCTAGTAAAAGATTGCATGAGTCCTCAAATTATTTTAGAAACACCTTTCATAAATGCAATCTACCCTTTTACTCACATTTATGCAAAAGGTTTTGCAGCCACTTATAATGGAAAACCAGTTTCCTTTCAGTTTATAACTTATCCTATTACTAGAGATATAAACTCTATGATTTTAAACAAAGAACGATTTGTAAATTCTTTACAACTAGAAATTTACAGTCTTAATATTACAAAATCTCTTCAATCGGCAAAAGATCAAGAAAAAAATAAAATTGATTTATGAAAAAATGACTATTGACATTTGTTCCGATCATCCAAGGGCTTTTTGGAATTGCAAAAAGCATATTGTCACCCTTCCTTATGAAGACGATTTTTCAGAAGAAAAAATTCCGACAAAATCACGACCCTGCCAAATGAATACAGAGTTAGTTGAATTTTGTAAAAAAGAGATTGATAATCTCTTACAAAAGAATTTAATCAAACCTTCCAAATCACCATGGTCTTGCACTGCCTATTATGTTAATAATGCAGCTGAGAAAGAACGCGGCCATCCCCGATTGGTTATTAATTACAAACCATTGAATAACTTTGGAAATAGATTTGATATACAATTCCTAATAAAAGAGACTTGCTTTCAAGACTTTATGATTCAAATATATTCTCGAAATTCGATTTAAAATCTAGTTATTGGCAAATTCAGATTTTCGAAGAACATTCTTATAGAACTGCATTCAATGTTCCGTTCGGACAATACGAATGGAATGTAATGCCTTTTGACTTGAAAAATGCACCTTCTGAATTTCAAAAAATTATGAATGATATATTCAACCCCTATTTAGACTTTATTATTGTTTATATTGACGATATATTGGTATTCTCAAAAACACTTGAACTTCATATCCAACATTTGGATATTTTGAAGAAAATAGTTAGTCAAAATGGTTTAGTTATTTCCAAACCAAAAATGAGTCTTTTTCAAACTGAAGTAAGATTTCTTGGACATAATATCTATCAGAGAAAAATTACTCCTATTCAAAGATCAATTGATTTTGCTTCTAAGTTTCTTGATATTATCACAGACAGAACGATGTTGCAAAGATTTTTAGGGAGTTTGAATTATATTTTCCCTTTCTATAAAAATCTTTCTCGAGATTTAGCCCCTCTTTATGATAGGCTAAAAAGGATTCTAAATCCCCTTGGACTGATAGTCTAACAAATTTAGTTAAACAGGTAAAACGGAGTGTTCAATCTCTCCCCTACTTAACTCTTGCTAATCCTAATTGGCAAAAAATTATTGAAACAGATGCTTCAAATATTGGTTTGGTGGGATTCTTAAGCAGATTAATCCCAATAATAAAATGAATATTTAATTCATTTTCATTCAGGAAAATGGAATGAAGCCCAGAAGAAATATCCTACTGTGGCTCATGAAATGCTTTGTATTGTCAAATGCGTTTTAAGATTTCAAGATGATTTATACAATCAAACGTTTTTAATAAAAACTGATGCTCAATCTGTTAAATTTATGTTTAATAAAGATTATAAGCATGATGCTTCCAAATTAATGCTTGCTAGGTGGCAAGCACAACTGGCACCTTTTGATTTCGAAATTCTTTATAAAAAGGGAATTGATAATTCTCTACTCGATTTCTTATCGAGAGAATTTCTGAACTAATATACGGTTTATCTTTTACAGAAATGGGTGAAAATGGAGGACCATTATGGTCTCCACCATCTCGTGGCAAAGGCAGCAACTGGGAAAAGGGAAGATATGTCCCTTCGAATTCCCCAAATTCTTCTTATTCATCATCCAAAGATTTCCCAGCACTAAGGAAAATAATAGTAAAAACTTTGGTCAATTCAAAAATTGGAGATTCATCTTCTTCAATTTCACTAGATGATATTCCAGAAAGCCTTCCATTATATGGAGAGTTAAAAGCTTTTCTTGATTCTCAGAAGCAAAGTGATACCTATGCTTCGATGATTAAAGAAGAAGATATGCCTTCAAAAGAATTTAATAAAGGACCGAGAGAAATGATATTTCTCATCGAACCTTCTGATTTAAAAAGAAACTCGTGGGAGATATGCCAACGGTATCTTACAACTGGATTATATTTTCCAGGTGAATCTTATAAAACTCGTAGTTACTACAAAAACCTGTTAATTTCTACTGAAACAGTTGATATTCAACATTTCACTGGTAGTGATAAAAACACTTACCAATATTCTAAATTCACTCTAAAAAGAATTCTGACGATTGAAGCATGGGGTATTTCTACAATTACAGAAAAGAAAGTTTTAATTAACAAAACCCCCACAAACTTCACATTTTGGGACTATATTCAGGCATTTTCAAAAGTATTTTTATACAGTAATGATAAACATAAGCATTCTTGGTGGATTAAAATCTGCTCAAATGTTTTTAATGAGCCCATTCCTACTTGGTTTATTAACTGGTGGACTTATCATGGTCCTACGGTAAAAATTTTACCAAATTTATTTTTAAATCTTTATAAGGAATGGACAGCAGTGTCACCATTTTTAACGGATTTATATTTATCCGACCAAATTTGCAAAGTGGATACTGTTGACCAGATGTACTTCTTCATCGAATTCTCAATCCCTTGGATTTTCAAACGGACACCAGAAGTAGGATTTACTTCCTCTGAGGAATAAATTTCCTGCTTTTACAGAGGATACTATACCAATTTTTGGGACAAATTAATGACGATAGATCCTCAAACAGAGTCGATTTATGGCGCTGAATTAATCAGTCAAATTAAAGAGGCAATTGCTAGTTATAAAATTAAATCTTAAAAATTGGTAGCAGACAATTCAGTAACCCATATTTCCCGGAGGATCTCCACTCAAGATGAAAATATAGAAGAATTGATAAAAAATTATTTGAAAGAGGTAGAGCAAAGCTTGTTGCAGAACCTATCTCAGATTGATAAATCAGATATATCGATGAGAAGCAGCTCCAGTGCTGAGGATATGTCAACAAATATGTTTAATGCATCTCAACGTCCAGAGACACCTTTTTCAATAATAGAAGAAAAACTGCTACAAGTAGAACAATTCCTGCAGGCACAAAAAGATTCACTTAAAAAATCCAAAGGCAAAGACAAGATATAAAAATAGATTACAATCTTGTAAAAATTATGTAATAGATAGTCAACAAGAAATAATGTCTGTCTCTATCTACTTTATTAATATTTAAGGAGACAAAATAGGACTGCTTTTTGTAAGGGCCCTATGTGGGACCCATAAAGATTTCTTTTATTCCCCTGGTCCGTCTATATAAGGACCATTCTCCTCTTCATAGATGAGTACGCCAGGTTTGGCAAAAAAGCTCTCTCTCTTCTCCCTACTTGTAATATATTTTCAATAAATAAAGTTTGGTTTATAGTATTTGACAGCCTCTGGTAACGACACCGGTCTCCCGATCAGGTATTATTCCGATTTCTCTTCTCCTTTTCTTCAGATGATAGTCGGAATTATTTCCGGCTAAGTTTGTTCATATATATGTCAAAGTTTCGGTAACTATAGTAGGGATGTCATGATTTTATCTAGACTCAATCATAATATTATGGGTAGGTTATCATAAATCTCGGCCTTATATTCTTTAATTTAAGAGTTGACTTGGTTCAAAGGTGGTGGAACAGTCGATTCCGGCGCCGTTTACAGGATAACGAGTAGTGGTGTATTGTAAGTCCCCGCTTAGCTATGGTGCGTTTAGGGGAAATAATTGATACCACAGTTAGAACTGTTATTACTGTTGACGATATCGAAAATCGGACAGGCCCCATGCTTTGATAATGGCTTCTAGCCTTCCATACAGTCAACCTGAACTGAAGAATAAACCTAGATTTAAATAACCAACTAAAGTATTTTGATGAAATTGAATTGCTTTGTATCCCAGTCTAGATGGTCATGGGGACTACCGCTAGCCTTGTAGATCTTGGATCGAAATTGCTTATATAAAATTAGACTCATAATTGATTGATTTGCTAATTAGACTGTTGTGTTAATATAAGGATCAGTTAATTGGCTTAAGTTGTTCAAGCTAAAGTGAAGTTTGTATTGGTCAAATGGTTGTTGGCCTTAATCCTTGATTAGTTAAATTGGTTCATAATATAGCTATTAAGCATTTCAAGAGATTGTGTTTGTCTTATTTTAGTTGTTAATAGTAGTTCATAGTTTATCAATCTCGTTTATGTGTCAGAATTTAATTGGTTAGGAACTTAAAGTGGTATTCTCAATGTTAGTATCTGAGACTCAATAGAGGGCCAGTAAATTAAATAACTGGAGCTTGAAATTAAAACACAAATGATCCATGTCTTGTTAATTCGTTAAGTTACACATTGTCTTTCCTGTTACCATTTTTGAAGACTCCTAGATCCGTTGGAATTAATCCCAGAGGTCATTTGGTTCAATTCATTTGGTTAATAATTAGACTTTTCGGGTAGCTTTGGGCCTCGATACCCAAATTAACAGCCCAAGTCCGATCATAACTACTTATTCATTTCGACCTGGGCCAGACTTGGGTGTCACGACCCAAACCCAGATCGTGATGACGCCCAACAAACTGCTAGGCAAGCCGACCATTTCCCAAAAACTTATCCAATTATTTAGTTCAAAGATATTCCATTTTAAGTCAATTATCCTGATTTCCTAGTGATAATAGTAATGTGGAATTAAAACAACCGAAATACAACCCAATATGATTTGGTGTCATAAGTCTGAGCCTCTACATATGTGAGTAATACCCTATACAATCAAGTCTAAACAGAAGATCAAAGATAATTGAAGGAGAGATCGGGTCCTGCGGACGCCGGTAGCTACCTCGATAACTCCGCAATCAACTAAAACAACAACAATGAATCAACTGCCCTCCTGGATCAATGTATCTGCACACAAGGTGCAGGGAGTAGAGTGGGTACTTCCAACTCAGTGAGTAGTAGCAATAAATAATAACTGAAAATAAGAACACATGTAAGAATACTAAACAGTTCTATGGGAAATAATATAGGTAATAACATCTCTAAGGTGGAAAATCCAGTTTCACTCTACTACTATCTCACACTGATCCGACACTGCTGCAGTGCGCAGCCTGATCCTTACTAATACTATTGCGGCGTGAAGCCCGATCTACTATAGCATATATATTGCTGCGGTGTGTAACCTGATCCAATATATTAGATACAATGCTGCGGCATGCAGCCCGATCGAATAATACATATAACTGCGCTCACTGGGTGTGTGTGCAGACTCTTGAGGGGATCCTTCAGCCCAAGCGCTATAATATTGCGGCGTGCAGCCCGATCCATATATATCTCATTGTGGAGTGCAGTTTGATCCATATATATATCATTGCGGCGTGTATTCCAATCCATATATATATATATATATATATATATATATATATAATACTGCTTCCCCAGCAGAGTCGCCAGAGCTGTCACACCTCCTTTTTACGCACCCGCGAGGGCGCAAGGGAGTTTTTCCAATTAAAGGACAATCGAGACGGAATCCATTTTATTAAATTCAGAGTCGCCACTTGGGAGAGTAATGGTGTCCCAAGTCACCGGTTTGATCCCGAACCGAGGAAATTTATGACTTTGTAGTATAGTCTGCGAAACTAGAAAACCGGATAAGGAACTCTGTTAACCCGGGAGAAGGTGTTAGGCACTCCCGGATTCCGTGGTTTTAGCATGGTCGCTCAATTGCACTTTTTCTTTTGTCTGATTTCTTTATATATTTTAACTATGTATTTTTAATGCTCCGCTTTTATTTTTTAGAAGAATTGTGACGTCACAAAAACACATTTCGAGTCACACCGCAACCAGTACGCCTGTGACTTTAATGTATTTCAGTTCCGCCGAGAGTAAGATTTGGGTCACATAAATGCGCACCCGTATTTAGGAAAGTAATTTACTTATAAATCATGCCTAAAGAGTATATCATCTTTGTTAACTTTGGGAAAGGACCGTGAAATTCACTAAACGGTCCTTCCAAGTCTAAGTTTTTATAACAACTAATTTGAGGGCCCCGCAATTATATATTTAGTGTGGCGAGGCTCGTCTCATTTTTATTAAAGGTCATGTCTAAAATGACTAATTTTCTATTATTTTTGTTTTTTTTGTATCAAAAGAAAAGAAAAATCCTAATTGATTGTTGTTAGGAAAATACCATAGGATATCAATTAAACAATAGTGGCCATACGCTGATAATTGGGCCTAACATAAAATCCACCCGCCAAACCAATTAACTCTACTGTTCCTAGGCGTCCAGCATACATTTTAATTCGCCCTCACTCATTTGCAAAACTGTCTTTCCCTATTGATTTTCTTATTTAAATTAAAGTAATTGTGTTGACAACATATAGATTAATTTAACTTTAAAGAATAACTCATCTTTCCTTGCAAGCCACTTAGTAATAGATTTACTTTGATTAATAATATACAATAGATTAAACAATTGAATAAGAAGACAAAAAAAAAACTTTAGTCAATGGACAAATTGTGAGTTATGCCTTCACTTGGGATTTATATGAAAACTATTCCAACAAAGTCCAATTAACTAGACTTACTTATTCAAAAATGCAATAAAATTCTTAATCATAAAAAAGATCCATTGTTTATCAAATGATTTAACTATTACTAATCTCCAAGTTAATACCAAAACAATGGCATAAACAGAGACATTAACCTTCATGAACTTGTTGAATTAATCTACCTATCAAAACTTTGAGGATTTAATTCCACCGTTTAACTATTACAACACTTAACAAATAATCAGTTCTGGAAATATAATCTTAATTACAGTCCAAACATACTACTAATGAAATAACTGTCAAGGTCTACATTTATTCACAACGATAACAATCTAGCTAATAGTCTAATAACAGCCCAGTAAAAAAAAACGCAGATTCAATAGGACAAATGGATCAATATATCAAAAACAGCATCTATTGGCATTTCGTAATCCAAACGATCACTTGAAGTTACAAGGTTGTGTACCTGGAATGATGACAATAGAAGAAGACTAGGTATCAGTCAAGGCAATGAAACAACAGCAGCAGTGAACCAACAACAACAACACACAACAACAAACAGCAACCCAGTAGTAACCAAACAACCAGCACCAAGCAGCAACCAAAAACAGACCACAGCAGTAGCCAAGATACAATCACAGCAACAAAACCACACCAGCAAAACAGGGCCAATGACAAACAGAAGCAGATACCCAGCAACAAATCCAGAGACCAAATGGCAATAGCCAATACAAACCCAATCCGAGCTTAATAAAACAGTGAGACAGTGAAGAAGCACAATGTTTTCTTCCTTACTTTTCTCTCAAACTCTCTCCCTCAAAGCTGTGTATGTATGTTTTATATGAAATCCGTGTATGTTTTTCTCTCCAGGTATCTCTGTCTATCACTGTATTTCCAGAAATACTTCCTCAAAGATCACTGTCACTGTGTATGTCTAAAGTTTTTGTAGGTATCAATGTCTATACTGCTCTCCCAGAGTCCCCTCCCATGTTTCAGACTGCTCCTCTACTTATAGCTAAAACCATTCCACCCCTAATGGTACAAAGACCTTAAATTAAACCCCTTTGCCCATCCCTCTCTCTGCCCAGCCCATTGTCCACTTAATCTTGTCTAAGTGTGGGCTTTACTAATGAATAATTTCTGGTTTCAACAGGACAGTCAGTGGCCTGCTGTACAGCAGGTTCCACTACTCAAAGGGCATATTATTATGGGCTAACATGTGCTCACATGGTGGCAGTCCACTAGTTGCTAATGAGACTGAGCTTAATTCAGCTATAACCAATCTTGTTACTAACTCAAACACAGGCAATTCAAACTCCCACTCCACAGTGATTCAAATAAGAAATTAGTCCACAGTGATTCAAATAAGACATCAGTCAGTAACAAAGGAATTACTGCTCTGTTGTTTCTAACAAACAGACCTACGAAAGTAAATCGACGACATTCGATTAACTACAACACATAATCATGGATAACCAATTAATCAGCCAAACAGTGATTCTGAAATCTCGGCCAAAGTGAAACTTAGGTATTCGACGACGCTAATCAGAACGAATAACTATCCTATGACAAACACATTCGAACAGATAACAGAATACAATTTGACCAAATAAAAGGTCTTTGAGGGGAGAACAGATAGGGACGGCCAACGAGAAGAAAATTAAACGAATTGAACTAAACAAACACATAAACAACGCATACCTAAATAAAATAGATAGGAAAAAAGGGAGATTACCTTGAACGAAGTCGAAATCAAAGCAAAAACCGGGCTGTTTTGAGCTTGGACTTGGATTTGGAGTCTAAAGGACTTTAATTGAGATGTTTTCAAGCGAAAACATCCCAATTAAATTCTATTAGGCTTCAACTTCTCTCGAATCTAAACGAAGACTCTAATTTGAAATCTAGGGTTCATAGGCTCAAATTTGGGGCTCGGGGCTTTGGGTTTGATTCGAGCAAAACCAAAGCCGGTGGGGGTATGAGGGAGGTCATGGGAGGCTATGGTGTGATTTTGGTGAGGTTTGGCGTTAGTTCGAGTTTAACTTGAATCTTCAAATGAAGATTCGAGAATTTCCTGATTGATTCGAGATTAGGGATTGCCAGGTTCTTGTAGAGGGGGTTGAGGTGGTCGTGTGGTGTTATTTTGGTGGCCGGCGGCGTTGTTGCCGCCGGGTTTCCGTCGATGGGGTACGAGGGCGGCGCTAGGGTTTTGCTTCGCCTCTGATGAGAGACGATGAATAGGGGTGTGGGATATGAGAATGATTAACGGGTTTGGGGGGGGGTGTTAGGTTATTAAAATGATACAATTAATCACGACCGTTGGATGATAAGGATCCAACGGCTCAGATCAATCTCTTCGATTTAAACGGCGTCGTTTGGTTGGGTGAAGGGCGGGTTAAGACGGGCCGGGTATGGTATAAACGGAAATGGGTAAGGAAACATATGATCTTGGCCGTTGGATTGATTAATCCAACGGTTCTGATCAACAGTTACACAAACTGATGCCTGGGTGGGGATTTGGGCTGGGAGACTTGTTTGGACCGGCTGGGCTGGGGCGTTTTTTGCGTTTGGGCCACTGAAGGGTTATGGATTTTGGCCCAATTCGTCCCATTTATTAAGTAGGGTATTGTATTTTCCTTTGTATTCTTGGTATTTTATTGTATTTCGATTTTGCTTTTTGTATTTTCTATATCTTCCTATCTTGTAATTATTTGGATTTTATTAAAACTATTAAACTAATTTCCCTTTATTTTCAATTTAAAAGCTAACTAATTTTTTTTTTGATTTTTCTTTAATTTGTTAGAAAACGAATTAATTTCCTAAAGATGCAAATTTTGTATTTTCATTTATCACATGCAGATAACATGCAAAACAACTAACACAAAATTCACACAAAAATTTAAGAAATAAGGAAAAATCATTTATTTTGAATTTTATAGGAATAACTCATGTGTAGGGTAAAAATCACGTGCTCACAGCTGCCCCTCTTTGCTCGGGAACACGAAGAGTTTCAGCGCAAAGATAAGTGAGCAACTTATGAACGATTTTTACCCGTTCGAATATTCCATTGTGAAGCATTTTGAAAAGCTTTGACCGCACCCTGCTTCAGAGGTTGCCTACATATCCGAGGCTAAACAGGAATCAGGTCAGTGTAGTTCGGGAAGTTTTGGTAGCTGGGACTACCATGACTGATGTGATCTTGCTGTTACTGCTGTTGCTGCTGTTGCCACTGCTTAACTGACCTCCTTATTATATCGTGCTAAACAAAATAAGAAGCTAGACTAAGTTACAGTATTGCCAATTCTTATCTATCTTTTCCACTCGATCTTGCCATGTTCATTGCCATCTTGCGGGCTCTGATGTTTCTTCACGTGCTTCTTCTCTTCCGACAATTGTTATCTCGGCCTATCTTGATTGCCGAACTCCGACCCTTGGTCCCTTCTTTGTGATCTTCGAACTATTCTCCTTCGAAGTCTGAACCATCTTTCCGATCTTCGTTGCCTTTCTTTTTGATTATGAACTTGGATTCATGCTGGGGATTTTCGTTATGCTCAAACGCCTTCCTCAACCAACTTCAAAAATAAATCGCCACTCCATTCTTCAGGCAGGCTCCCTGACTTCTACAACTCCAGAATAAAATCGCCACTCCATTCTTCAAGCGGGCTCCCCGACTTCAACTATAACTTCAAAATAAAATCGCCACTCCATTCTTCAGGCGGGCTCTCTGACTTCAACTACAACTTTAAAAATGAAATCGCCACTCCATTCTTCAGGCAGGCGCCCTGACTTCAACTACAACTTCAAAATAAAATCGCCACTCCATTCTTCAGGCGGGCTCCCTGACTTCAACTATAACTTCAAAATAAAATCGGCACTCCATTCTTCAGGCGGGCTCCCTGACTTCAACTATAACTTCAAAATAAAGTCGCCACCCCATTCTTCGGGCGGGCTCCCTGACTTCAACTATAACTTCAAAATAAAATCGCCACTCCATTCTTCAGGCGGGCTCCCCGACTTCAACTACAACTTCAAAATAAATCGCCACTCCATTCTTCAGGTGGGCTCCCTGACTTCAACTATAACTTCAAAACTAAATCGCCACTCCATTCTCCAGGCGGGCTCCCTTGACTTCAACTATAACTTCAAAATAAAATCGCCACTCCATTCTTCAGGCGGGCACCCCTGACTTCAACTACAACTTCAAAATAAAATCGCCACTCCATTCTTCGGGCGGGCTCCCTGACTTCAACTACAACTTCAAAATAAAATCGCCACTCCATTCTTCGAGCGGGCTCCCCGACTTCAACTATAACTTCAAAATAAATCGCCACTCCATTCTTCGGGCGGGCTCCCTGACTTCAACTATAACTTCAAAATAAAATTGCCACTCCATTCTTCGGGCGGGCTCCCGACTTCAACTACAACTTCAAAATAAATCGCCACTCCATTCTTCGGGCGGGCTCCCCGACTTCAACTACAACTTCAAAACTAAATCGCCACTCCATTCTCCGGGCGGGCTCCCGACTTCAACTATAACTTCAAAATAAAATCGCCACTCCATTCTTCGGGCGGGCTCCCCGACTTCAACTACAACTTCAAAACTAAATCGCCACTCCATTCTTCGGGCGGGCTCCCCGACTTCAACTACAACTTCAAAACTAAATCGCCACTCCATTCTCCGGGCGGGCTTCCCGACTTCAACTACAACTTCAAAATAAATCGCCACTCCATTCTCCGGGCGGGCTCCCTAACTTCAACTACAATTTCAAAATAAATCGCCACTCCATTCTCCAGGCGGCCTTATCGCCTTCCTTTGTTTTCCGTACCATTTTCTTCTTCCTGCATCGCCTCTTGGGCCACCTTTTCTTCCGAATTATCTTGTCTTGGAATTGCTTTCCCCCTGGGTCGTATTACTTTTCTTTTGGCTGCTGGGGATATCTTTGGAACTGTTTACTCACCTGCTGGGGATGATGCTGCTGAGGAAGTATTCTTCGTTTCCTTCACCCCTCATTCTCTCTCGGACTCGCCGGGGTTGAAATGTTATGGACTGGGGATTATCCTGGCGGGGGACCCCTTTTCCTCTTCCTTCTTCCCATTCCTCCTCGGGGACTCACACCTCTGCTTCTTTGAAAACTTATGGGATATAATGCTGCGGCGGGAATCTCGAAGTTGGTGTTTCATTTTCCCAACCATTGCTGGGGATGATACCGGCTCAAAGATTACCCCATCGTGTTGTCTGGCCTTTCTCAAAACTGTTCTGCTCGGAACTGGTATTTCCCGAAATCTTGTGTTGCTTTCTACCCTTATCCACTGGGTCTTTGCTTTCGAGAAAATTTTCGCAACAGGAGAAAATTTTCTGCCCCAGTTTGATAAACTTCTAGATGGTATGCTTTTCCGCCGACGAACCCTCATTTCCTGCTTTAAATCAAAGAAAAATTGTTAGTTTCAAAATGCAGTGAGTGGTCGTGCCACTCTTGTTGGGGCCATTTTCTTTTCTCTTTCAGTTGCTTGGCCTCCCTCGAACTTTGAGGACGACGTTGGCGCTTGCTGGGGACGATGCTCTTTCCACGGACGGTTTCTCATCTCTCCCTTTTATTCCAATCTTTGGTTTGATCCGACTCTTTTTAGCCGGTGATCTGTTGCGTGAAATCATCTTTCGGACGTGCCACATGTGTCCATCATACTTCATAATTCCCGCGAACCTTCCAATCAGCCGGTCGTCCCAATCTTGCTATCGTAACGACTTCTGCCTTATTGCCTCGTTCCACGCCTATTCATTTTCATTATACTGCTTTGGGAGACTTGGTAGTAAGCTTTGAAAAAATCAATTTTCGAAAACGAAAGAAAAAGAAAAAGATGCTGAACGCAAATGACAAAAGAAAAAGGAAAACTTTTCTGAACTCAAACAATAGGAAAAACTTATCTAAATGTGTGACTGATCCAATGGTTATGTTGCGCCTTTGAGATTAATCTACCCAGTCTATTCATGTCAATCACTTTCTGATGGCCGCGTTTTGCTAGAAGCACACGAATGTCCCAACCTTGTCTCATGCAGACATCTTGTAACCATCTCGCCTTGTCACCTCATAGTGCCCTTTGACGGGTTTTCACTAATGAGATTCTCTCATTTCTCTCCATCTCCCGTCGCCTTAGGGTGCCCTTAAAGGTTTTCACCGCAAGACTCTCTCATTTTATTTCTCTCAACTTTCTTCGCCTTAAGGTGCCCGCGAGGGTTTTCACCGCTAAGACTCTCTCATTTTCGCTTTCTTTCCCTGCGGTGGGCTGGGGTATTATCCGTGGAATTTCCTCTAAAAGGGGTCATCCCTTTTCATCTTGCAAGTCCTAAATTCAGTCGAGGACTCGTAGTTTCACTCGCATGACTTGGCATTTCTCGAATACTGATTGAGAGGTCTTTTTCGGTCATTAATGTGGTTTTGTGCGTGAGGTTAAAGAAAAGGGGTTTAACCTCAAGGGTTAGCTCATTACAACTTTCGGACTCCACACCATTTTTTCAAATGAAACAATGACTTCTGCCCCAGTTTTGTTGCTTGGGGAACTTTTGAGTTTTATTTTATTATGACCGAGCCGTGTGGCGCCTACGTATCCTTCTTGAGGAATCAGGTCGAACGTAGTTCACTTTTTCTTGTGTCTTTTCTTTGTTTCCTTTTTTTTTCTTTTGTTACGCATCTTCCTTGGTGATTCCGAAAGAGGGTATATGAAAGAATTATTAAGGCTCAAAGGGGAAAGCAAAGGTTAAAGTGTTTGGGTAGTAGAAAAATTGCCTCTGTCATTTCATTCTTCGAAAAATGCCAAAATACACACAAACGAAAACAATCATTGACAAATACATTAAAGAATTACACATAATATCTCTTGACTGCATCAGAATTGATAGCCATATCAGTGCATCTTCCCTCAATATCAGTTAGACATAGCGCGCCGTTGGATAATACCCTAGTCACAACAAACGGTCCCTGCCAATTTGGAGCGAACTTGCCTTTCGCTTCGGCCTGATGTGGTAGATCTCTCTTCAACACATGTTGTCCCACTTCAAATTTCCCGGGACGTACCTTCTTGTTATATGCTCTTGCCATTCTCTTTTGATACAATTGGCCATGACATACTGCTGTCAATCTCTTTTCATCGATCAAGCTCAATTGCTCTAATCGGGTTTTGACCCATTCATCATCGTCAATCTCAGCTTCAGCGACAATTCGGAGGGACGGAATCTCAACTTCTGCGGGTATTACTGCTTCGGTCCCGTACACCAACAAGTAAGGAGTTGCACCTACCGAAGTCCGGACGGTAGTGCGATAACCCAACAGCGCAAATGGTAACTTTTCATGCCACTGCCTAGACCCTTCTACCATCTTCCTCAATATCTTCTTTATATTCTTGTTTGCTGCCTCAACCGCACCATTTGCTTTGGGACGATATGGTGTGGAATTTCGGTGTGTAATCTTGAACTGTTGACATACCTCTTTCATCAATCCGCTGTTAAGATTTGCACCGTTATCTGTGATGATTATCTTTGGAATTCCAAACCTACAGATGATGTGGGAATGTACGAAGTCCACCACTGCCTTCTTAGTCACGGATTTGAAGGTTTTGGCCTCCACCCACTTGGTAAAGTAATCGATCGTCACCAGAATGAACCTATGGCCATTGGAAGCCGCAGGTTCTATAGGTCCGATAACATCCATACCCCACGCAACAAACGGCCATGGTGCCGACATTGTATGCAATTCGGTCGGTGGAGAGTGAATCAAATCTCCGTGTATCTGACACTGATGGCATCTTCGCACGAAACTTATACAATCACGCTCCATAGTGAGCCAGTAATATCCTGCTCGAAGAATCTTCTTTGCCAATACATACCCGCTCATGTGTGGTCCACAAACTCCGGAGTGTATATCCGTCATCACTGTTGTGGCTTGACTCGCATCTATACATCTTAACAATCCCAAATCTGGGGTTCTTTTGTACAGTACCCCCCCACTAAGGAAAAATCCGTTCGCCAATCGCCGAATAGCCCTCTTTTGATCTCCAGTTGCCTGCTCTGGGTATATTCCTAACCTGAGGTACTCTTTGACATCATGAAACCATGGCTCACCATCCATCTCTTCTTCTATCACATTACAATAAGCATGTTGATTCCGGACCTGGATATGTAACGGATCGACACGAACCTTGTCCGGGTGATGTAGCATTGACGCTAAAGTAGCTAGAGCGTCGGCAACCTCATTATGCATCCTTGGGATGTGCTTGAATTCTACTGATCGAAAGCGCTTGGTCAGATCATGCAAACACTGACGATACGGGATAAGCTTTAAATCCCTGGTTTCCCATTCTCCCTGAATCTGATGTACCAGAAGGTCCGAGTCCCCCAAGACCAAGACGTCCTGTACATCCATGTCCACCGCTAATCGCAACCCCAAGATACATGCCTCGTATTCAGCCATATTATTGGTACAATGAAAACGCAGTTGAGCAGTAACAGGATAATGATGTCCTGTTTCAGGAGATAAGCACAGCCCCTACTCCGACTCCTTTTGCGTTCGCCGCTCCGTCGAAGAAAAGCTTCCAACCCGGCTCCTCGGTTAGTTCCAACCCATCAATTTGCAATACTTCTTCGTCCGGAAAATACGTCCTCAAAGGTTCGTATCCGTCATCGACAGGATTCTCAGCTAAGTGATCGGCTAGGGCTTGAGCTTTCATAGCCGTCCTTGTCACGTATATGATATCGAACTCTATAAGTAATATTTGCCATTTTGCCAACCTCCGTGTAGGCATAGGTTTCTGGAAAATATACTTCAACGGATCCAAACGCGAAATCAGGTAATTGGTGTAAGAAGACAAATAATGTTTCAACTTTTGGGCTACCCAAGTCAAAGCGCAACATGTCTTTTCTAGATGAGTGCACTTGACCTCGTGGACTGTGAATTTCTTACTGAGGTAGTAAATGGCCCGTTCCTTCCTTCCATTAAGCTCGTGCTGCCCCAGTACGCAGCCGAATGAATTCTCCAAAACCGTCAGATAAAGAATCAGGGGTCTACCCGGTTCAGGCGGAACTAGTACGGGTGGGTTTGACAGATACCCTTTGATTTGGTCGAACGCTTCCTGACATTCTGTCGTCCATTCTATCGCCGCGTCTTTCTTCAACAGACGGAATATGGGCTCACAGGTTGCTGTAAGCTGAGCGATGAACCTGCTGATGTAATTCAACCTTCCCAACAGACTCATTACCTCTGTTTTATTCTTCGGCGGGGGTAGCTCTTGAATGGACTTAATTTTGGATGGGTCCAACTCAATCCCCCGTCGGCTGACGATGAATCCTAACAACTTTCCTGATGGAACTCCGAACGCGCATTTGGCTGGATTGAGCTTGATGTCATATCTTCGAAGTCTTTGAAAGAACTTCCTGAGGTCGGCAACGTGGTCTGACGTCTGGATTTTATGATCACATCATCCACGTACACTTCAATTTCCCTGTGTATCATGTCATGGAATACCGTAGTCATCGCCCTCATGTATGTTGCCCCCGCATTCTTCAAACCAAACGGCATCACCCGGTAACAATAAGTCCCCCACGGTGTGATAAAAGCTGTCTTTTCTGCGTCCTCTTCATCCATCAAGATCTGATGATATCCCGCATAATAGTCCACAAAGGATCCGATTTCACGTCCAACGCAATTATCAATCAGGATATGGATATTGGGAAGCGGGAAATTATCCTTAGGACTTGCCTTGTTGAGATTGTGGTAGTCCACGCATACTCTGATCTTTCCGTCTTTCTTTGGCACCGGTACTACGTTAGCCAACCATTCAGGATATCGGGTGACACGAATGACTTTCGCCTGCAACTGCTTGGTTACTTCCTCTTTGATCTTTACACTCATCTCCGTCTTGAATTTCCGTAGTTTTTGCTTGACGGGAGGATAGGCCGGATCGGTGGGTAATTTATGAACCACTAAATCGGTACTCCTGGCATGTCGTCGTATGACCATGCGAAAATGTCTTTAAACTCCATGAGTGTTTTGATCAACTCTTCTCTCAGGTTGGGTTCAATATGGACACTTATTCTGGTTTCTTTGACGTCATCTGTGTCCCCCAGATTAACAGCCTCGATATCATTTAAATTTGGTTTGGGTTTTTCCTCGAAGTGACTTAATTCTTCACCGATTTCTTCTACGGCTTCATCATCGCCGTATTCCGATTCACTCTCGTCACTTCTTATTTCATGCGTTATTATTTCCAAACCCGATTGACTTTCTAGACTAGGTTGATTAATCTTTAAGCACGCCATCTCATTAAGATCAGTTGAAAGAAGGCTGTTCAGAAAAGTAAAAAGAAGGAAAATAAACAAAATTAGGCACGAAGGGAACAAAATTTCATTAATGGGAACAGTACAAGGAAAAAACAAGCTTGCAAACTCAAATCGAAATGAAATAAAACAAACGGATTTTACTCCGGGGACAACCCCCAACACAAAATTTCGAAAGAACACAATCCAAAACAAACTACCAAGACTCCTTCCGGACAGGGAGAGGAGTAGCCTTCCAATTATTCAATTTTGCTTTTGATCCCACAAACTGTATCTCGGCATGGCTGGATCCTTCGCCATCCTCGAGCATGCATACATCTGCGAATAGGTCCTCGAACTTTCTTAAGAACTCTTTGTCTGGCCTAACCATAGGACCGGGAATCTTTGTCGTCGGATGTCCTCTTACTCCGGACCGAACAAAAGATTGGGAAAGGCGTGGAACCGGCTTCGGGAGCACCCATGTCTTCTGCTTATTCCTTTTGGCTCGCTGGATGTCCTCTGATGTTGGCTTGAATCCCAAGCCGAAGGTTCCTACGTTTTCGACCACGGATACCGGTTGTATGATTCCTTGTAGAGATGCACCTAGACCTTTGCCGGGTATGAAACCATGTCTCAACATTTCGTGAGCCACCATGATGTCACGACCCAAACCCCAGTCGTGATGGCGCCCAACATAATGCTAGGCAAGCCCAACCGTATTATCTCTTAAACCAGCCAATTATTAATCAAATTAAACTTAAACAACAAGTGACCATGTCAAATGATAAGCGTGATAGTAACAACATACGAAGTACGGTTCCAACATATCGTGGTGTCACAAGTCTGAGCCTCTACAAATGAGATCTACTACACAATCAAGTCTAACCAGAATGGAGACAACAAAATGATAAAAAGAAAGAGGTCAGGTACTGCGGACGTCGGCAACTACCTCGAAGTCTCCACAGAATGGGGATAATAAAGCAGTTGCGATAGCTCAACTGCCCTCCTGAACCTGTATATCTGCACAAAAAGTGCAGGGGAGTGGGGTGAGTATATTTCAACTCAGTGAGTAACAATAATAAACAATAACTGAAAATGAGAACTCATGTACTATCACTAAACAGTTCTAAGGCAATCCCCACAGGTTAGTCATCACTATAATGAGTACTCTGATCTCCAGTCCACATCTATCTCATCTAGGTCCCACACTGACCACATCCTCGCTCGTACCACTACGGTATACAGCCATCTCAATATATGGAGATATATACATCGGTCTATAACATATAAATATTTTAGTATATATATGAATACGAATAAGTATAATGCTGCGGCGTGCAGCCCGCTCCAATACATATACCGTTGCGGCGTGCAGCCCGCTCCATTCAAAGTCGACGGCGCTCACTGGGGGTGTGTACAGACTTCGGAGGGGCTCTCTAGGCCCAAGCGCTATGATACTGCGGCGTGCAGTCCGATCCACACATATATTACTGCGGCGTGCAGTCCAATCCAATATATATATATATATATATATATATACATTTATAGCTATACTGCCGCTCACTGAGAATGTGTGCAAACTCGGACTCCGAAGGGGCTCCTACGGCCCAAGCGCAATAATACCGCGGCGTGCAGTCCGACCCAACATGTATACTACCGCGGCGTGCGGCCCGATCCAATATATATACTGCCGCGGCGTGCGGCCCGATCCAATATTTATATATATATATATATATATATATATATATATATATATATATATATATATATATATATATATATATATATATATATATATATATATATATATATATATATATGTATGTATGTATATAATACCTCCTAACGGGTCCTCGACCCTCTCTCAATTAGTATAGGATTGGCCTTTCGGCCCCACTCGGCTAAATCAGGGAACTTCCACCCTAAGTAATCTATCTCTCACAGTACACATCTAGTACTGGCTCTTAATAGGCTATTCAGCTAGTTTTGCGGCTGAGTGTAAGTTTCCAACACGATATAAGGTTCACCTAGCTCTATAGGTCCCCTAATGCTCTACAGATCGGCACAAGGCCCCAAACATGGCTATTAGCCCAATTGCACAGTTATAATCTCATCGACAGTTCTAATACACAGTATTCTATAAGCCGGGAAGGACCAAGTCCAAGTCCCCAATCACAATGACACCACGCGTGTCACAAGACGCACATCTCAACTCAACATAGCACTATAAAGTGCTAGTACGGGGTTTCAAACCCTCAGTACATTATTTACTACTACCACTCACCTCGAACCGGTAGAAGCTTCAATCCACCTTGCGCTGGCATCGCAACTCAATCTCCTCGGATGCCAAATCTGCTCAAAACCATAGAGAATGCATCAATATATGTTAATTTCACGCAATTCATTCGAAACAACCCAAATTTTATCAAAACCCACAAAGTTGTCAAAATCCGACTTTTGGTGCGCTTCTCGAAAAATTATAAAAGTTACATATTCGGAACCCTCGTCTCAATACGAGTCTAGGCATATCAAATTTACCAAATTCGGACTCCATTTGCCCGCTCAAATCGGTATTTTTCTACAATTTTAGGCCTAGGGCTTAAACCAACATTTAATCCTCCATTTTCATAGAAATAATTCATGATTTCATGATAAAAGCGTGTAATTAAACCACAAAACTTACCTCCGACAATATCCCGATGATCTCCCGGCTATTTCCCGTCACTTTCTCACTCTAGAGCTCAACAATGGAGGGTTTTACAAATGAACCCGTATGTGAAATGTTTCTGGTTTTAATTCACTGCCCGGGTCGATTGCTCTACGCGTTCGCGACACGCCTCACGCGAACGCGATGTTCTGCTCAGCCCTCCCATCGCAAACGCGACACCAGTCACGCGTTCGCGAAGCACAGATTTCCAAGCGCCAGATTTTTCTTCTACGCGTTCGCGTCTCCACTCACGCGAACACGATGACCAACCTTCCTCACCTACGCGAACGCGTTCCAACTCCACGCGAACGCGAAGCCTCCGATCCTGACCCTACGCGTTCGCGTCCAGACCATCGCGAACGCGATGCATACCCTTGCTGACCTTCGCGGACGCGTGCCCTTTATCGCGAACGCGATGAAGGATTTCCTTCTGCAGACACAGCAGCAATTTAGCTGCTGTCTTAGGCCAAAAATGGTCCGTTTGGACCCCCGAATTCATCCCGAGGCCCCCAGGGAGCCCAACGAAAACTACCAACATACTCCATAACACGATTCAAACTTGTTCCAATCATAAAAACACCATCCTAAACATCAAAATCACCAATTATGCACGAATTCAAGTCTAAGTTTCTTCAAAACTTCCGAAACTAACACTCGATCAAAAACCCGACCAAACGACGTCCGAATGACCTGAAATTTTGCAGGCACATCCAAAATCACACAACGGAACTACTACAACTGTCGGAATTCTGTTCCGACTCCCGGATCAACATTTCACCTATCGATCGGATATCGCCGAAATTCATCTTTGGCCAATTCAAGCCTAAAACTACACCGGACCTCCAAATTCACTTTCGATCACTCTCCTAGCTCGCAAATGACCTCCCGGAGCTGACCGAATCATCAGAATTCGATTCCGAGCTTTCTAACTCACAAGTCAACGTCCAGTTGACTTTTCACAACCATCCCTTCTTCTGAGAGACTTTTTGTCTCATTTCCAACTAAACTCAACCCGAATTGACTCAAACTCGCCAAACATGCATATTGAAACATTAACAAGTATTTAACGGGGATAACGAGGTGATAACTCACATAATGATGGGCCGGGTCATCACATTCTCCCCAACTTAAGCAAACGCTCGTCCTCGAGCGGACCTAGAGTTGTACTAGATTCAACACAATAGCTGAATGACCTTACCAAGCATATACTCGGGGTGATACCACTTCACCCTATCTTTCATAAGTACGATAACATAGTATAGCTGAATTTCCACAGTCTATCTGAACCATAAACCACATTGCACTTTCTGAAATCATATACCAAATCTGAATCCCACATCTATACTCAGAGTACACACGATCTAACCGTAATAGCCAAACTCGCCACTCCGGGTGAGATCACATGATGTATCAAACAACCTAATCACTCGAGACGATAGTCTCTAATCGCAACAACTGGCCACAATAACCAAATACTAGCAGAAAGAACCTTTCTCATTAGATAGAGTCTTATTCCAACACCTTCATATCCTGCCCACGGCAACCGCACATGCGATATATCGAACCCATCTCTCAGGTCAACCATTCATGAATCCATTTCCCTTTTAATTGATACTACAACAGAATTCGAAGCCAAAACTCGATATTACCCTTCTAACCAACTGAAATCATACATGCTCGCACTCATTAATGACTCAAATGATCATTTAGGTCATAACACACCTCACTGGTGATATGATGCCTCAACACCGGCCTAAGCCGCGACAAGCACAACACAAGCTCTAATAGGAAACGTCTGAACATACTCAAATAATGACAACTGACTCCAACAACAGAGCTGTAATTCAATTCCTCTGTACCATCATATCATAAAACTGAGATCCCGCCTCACATCATAGGAATAGAGTACATGACTCCTTCTCGAAAGGTCATAACATCACATGGCCTTGCCACGACTCATGATTCTATCCAAACACTATTACTCACGAAGCACCTCAAGTCACCATGCTCAGAGCGGTCATCCACGCACAGATCTAGGTCTGAACCCAAGCAATCAATCACAACTGCGGTGATACAATTGATGTACGCTATCAAATCTTGAAAGGACACAACCGATGTGCTATTCCCCGAGCGATACCCAATACGGACTATTCCTTAGAATCTAGGAAGTATTGTATACAAGGTAACATATAAGAAGCTATATTTTCCACGTCACACTGTTGCGGCGCGCAACCCGTTCCAATAACATACCCGTGGCGGCGTGCCACCCGATCCTGATACCATACATGTGGCGGCGTGCCACCCGATCCAAATACTATACATGTGGCGGCGTGCCACCCAATCCACAAATACATCTAGCAAGGAAAATGCACATCGAGTCAAGTTGCTCATTGCAACAAACATATATATATATAGCCTCAAGCTCGGCCACATGAAACGCATCTGACAAAGTTCCTCAATACCAAAACTGAATCAATGGTAGATACCTCTACACTGACATCCGCCACAAAGGCCCAACTGACAAAGAATACCTACCAGCCGTCCGTCGGCCCTAGGGTACATCTACCTTACGGGAGCATAATCTGATACACTCTACTACGCAGTTTGTGGCATTTTCTAACATAGTCCATATCATATTAGTCTAGACAACCTGACTTATGACAACCAACCTGCAATCATATATCATTATTCAAATTTGTCATATCAACTAACAAAATAGCCACTAGGGCTTCCAATTTCCAATAACCGCTAAACGGTGCCGATACACACGATATACCACCACTGTGTAGGCGGATTACGAGAACTTCTAGTCTCCAACACATATGTAACACATGGATCACTATGCCTGATCCCACTTTCCACCGTACGAACACGTAACACACATCAAGCATCCATTCATACCACGTATGCCATTCAAAAATTTTCCTATGCCAACAACAACTCAATCATCATTGTCCATCCAACCGGAGGATACCACAATACCACTAGATATTATCAGTCTACATCACCCTGCCCTTTTGACCATATACTCTGCCAAATCACTAGGGTAGTAGTACCATTTTCCTCAATCACCAGGAAGTTTGATTCTCAGATTATCTGCAGCTGCCCACGCTGCTTGGGGATTTTAATGACTTCCCATATAATATGAACAAATCTCAAAGCCTTGAATATGCCATTATCAACTTTTCATAACACATCGCATATGCCATACCACACTAAGATAACATGGAAATTCATATTCCTTTCCTACGCCGCAAACATCGGCGCACTCAACTAGTCAAGAACCTTCATGATCCCATATAGAAGAAAAATCATTACATATTCTACGCTTTGCATACCGACAGGAATATACTCATTTTCAAACCATGATAAAACACATCACAACTCTTTCTTCCCATTCATTGCATAAACTTAACTGCCAGGACTGAGTCTTTTTACCCGCACCGAGCTATGCAACTGCCAGCTCATCAAGAGCTTTGTTGCACCATAACTGCAAGGCTCATTACCTCGAACATTACCTCGAACACACACCAGGAGTTATCCGTGCCCTTTTCATATTGTCCCAATTTACTAACAAGTTGTTCCATTTACCTAGTTTCCCTTCTGATTCATCTTTAATTGAATATTAGCCCTTACTGTAGCACCATAATACATCAACTCATGTTACCACACGAGACTCGTACATAAGACCACACCATCTAAGACTCACAGGCCGCTGAATACTCCCTTAATGTTTCCCGGAGGTACCACAATCTACAACACTTACCTTGAAGAACTTCCTGCAATTTTGAATTCGTTATCATTGCTCTCCAATATAGATTCATAGAATCTCATCATTCACATAACATAACGAAAGTCTCAATTTCTTCTAACAAAACCACGGTCTTTAGCCACATGCACAATCTTAAGACACCTGACTGTTGCAAGCATATATCTTGAACACCACAAGGCTATCCTCGGGCGTCATTCACCCTTAACCAGTTATAATTCAACTACCTTGTTGAACAGAACCACTCGTGCCTTACTAGAATTCTGACACCGCAGAACATGATTATATTCAGATACAATTAGATATCTTTCTTTTCTATACCCCGAACATTCTTTGCCAACATAAGTTCGAACATCCTAGTATTTCTTCACATCTACGAAGCACCATAACATTTATCAAAATTTCCCAAAATACTTAGAGACAGGACCTACATAGCCCACAACAAGTGTAATCGGTTACTCAGTAACAACCTCCCCAACTTGGCTCGGAGCCATATATCAAAGCACTTTCAGCCACTCATAGCGTTCTTACTCAAATGATGCCACAATGTTCTAGTTAGATTAGACTCAGGTCATTTGCAAGCTTCGGCAGAGACTCGAATCATCAGAAATCTTAACTCTTTTGAAATTCTTGTATTTATTCACACCAAACAACTAAGCCCATTCTTTAGGTGACAAAAATCTTTTCTAAGTCCCAAATTTTTCCAAAATTTCGACAGAGTTTCCTTTGTAATTTGGCCTATCCACCTGCCAGAGAATCACCAAAACCATCCTAACAATACATCGGCAACTTGACAAAACATCACAATGCATATCAATAGCATAAATCTCAATACTCATAGCACGACCAATTCAGTTTCCTTGAGTCTGAACTCATACTACCACACGTAGTGCACTTTACATTTCCGCTAAGAGGCATTGAACATACTCACCACGCCCATAGCTAGGGCTACGTAACAGATCACAATAAGTATTGAATACCTTGCAGCTCCCCCCATTATCAAATTGTCGTTTCCACAATTAAGATCAATACCGTTCGTATGAATTTCATAATACCGACTCGTGAAATTAACACCTTGGTGCTCAAGCCATAGACAAGGATTTGGACTCAAGTCCTCCAGACAGGCCCAATATGAACTCATAGAGATTATATCTCATCCCTCGATTGGGGAATCATAAGCCATCAAGGCAAATTTATCACTAAGCACTCGAGTGTGCGCATCAATGTGCAGGAGGAATTTCAAGAATTACATTTCAAGCTGAATCAAACACGCACAATGAGAATTCCAAGAATTTGAAACTTTCCTAAAGGTTTGCAGCCTCCCGAGGATAAGTACAGGCGTCCCCGTACCGATCCACACCAACCGGCTCATGACTCGCGAGACCTGTTAACCTAGGCTCTGATACCAACTTGTCACGACCCAAACCCTAGTCGTGATGGCGCCCAACATAATGCTAGGCAAGCCCAACCGTATTATCTCTTAAACCAGCCAATTATTAATCAAATTAAACTTAAACAACAAGTGACCATATCAAATGATAAGCGTGATAGTAACAGCATACGAAGTACGGACCCAACATATCGTGGTGTCACAAGTCTGAGCCTCTACAAATGAGATCTACTATACAATCAACTCTAACCAGAATGGAGACAACAGAATGATAAAAAAAAAAAAAGAGGTCAGGTACTGCGGACGTTGGCAGCTACCTCGAAGTCTCCACAGAATGGGGATAATAAAGCAGTTGCGATAGCTCAATTGCCCTCCTGAACCTGTATATCTGCACAAAAAGTGCAAGGGAGTGGGGTGAGTATATTTCAACTCAATGAGTAACAATAATAAACAATAACTGAAAATAAGAACTCCTGTACTATCACTAAACAGTTCTAAGGCAACCCCCACAGGTTAGTCATCACTATAATGAGTACTCTGATCTCCAGTCCACATCTATCTCATCTAGGTCCCACACCGACCACATCCTCGCTCGTACCACTACGGTATACAGCCATTTCAATATATGGAGACATATACATCTGTCGATAACATATAAATATTTCAGTATATATATGAATATGAATAAGTATAATGTTGCGGCTTGCAGCCCGCTCCAATACATATACTGCTGCGGCGTGCAGCCCGCTCCATTTAACGTCGACGGCGCTCACTGGGGGTGTGTACAGACTTCGGAGGGGCTCTCTAGGCCCAAGCGCTATGATACTGCGGCGTGCAGTCCGATCCACACATATATTACTGCGGCGTGCAGTCCAATCCAATATATATATATATATATATATACATTTATAGCTATACTGCCGCTCACTGAGAATGTGTGCAAACTCAGACTCCGAAGGGGCTCCTATAGCCCAAGCGCAATAATACTGCGGCGTGCAGTCCGACCCAACATGTATACTGCTGCGGCGTGCAGCCCGATCCAATATATATACCGTTGCGGCGTGCAGCCCGATCCAATATGTATACTGCTGCGGCGTGCAGCCCGATCCAATATGTATACTGTTGCGGCGTGTAGCCCGATCCAATATGTATACTGCTGCCTGTCTTAATTAGTATAGGATTGGCCTTTCAGGCCCATTCAGTTAAATCAAGGAACTTCCACCCTAAGTAATCTATCTCTCACAGTACACATCTAGTACTGGCTCTTAATAGGCTATCCAGCTAGTTTTACGGTTGAGTGCAAGTTTCCAACACGGTATAAGGGTCACCTAGCTCTACAGGTCCCCTAATGCTCTACAGATCGGCACAAGGCCCCAAACATGGCTATTAGCCCAATTGCACAGTTATAATCTCATCGACAGTCCTAATACACAGTATTCTATAAGCCGGGAAGGACCAAGTCCAAGTCCCCAATCACAATGACACCACGCCCGTCACAAGACGCACATCTCAACTCAACATAGCACTGTAAAGTGCTAGTACGGGGTTTCAAACCCTCAGTACATTATTTACTACTACCACTCACCTCGAACCGGTAGAAGCTTCAATCCACCTTGCGCTGGCATCGCAACTCAATCTCCTCGGATGCCAAATCTGCTCAAAACCATAGAGAATGCATCAATATATGTTAATTTCACGCAATTCATTCGAAACAACCCAAATTTTATCAAAACCCACAAAGTTGTCAAAATCCGACTTTTGGTGCGCTTCTCGAAAAATTATAAAAGTTACATATTCGGAACCCTCGTCTCAATACGAGTCTAGGCATATCAAATTTACCAAATTTGGACTCCATTTGCCCGCTCAAATCGGTATTTTTCTACAATTTTAGGCCTAGGGCTTAAACCCACATTTAATCCTCCATTTTCATAGAAATAATTCATGATTTCATGATAAAAGCGTGTAATTAAACCACAAAACTTACCTCCGACAATATCCCGATGATCTCCCAGCTATTTCCCATCACTTTCTCACTCTAGAGCTCAACAATGGAGGGTTTTGCAAATGAACCCGTATATGAAATGTTTCTGGTTTTAATTCACTGCCTGGGTCGATTGCTCTACGCGTTCGCGACACGCCTCACGCGAACGCGATGTTCTGCTCAGCCCTCCCATCGTGAACGCGACACCCAGTCACGCGTTCGTGAAGCACAGATGTAACGACCCGACCGGTCGTTTTAGAAAATTACGCCCCAATCCCTAATTTAACTGTTCCCCTAAGTTCATTTCCGCTATTGTGGGTTGCCGGGAGAGTCGGTTCCGAAAATTTGAGCATTTTGGGACACTTAGTCCCTAAATAAGAGCTTTGAAACTTGAAAACGGTCCGTAGCCGGAACAGTGTTAAGACGATCTCGGAACGGAAATCCGATGGTTCCATTAGCTCTGTTAGGTGATTTCGGGATTAGGAGCGTGTTCGGAATGTATTTTGGAGGTCCGTAGCTCAATTAGGCTTGAAATGCCGAAGGTTGAAATTTTGGCGAATCCGATCGATAGGTGAGATTTTGATCCGGGGGTCGGAATGGAATTCCGACAATTTCTGTAGCTTCGTTATGTGATTTTGGATATGTCCGCAAATTTTCAGGTCATTCGGACGTCGTTTGGACGGGTTTTTGATCGAATGTGCAATTCGGAAAGTTTTAAGAAATTTAGGCTTGAATTCGATGTGAATTATGGGATTTGATGTTGTTAGACGTGTTTTGAGGATTTGAGCAAGTTCGAATAAGGTATTAAGATGTGTTGGTATGTTTGGATGAGGTCCCGGGGCCTCGGGGTGATTTCGGATGGTTAAACGGGAGAAATTGTGGAAGAATTGCAGGTTGGGATCCTCCTTCTGTTGTTTCCGCTCCTGCGAAATTTTGGGCGCAGGAGCGTGTCCGCAGAAGCGGACGAGATGCGCAGGAGCGGCTATTTCCGCAGAAGCGGAATCCAATCCGCTGAAGCGGGGTCGCTGGTGCGATGCCGGTGATCGCAGAAGCGGACGGGGAGAAATGGACATGGTCCGCAGAAGCGGACATCTTACCGTTTGGGCGAGACCGCAGAAGCGGTCAATTATGCGCAGAGGCGGACGTGTCCGCAGAAGCGGATGCTTCTTCGCAGAAGCGGATCCGCTTAAGCGGCCCTCTTGTTCGCAGAAGCGGAAATGGCCGGCCAGGCCTGGAACCGCTGAAGCGACCCTTGGTCGCGGATACGGATGCGTAGAAGCGGAAAATGTTCCGCAGAAGCGAAAATCGCTGTAAGTAAGTGTATCAGAAGTTAGAAAAATTTCAGAACATTTCACACATTTTGGGTCTCGGCTTAAGGGGCGATTTGGGCGATTTTGAAGGGAGATTCAAGGGGTTTCTTCAGGTAATGAATTATGGACTCCAATTATGATTGTTGTTGATAATATTATGCAAGTTTTTCATGAAAATGGAGGAATTTGGGTAATTAATGGGGGTTTTCACCCTAGACCAAAACCTTTAGAAAATCAAGGTTTTGAGTGGGCAAACGGAGTCCGAATTTGGTAAACTTTATATGCATAAACTCGTATTGAAACAAGGGTTCCGAATATATAACTTTCGTGAATTTTCGTTAAGCGTACCGAAAGTCGGGTTTTGGCAACTTGTGGGTTTTGGTGAATTTTGAGTTAATTTGATTGGGTAATGCCCAATTGGCCTATTTTGATGTGATTCTATTGATTTTTATCAGATTCTACTCTTGTGGAGGCCGACATTCGTGGCAAGAGGGTTATTACTTAGCGGTTTTGTACCGGAATTGAGGTAAGTGGCTTGTCTAACCTCGTGTGGGGGAACTTTCACCCCTAGGATATTATGTGATAGTTTAAATGCCTTGTACGCGAGGTGACGGGCGTGTACATGCGCTGGTTGTTGTAACACACACTTTACTTGAATTGTCCGATTAGTGATATTCCCGCTCCTAGCTGATAAAAGCGTTACCATTACCCGGTATTAGTTATAAAAGCATGATTAGCTAGGATTCAACATGTTTAATTGCCTAGTTGATTTACTTGAACTTCTTGATAAATTGTTGGCACTAGTTTCGGTGAAGTTGTAATTTAACATATTATATTCTCTCTGTGTGTTTTCTTTATTTGATGTGTTGGTGGACTGCGGGTTCGATTCCCGGAGATCCCAGGGCTGTGGGTTCGATTCCCAGAGACCCGGAGTGATATTGTTTGTGGACTGCGGGTTCGATTCCCGGAGATCCTGAGCTATTGATATATTATTGAGATGTGGACTGCGGGTTCGATTCCCGGAGATCCCGGGGCTGTGGGTTCGATTCCCAGAGACCCGGAGTGATATTGTTTGTGGACTGCGGGTTCGATTCCCGGAGATCCTGAGCTATTGATATATTATTGAGATGTGGACTGCGGGTTCGATTCCCGGAGATCCCAGGGCTGTGGGTTCGATTCCCAGAGACCCGGAGTGATATTGTTTGTGGACTGCGGGTTCGATTCCCGGAGATCCTGAGTTATTGAGATATTGTTGAGACATGGGCTGCGGGTTCGATTCCCGGAGACCCAGAGGTACTGAGAATGGGACTGTGGGTTCAATTCCCACAGATCCTGGATTTGTTTATTTGAGATTGGTTATTTGTTGTTAGCTTAATTGTAGACAGTTGCAATAATTATCATAATGTTGTTATTTTCGGAAATTTTTATCATTTAAATTGTTTATTTTGTTTTCATCATTATATATTATTGTTTCTCAGTAGGGCCCTGACCTACCTCGTCACTACTCCATCGAGGTTAGGCTTGGCACTTACCGAGTACCGCCGTGGTGTACTCATGCTACTCTTCTGCACACTTTTGTTGTGCAGATCCAGGTACATCAGAGCAGGCTCGTACTAGGTGATTCTGCAGCTTTCCGGGAGACTTCGAGGTATGATCTGCTACGTCCGCGGATCCGGAGGCTTCCCTTCTATTCTACTATTACTAGTTGACATTTTTCTTCATTTCGTTGTTAGATACTCTTTACACATAGAGCCACAGTTGTATTTCCCTTTTAGTCTGTGTTACCGTGGGGTTCCGGATCTTGGTAGTGTTTATTCATTGTGTGACGGATGTATGTGCCAAGTGGCACGAATTACATATCTTTTATGTTATTTTCCGCTGTTTCTTATTTAAGTAATTATAATTTATAGATTCCGCAACGTGTTAGGCTTACCTAGTCGTGGGGACTAGGTGCCATCACGACATGTTCACAATTGGTGAACTAGGGTCGTGACAAGTTGGTATCAGAGCTCTAGGTTCATAGGAGTCACGGGACACAGACCGGTTACTTAGAGTCTCGCTGATCGATACGGAGACGTCTGTATTTATCTACGAGGGGCTATGTAACCGTTTAGGAAACTCTTCATTTCTTTTGGATTCCTTGTCGTGCGACATTTTTGGCATCAAAAATCTAAACTATTGCTTTCTATTCTCTCACAGATGGTGAGGACACGAGCTAACCGCGATGATCGGGTACCCGCGCCCCCTGTTGCCGCCGTCGGAGGTCGGGGCCGAGGTAGAGGACGAGGACGCGCCCGAGGTGCGGCCACAGCACCATCGCGCGCCGCCGCCGAGGTGCCACCGGTAGACCAGATTGGAGCGCGAGCACCGGTACACCGACTACGGCTGCTACTACTCCGAGCACTACAGGAGACCCCGGCTCGGTTCATGAGCATGTATACCACTTTAGCCCGAGCAGGATTGCTTCCTCTTGTTACAGCTACATCCCAGGCCGGGGGAGGGGCCCAGACTCCCGCAGCCGTTACACTTGAGCAGCGAGTGCCAGTGGGACTGGTTCCAGAGATTATGGTTATACCTCCTGCCGCCCCAGCACAGCCTGGAGGTGGGCCAGCTGGCTCTGAGGACGAGCAGCGTAGATTGGAGAGGTTCAAGAAATATGACCCTCCAGTGTTCAGTGGTTTGGCTTCAGATGATGCATTGGGTTTTCTGGAGGAGTGTCATCGTATTCTTTCTACCATGGGGATTGTGGAGACCAGCGGGGTTTCCTTCACTACGTTTCAGTTTCGTGGGACCGCTTATGATTGGTGGCGCACGTATGAGTTGGATAGTCCGGAGGAGTCCGCTTCGTTGACCTGGACGCAGTTTTCAAATCTGTTTTTGACGGAGTTTGTTCCCCAGAGCCTTAGGGATTCTTGGCGCTCGGAGTTTGAGAGATTGCGACAGGGGCTCCATGTCAGTATCGGAGTATGCCATCAGTTTCACCCGTCTGGCCAGGCATGCACCGGCCTTGGTAGCCACGGTTCGGGAGAGAGTGCGGAGATTTATTGAGGGCCTGATTCCGCCTATCCGATCCGGCATGGCCAGAGAGTTGGAGACAGATATATCTTATCAGCAGGCAGTTAGCATTGCCAGGAGGATCGAGAGTATGCTCCCTAGAGAGCGGGGGGATAGAGAGGCCAAGAGGTCTCGTGAGTCGGGCCATTTCTCTGGTGCCCGCACTTCAGCAGCCGGTCGTTTTGGCAGGGGATATTCCGGTCGTCCAGTTCACTCAGCATTGCCCACATCCGGTAGTACTCCAGGTCTTCCAGCATCTTAGGAGCCTTATTATGCTCCCCCAGTTTCCAGTGCACCTCCTGCGCGGGGTCCTTCCAGGGGTCAGACTAGTGGGGGTGAGGCCGGTCGGTCACAGCCACCACGTCCTCCCAGAGCTTGTTTTGAGTGCAGGGATACTCGCCACCTGGTTAGGGAGTGCCCCAGGCGCAGGAGAGGAGCCCCTCATCAGTCATCACAGCATCCGCGTGGCTCTCAGGGTCAGCAGGCTATCATTCCAGCTCCAGCTGCTATTCCACCTGCCCAGCCAGCCAGGGGCGGGGGTCAGGGTTCTAGAGGCCGCCCTCGAGAGGGGGGACAGCCAGATTCTATGCTATTCCTGATCGCGCTGCGGCTGTTGCATCTGACTCTGTTATCACAGCTATTATTATGGTTAGTCACATGGAGGCATCGGTTCTATTCGACCCCGGTTCCACTTTTTCATATGTGTCTTCTTACTTTGCTTCTCATATGGGTGTGCCTCGGGATTCTTTGAGTGCCCCCATTTATGTTTCCACTCCGGTGGGTGATTCTTTGGCTGGTGGACCGCGTATATCGGTCGTGTTTGATTACCATTTGTGATTTTGAGACCAAAGCGGATCTATTGCTGCTTGGGATGGTCGATTTTGATATTATTCTGGGCATGGACTGGTTGTCGCCCCATTATGCTATTCTTGATTGTCACGCCAAGACCGTGACGCTGGCTATGCCAGGCATTCCACGTATTGAGTGGAGTGGTACTCTAGATCACACCCCTAGCCGTGTTATTTCTTTTCTCGGAGCTCAGCGTATGGTTGAGAAGGGGTGTGCTGCTTATCTAGCCTATGTGCGGGACGTCAGGTGTTGACACTCCCTCTATTGATTCTGTTCATGTGGTACGTGACTTTGCTGATGTATTTCCAGCTGATCTTCCGGGCATGCCGCCTGACAGAGACATTGACTTTGCTATTGACTTGTTGCCGGGCACTCGGCCCATTTCTATTCCACCGTACCGTATGGCTCCTCCTGAATTAAAGGAGTTGAAGGATCAGTTACAGGAGTTATTGGGCAAGGGTTTTATTCGACCCAGTGTTTCGCCTTGGGGTGCTCCTGTATTGTTTGTGAAGAAAAAGGACGGTTCTATGCGTATGTGTATTGACTATCGTCAGCTGAATAAGGTTACAGTGAAGAACCGGTATCCTTTGCCCCGTATTGATGATTTATTTGACCAGTTACAGGGCGCACATGTGTTTTCTAAGATTGATTTGCGCTCTGGGTATCACCAGCTGAAGATTCGGGAGCCAGATATCCCGAAGACTGCCTTCAGGACCTGGTATGGTCACTATGAGTTCCTCGTGATGTCTTTTGGGTTGACTAATGCCCCAGCAGCATTTATGCATTTGATGCACAGTGTGTTCAGGCCTTATCTGGACTCGTTCGTGATTGTCTTCATTGATGATATTCTAGTATATTCTCGGAGCCGGGAAGAGCACGAGCGGCATTTGAGGATAGTGCTTCAGATCCTGAGGGAGAAGCAGCTTTATGCCAAGTTCTCTAAATGTGAATTCTGGTTGAGTTCGGTGGCATTTTTGGGCCACGTGGTATCGAGTGATGGTATTCGAGTAGATCCGAGGAAGGTGGAGGCCGTGCAGAGTTGGCCCAGACCCTCCTCCGCTACTAAGATTCGCAGTTTCCTTGGTTTGGCGGGCTACTACCGTCGTTTCGTAGAGGAGTTCTCTTCGATTGCAGCACCTATGACTAGATTGACCCAAAAGGGTGCCCCTTTTTAAGTGGACAGACGAGTGTGAGGCGAGCTTTCAGAAGCTCAAGACAGCTTTGACTTCGGCCCCTATATTGATGTTGCCTACAGGTTCGGGGTCCTATACCGTATATTGTGATGCCTCACGAGTTGGACTCGGTGCGGTATTGATGCAGGACGGTAGGGTGATTGCCTACGCGTCGAGACAGCTGAAGGTGCATGAGAAGAATTACCCTCTTCATGATTTGGAGCTAGCTGCCATTGTTCACGCCTTGAAAATTTGGCGTCATTATTTATATGGGGTTCCTTGTGAGATCTACACTGATCACCGGAGCTTGCAGCACTTGCTTAAGCAGAAGGACCTGAATATGCGTCAGAGGAGATGGTTGGAACTACCGAAGGACTATGATATTACTATTCTCTATCATCCGGGCAAGGCTAATGTGGTTGCTCATGCCTTGAGTCGTCGGGCAGAGAGTTTGGGGAGTTTAGCATATCTACCAGCTTCGGAGAGGCCTATGGCGATGGATGTTCAGGCTTTGGCCAGGCAGTTGGTTAGACTGGATCTTTCGGAGCCCAGCCGGGTTCTAGCTTGTGTGGTTTCTCGGTCTTCTCTATTTGACCGCATCAGGGAGCGTCAGTTCGACGACCCTCATTTGCTTGTCCTTCAGGATAGAGTTCGGCGTGGTGATGCTCGAGATGTTACCATCGGGGATGATAGAGTTATGAGGATGCATGGCCGCATCTGTGTGCCCAATGTAGATGATCTTCGAGAGCTGATCCTAGCAGAGGCCCATAGCTCGTGGTATTCCATCCATCCGGGTGCCGCGAAGATGTATCAGGACTTGAAACAGCATTACTGGTGGAGGCGGATGAAGAGGGATATAGTTGATTATGTTTCCAGATGCCTCAATTGCCAGCAGGTGAAGTATGAGCATCAGCGTCCGGGTGGATTGATGCAGCGGATTGAGATTCCAGAGTGGAAATGGGAGTGCATCACCATGGACTTTGTGTCTGGGCTTCCACGGACTATTATGAAGTTTGATTCTATTTGGGTTATTGTGGATCGGCTGACCAAGTCCGCCCATTTTATACCGGTGAGCACTACTTATTCATCGGAGCGACCGGCGGAGATCTATATCAAGGAGATAGTTCGGCTGCATGGTATTCCAGTTTCCATCATTTCAGATAGAGGCACTCAGTTCACTTCACGGTTCTGGAGAGCTGTACAGCAGGAGTTAGGTACTCGGGTGGAGCTGAGCACAGCATTTCACCCCCAGACTGATGGGCAGTCCGAGCGCACTATTCGGATTTTGGAGGATATGCTCCGTGCGTGCGTGATTGAGTTTGGAGGTTCATGGGATCACTTCTTGCCACCGGCGGAGTTTGCTTATAACAACAGCTACCAGTCTAGTATTCGGATGGCACCGTACGAGGCCCTATATGGTAGGAGGTGCGGGTCTCCCGTGGGTTGGTTTGAGCCGGGCGAGGCCGGGTTGCTAGGTACTGATATGGTTCGGGAGGCTATGGACAAGGTCAAGGTGATTCGGGACAGACTTCGTGCGGCCCAGTCCGGACAGAAGAGTTATGCGGACAAGAAGGTTCGCGATGTGGCTTTTATGGTTGGTGAGCGGGTTCCGTCGAGTCTCGCCCATGAAGGGCGTTATGAGGTTTGGGAAGAAAGGGAAGCCGAGTCCTAGATTTATTGGCCCTTTTGAGATTTTGAGGCGTGTTGGGGAAGTTGCTTATGAGTTGGCCTTACCTCCCAGCCTAGCCGGAGTTCACCCCGTATTTCATGTCTCCATGCTCCGGAGATACCATGGCGACCCGTCGCACGTGTTGGATTTCACATCTGTTCAGCTAGACAAGGATCTGTCTTATGTTGAGGAGCCAGTAGCCATTCTAGACAGGCAGGTCAGAAAGCTAAGGTCAAAGAACATCGCTTCGGTAAAGGTTCGGTGGCGGGGCCAGCCGGTCGAGGAGGCGACTTGGGAGACCGAACAGGATATGCGCAGCCAGTACCCTCATCTTTTCACTACTCCGGGTATGTTTTCTATGCTCGTTCGAGGACGAACGAATCTTTAAGTGTGGGAAGATGTAACGACCCGACCGGTCATTTTAGAAAATTACGCCCCAATCCCTAATTTAACTGTTCCCCTAAGTTCATTTCTGCTATCGTGGGTTGCCGGGAGAGTCGGTTCCGAAAATTTGAGCATTTTGGGACACTTAGTCCCTAAATAAGAGCTTTGAAACTAGAAAACGGTCCGTAGCCGGAACAGTGTGTTAATACGATCTCGGAACGGAAATCCGATGGTTCCATTAGCTCCGTTAGGTGATTTCGGGGTTAGGAGCGCGTTCGGAATGTATTTTGGAGGTCCGTAGCTCAATTAGGCTTGAAATGCCGAAGGTTGAAATTTTGGCGAATCCGATCGATAGGTGAGATTTTGATCCGGGGTCGGAATGGAATTCCGACAATTTCTGTAGCTTCGTTATGTGATTTTGGATATGTCCGCAAATTTTCAGGTCATTTGGACGTCGTTTGGACGGGTTTTTGATCGAATGTGCAATTCGGAAAGTTTTAAGAAATTTAGGCTTGAATTCGATGTGAATTATGGGATTTGATGTTGTTAGACGTGTTTTGAGGATTTGAGCAAGTTCGAATAAGGTATTAAGATGTGTTGGTATGTTTGGATGAGGTCCCGGGGCCTCGGGGTGATTTCGGATGGTTAAACAGGAGAAATTGTGGAAGAATTGCAGGTTGGGATCCTGCTTCTGTTGTTTCCGCTCCTGCGGAATTTTGGGCGCAGGAGCGTGTCCGCAGAAGCGGACGAGATGCGCAGGAGCGGTTATTTCCGCAGAAGCGGAATCCAATCCGCTGAAGCGGGGTCGCTGGTGCGATGCCAGTGATCGCAGAAGCGGACGGGGAGAAATGGACATGGTCCGCAGAAGCGGACATCTTACCGTTTGGGCGAGACCGCAGAAGCGGTCAATTATGCGCAGAGGCGGATGTGTCCGCAGAAGCGGAAGCTTCTTCGCAGAAGCGGATCCGCTTAAGCGGCCCTCTTGTTCGCAGAGGCGGAAATGGTCGGCCAGGCCTGGAACCGCTGAAGCGACCCTTTGGTCGCGGATACGGACGCGTAGAAGCGGAAAATGTTCCGCAGAAGCGAAAATCGCTGTAAGTAAGTGTATCAGAAGTTAGAAAAATTTCAGAACATTTCACACATTTTGGGTCTCGGCTTAAGGGGCGATTTGGGCGATTTTGAAGGGAGATTCAAGGGGTTTCTTCAGGTAATCAATTATGGACTCCAATTATGATTGTTGTTGATAATATTATGCAAGTTTTTCATGAAAATGGAATTTGGGTAATTAATGGGGGTTTTCACCCTAGACCAAAACCTTTAGAAAATCAAGGTTTTGAGTGGGCAAACGGAGTCCGAATTTGGTAAACTTTATATGCATAGACTCGTATTGAAACAAGGGTTCCGAATATATAACTTTCGTGAATTTTCGTTAAGCGTACCGAAAGTCGGGTTTTGGCAACTTGTGGGTTTTGGTGATTTTGAGTTAATTTGATTGGGTAATGCCCAATTGGCCTATTTTGATGTGATTCTATTGATTTTTATCAGATTCTACTCTTGTGGAGGCCGACATTCGTGGCAAGAGGGTTATTACTTAGCGGTTTTGTACCGGAATTGAGGTAAGTGGCTTGTCTAACCTCGTGTGGGGGAACTTTCACCCCTAGGATATTATGTGATAGTTTAAATGCCTTGTACGCGAGGTGACGGGCGTGTACATGCGCTGGTTGTTGTAACACACACTTTACTTGAATTGTCCGATTAGTGATATTCCTGCCTCTTAGCTGATAAAAGCGTTACCATTACCCGGTATTAGTTAGAAAAGAATGATTAGCTAGGATTCAACATGTTTAATTGCCTAGTTGATTTACTTGAACTTCTTGATAAATTGTTGGCACTAGTTTCGGTGAAGTTGTAATTTAACATATTATATTCTCTCTGTGTGTTTTCTTTATTTGATGTGTTGGTGGACTGCGGGTTCGATTCCCGGAGATCCCAGGGCTGTGGGTTCGATTCCCAGAGACCCGGAGTGATATTGTTTGTGGACTGCGGGTTCGATTCCCGGAGATCCGGAGCTATTGATATATTATTGAGATGTGGACTGCGGGTTCGATTCCCGGAGATCCCAGGGATGTGGGTTCGATTCCCAGAGACCCGGAGTGATATTGTTTGTGGACTGCGGGTTCGATTCCTGGAGATCCTGAGCTATTGATATATTATTGAGAGGTGGACTGCGGGTTCGATTCCCGGAGATCCCAGGGCTGTGGGTTCGATTCCCAGAGACCCGGAATATTATTGAGATGTGGACTGCGGGTTCGATTCCCGGAGATCCTGAGTTATTGAGATATTATTGAGACATGGGTTGCGGGTTCGATTCCCGGAGACCCAGAGGTACTGAGAATGGGACTGTGGGTTCAATTCCCACAGATCCTGGATTTGTTTATTTGAGATTGGTTATTTGTTGTTAGCTTAATTGTAGACAGTTGCAATAATTATCGTAATGTTGTTATTTTCGGAAATTTTTATCATTTAAATTGTTTATTTTGTTTTCATCATTATATATTATTGTTTCTCAGTAGGGCCCTGACCTACCTCGTCACTACTCCATCGAGGTTAGGCTTGGCACTTACTGAGTACCGCCGTGGTGTACTCATGCTACTCTTCTGCACACTTTTGTTGTGCAGATCCAGGTACATCAGAGGAGGCTCGTACTAGGTGATTCTGCAGCTTTCTGGGAGACTTCGAGGTATGATCTGCTATGTCCGCGGATCCGGAGGCTTCCCTTCTATTCTAGTATTACTAGTTGACATTTTTCTTCATTTCGTTGTTAGATACTCTTTACACATAGAGCCACAGTTGTATTTCCCTTTTAGTCTGTGTTACCGTGGGGTTTCGGATCTTGGTAGTGTTTATTCATTGTGTGACGGATGTATGTGCCAAGTGGCACGGATTACATATCTTTTATGTTATTTTCCGCTGTTTCTTATTTAAGTAATTATAATTTATAGATTCCGCAACGTGTTAGGCTTACCTAGTCGTGGGGACTGGGTGCCATCACGACATGTTCACAATTGGTGAACTAGGGCCGTGACAACAGATTTCCAAGCGCCGGATTTTTCTTCTATGCGTTCGCGTCTCCACTCACGCGAACGCGATGACCAACCTTCCTCACCTACGCGAACGCGTTCCAACTCCACGCGAACGCGAAGCCTCCGATCCTGACCCTACGCGTTCGCGTCCAAACCATCGCGAACGCGGTGCATACCCTTGCTGACCTTCGCGGACGCGTGCCCTTTATCGCGAACGCGATGAAGGATTTCCTTCTGCAGACACAGCAACAATTTAGTTGCTGTCTTAGGCCAAAAATGGTCCGTTTGGACCCCCGAATTCATCCCGAGGCCCCCGGGACCCCAACGAAAACTACCAACATACTCCATAACACGATTCAAAATTGTTCCAATCATAAAAACACCATCCTAAACATCAAAATCACCAATTATGCACGAATTCAAGTCTAAGTTTCTTTAAAACTTCCGAAACTAACACTCGATCAAAAACCCGACCAAACGACGTCCGAATGACCTGAAATTTTGCAGGCACATCCAAAATCACACAACGGAACTACTGCAACTGTCGGAATTCCGTTCCGACTCCCGGATCAAAATTTCACCTATCGATCGGATATCGCCGAAATTCATCTTTGGCCAATTCAAGCCTAAAACTACACCGGACCTCCAAATTCACTTCCGATCGCTCTCCTAGCTCGCAAATGACCTCCCGGAGCTGACCGAATCATCGAATTCGATTCCGAGCTTTCTAACTCACAAGTCAACGTCCAGTTGACTTTTCACAACCATCCCTTCTTCTAAGAGACTTTTTGTCTCATTTCCAACTAAACTCAACCCGAATTGACTCAAACTCGCCAAACATGCATATTGAAACATTAACAAGTATTTAACAGGGATAACGAGGTGATAACTCACATAATGACGGGCCGGGTCATCACACATGACGTCTGCAGTAATTATTCTGTCATTGGGAATGCACTCCCCTTATGGAACTCGGTTGGCGGATACCACATCGCAGATCTGGTATACCCATGGCCCAACATCTTCTTCTGTCTCAACAAATGGGACGATGGTTCCTGGTTGTAGATCATTCTCTCCATGGACGACGATCTCCTATTGGTCCCACTCAGACTTGACGAGTTGGTGTAAGCTGGATGGAACTGCTCTTGCGGTATGGATCCATGGTCGCCCTATCAGAAGGTTATATGACACCACCATGTCCAGCACCTGGAATTCCATGGTGAACTCCACTGGCCCAATTGTCAAAATTAACACTATGTCCCCAACCGATGCCTTGCCTCCTCCATCAAACCCTCGAACACATATGCTGTTCTTGCGTATCCTGCCGATGTCCACTTTCAACTTGTCCAGTGTGGAGAGAGGACAGATGTTAGCGCTGGATCCATTATCGACAAGGACTTTGGTAACCACCGCCTCCTCACACTTTACCGTAAGATATAAAGCCTTGTTGTGCTCGGTGCCTTCCTCGGGCAACTCATCATCGGTGAATGTGATCCGATTCGCTTCGAAGATCCTATTGGTGATCTTCTCCAAATGACTTACTAAGATTTTATCTGGTACGTGAGCCTCATTCAGAACATTCATCAAAGCTTGCCGATGTTCTTCAGAATGTATCAGCAAGGATAGCAATGAGATTTGCGCCGGAGTCTTCTTCAGCTGTTCCAGGACAGAATAATCATGTAGCTTCATCTTTTTCAGGAATTCTTCTGCCTCTTCGTCAGTTACCGGCTTTTTCAATGTTGCCGGAGCGATCTTCCTCAATTCCGCAGGGGCAAAACATCTCCCCGAGCGGGTCAAACCTTGCGCTTCGCAAACTTCCTCTTTCACTTCCTTTCCTTTGTAGGTTGTCGTAATCCGATCATAATTCCATGGAATAGCTCTGCTATCAGTTATTGGCAACTGTATTGCTGGCTTGATGATGAAAGGATCCACCCGAACACTCGCTACCGTCAAGACGGGTTTGGTTGCTACCCCCGGTACAACTATTTTTGCTTCCCCCGGTCTCACCGGCACTTTGTTCACGCTTCCCTTTCTTGCTTCCGACCCTCCCGGTATGTCCTTCTTGCAACTGGGTGACTCATCAAGGCTTGGTCCTTTTCTCATTCCTACCCGCTAGACTTGATCATCATTACAGTCTGGGAGGTTTTCTCCTTTCCTTCTTCTACCCGTACCAACTCGATCATGTTGGTCTCATGATGAGTTGGAAGTGGATTTTGGTTGATGGTGGGCTCTGTTAGAGTCTGGACCTCAATCCTGCGAGTGTCGATGAGCTCCTGAATGGCTGTTTTCAACCTCCAGCACTTTTCCGTGTCGTGTCCCGGACATCCCGAGCAGTAGGCACAATTTACTGAATGGTCCAGGTTCTTCGGAAGGGGGTTTGGTAGCTTAGCTTCAACCGGATTTAGCAACCCTACTTGCTTCAACCGGTGAAACAGACTGGTGTAAGACTCTCCTAAGGGAGTGAAAGTCTTTGGCCTTGGCGCCCTGTCGCTCTTGAATGCTTGGTTCGGACGAAAACTCGCGCCCGAGGGGTTTCTGTAAGCTCTTGGGGGTGGATAATTGCTCTGCGGGTTTGGTGCACGCCACGGTGCATGGACGGGAGGTGCGGCATATGACTGAGCATGATGGACAGTAAAATGGGGATCAGGTGTTGGATAGTAGTGTTGCGGGTGGTTATATGGATTGTTGAAGTAATTTTGGTGGTGAGGCTGGGGCGGGCTATATTGGGGTGCAGGGCCTCTGTTTCTGAACCATGTCCCGGACTCGACTGCCGCGACTTCCTCTTTCCTCTTTTTCCCAAGTACTCCTCCAGTACCACTTTGGATAGCCTGAGTGGTGGCCTTCAATGCTGAATAGCTCATGATCTTGTTGGTTTTCAAACCTTCCTCGATCATGGCCCCCATTTTTATCACCTCAGTGAATGACTTTCCCACGGACGTCACCAGATGTCCGAAATAGGTTGGCTCCAGTGTTTGCAAGAAGCAATCCACCATCTCGTTCTCTCTCATAGGCGGATCCACCCTTGCTACCTGTTCCCTCCAGCGGAACCCAAATTCTCTGAAACTCTCGGCGGGTTTCTTTTCTAACTTTAGCAATGACAAGCGGTCGGGGACTATTTCAAGATTGTACTGGAACCGGCCAATGAATGCTTGAGCCAAATCATCCCACGTAAACCATCTGCTGGGATTCTGCCTAGTGTACCATTCTAGTGCAGATCCCCCCAAACTCTGACCAAAGTAAGCTATCAGAATCTCGTCCCGTCCTCCGGCTCCTCGCATTTTACTACAAAACCCTCGAAGATGGGCCACTGGATTACCGTGCCCCTCGTATAGGTCGAATTTGGGCATTTTAAACCATACTGGCAACTGGACATCCGGGAATGGACACAGATCCTTGTAAGCGACACTGACCTGGTTGCCCAAACCGTGCATATTCCTGAAGGACTGCTCCAGGCTCTTAACTTTTCTAATAACTTCCTCATGTTCCGAACTTTGGAAGTGCTTTTCCGATTCTGCCAGGTTATCCCAATGAGGGGTGTGTGGATGTGGTTCAGGAGACCTGAAGGTAGGCTCGGAAGGATAGTAAGAATTGTCGTGGATTTGAACATGCGGCTCACCGGGCGACTATTGTATAGTAGCAGGTGGGGGTGCCACAAAAACAGGGGTGACTGGAGGAGGATTTTGTTTGGCTGGTGGAATTTGGGTGACATAAGGGTTTTCCCCTTGGTAGTATGGATAGATTGGGGCGCTTGTCGAAGGATCGAGGGGTGGATGTTCTGGAGCGGATGCGATAGTAGGGCGGTTTGGTGAAGACTGTCCCCTGGCCCAGGCCAGGTGCATCTCTGTTATCTGCTGTTTCAACCGGTCTACCTCTTTTTTCATGATTTGTATCTCCGATTTCTCTTCCTCGAGGCTCTTGCCGGAACTAGACATGCTTGCTGTAATTGGCCCTTTGGATCTAGTACGGTAATGATGGCTGGCCAGTATATTCTGTCAAACCAACTGCTAAACTTTTCCGGAAATGCAACAAACTTGTTAGTTTACCGAGTTTGACAGATATGTTATAGCACGTTGGATGCAATGCACCTAACCAAATAACCCTTTCTACATGTACTCATGACATGCGTCATTCCAGCTTTCTCTTTTTATTTTCTTTTTTCTTCTTTTTCTTTTCTCTTTTTCAACTATCCTTGAAAGCCTTATTGTTATTAACCTTCGTATTCTTTTCCCCTTTTTTTTTAGTGGTGGTCGAATCTTATGTGGATTGCCTACGTATCACGCCCCCGCCTAAATCAGACCGAGCGTAGTTCTGGTAACAAGATTGTGGCAAAATTCAGTAACTTTTATATCAAATAAAACCTTAAAGTTACAAAACATGTCTTACAACAATCAGCAACATAAAAGAAATGCTTGACTCGAAAACGTAAAATAACATGCCAACTGGCTTGACCCAATATTTCAATATACATTTTTAATCAAGAGTCTAATGCTCTAAAATTCCTGGGGGCCCGCGAGGCATCATTCGGCCTTGCCGCGGGCCTGGGTGTGAGGTCCTTGTGTAGTCCCCTTAACTCTCTCATGATCTGATGAACATAGCCCATAACTGAAGCGAAAAGGTCGGTGCGGGGCATTCGTTCACAAGCTAAGCACTTCATGGTGACATAATGCCCGATTTCTCCAATTCTATCCTTGATCGTGTCCCTTTCTCTGAGTAGCTGTTCTATCTGCTGGCTTTTCGCCCCCAATCTTCGAGCATTGTTGGTGACTTGGTCTAGGAGCCTATCCACTTGTCCTTGAAGCCGGGCCATCAAATTGTGGCAACGGTCGAGGTCTGCTCTAGCATCTCGGGCTTGCTTGAAAACCCGCTCCCTGAGGATAACATTTGCCTCCCTTAGACTAGTGATGATCTCAGTGTAATCTTCTTCCACCCGTTGTAGGTGAAGTGCATGTTGATGTGCTTCCTTTCTCCAGCTAGCGCGAATCCTCATTGTTTGGGCCTTCGACTCTTCTAATTCTCTTTGGACATCGGCAACTTGGCTTCTCAAACCCTTTATCAATTTTTCGTCTGTTCGACTCCTCAATTGTCTGTCAGCATCCCTTTTCATTTGCTGGATTTGAGCTCTCAAAAAGTCATTTTCTTGTGCCAACTTCTTTTTATCTCCTTCGTTGGCGGCGGCTTGCACATCCATTTCAAATTGGAGCTCTTGGGTCCGTTGCTCTATCCTGCTAATCTTTGTTCTATAAGCTTCTTCTCTGGCCAACCAGTCCCATTGTTCTTGTGACGCTCCAGCAAACTCCCTGAGGTGAGGCCTTTTGTGGGCCTTTGATGTTCCAGATCTCTGCTATACCATGCAGGGTATTCCGACGATACTTCACCCCGGGCTCGATCTCGCACCCGAGTGTCTATCTTCAATGTTTGACATTCACTCCAAATCTTTCGGACCAACGCTTCGGGGAACTGTCCTCCTGGTCCAATTTCAACTACATGTGGGCTGAGGTCTTCTTCTTTTGGGATTATTTGGCATCGTCCCAACTGTCTCAATACTCGACCTGGTGCGTAGGGCTGGATGCTGTTGAGGCCCATTAGCAATAAATATGATTCCGTGGCCGACGCATATATGACTTCTTCCACGGGTAGCCAGCTAAACGTCCACTCTATCTTGCTGGCTGGAATCAAACGCAAAAGTCGTATCCATCCGCCAATCCCCTCTGGCAAATCATATCCCTCGACTCTCGTAGGAAATTCTTCTATACAGGTTTTCTTCGATGAACTATACCTCATAAACTGCGGATGACGACATAAGTGATCGATCATCCACATTTGGAGCAATACATTGCAAGCTTCAAAGAAGGCCCCTCCAGCTTTGCAGATAGTGAGTGCACGAGAGATATCCGATATTATCATGGGAGCCAAAGTACTGTTGTTCTGTTTCATCAAAGTGCTGACGACCCCTGCCACATGTATGTTGATATTCCCGTCGTTTCTGGGAAATATCAACGAACCCAGGAAAGCTATCATGAAGGCGATGCGTCTATGCTCTTCCCATTTTAACTGGTTGTCTCCGCTGCAGATTTTGCTTTTGTGTTTGTTGAAGCCCCCATAATGACCATATTTGTCATATAGAAATGATAAAGTGCAGAACCCTTCTGATAAGTCTGGGTTGTGTACAGTTCTGCGGATTTTCACCGTATCCAAAAACCAATGTACTGTCACTACCCTTGGTGCAATGAGATATTGTTCCCTCATAGGGACTTTTGGTCTTCCGATATATCCGGCCAATTCTTCCAGTGTTGGTGTGAGTTCAAAGTCTGAAAAGTGGAACACATTGTGTGCTGGATCCCAGAATGAGATCAAGGCTCGTATGATGTCTCCTCTCGGGGAATATTTAGTAGCCCCACTAGATCTCCTAGGTACAGCTTAACTGCGTCTTGTCCTTGCTCGCCCAAGTCGCTCCACCACCTATGCAAACTTAAGGGGACCTTGTTTATGATAGCTTCGGTTGTATTCCTGACTCGTGCTCATTCTGCACATTTATTAAGGTAGTTTTTAGATGAAAGAAAAATCTTTATTCGATCCAAACAAACTATCTGTTCCTTTAAAAAAACGAAATGGGCCACAGGAATTGACTGGTCAAAATATTAAGACTGATGAAAAGGTGGTCGTTGAGGCAAAGTTAAATATCCTGATTCCGCCATTATTTCTTTTTTAAAAAACTTATTTTGAAATATAGGGAAGTTGGACCCGTTAAAGGCTGCCTACGTATCTCATGCCTGGTGAGAATCAAACCCGCGTAGTTCGGCCTGTCAAAACAACTACTTTTCTTTTATTGACTGACAAAGAAAACACATTTTGTCAAGAAAACCATTTTGTTGGCAAAGTCAACCTTCTGTCGTCTTTTTTCGGCAAACTAAATTCATTGACTTGTTGGTAAACACATTTTTGTATTTTCTGAAAAATATTTATTTCCCCATACTATTTCCTTTTGTTTTTCGCGTTTCTTCGGTATTTAAAAAAGCCGGTCAGCATGCCAGTCTAAATAAATGCTTACAACAAATATGATACGGCAAGATGGTCTTTTCATTTCGGGTTGCCTGTCCTAGACGGACCCAACCCCTGTGTTGAGCCCCCTAAGTCAGATATGATGCAAATAAACGTCCTAAATCTAGGCTCAATATCCTGATGTTTTTCAATGGTACTAGACCGTGTACCCGAGCAGACAACTCGGATTTGAGGAGGGAGCTACGTACCGGGGACCCGCGGGATCGTCCGGCTTTGTAACTTATCCTGCCTCTTTTCTTATTTTGGTATTGACACTAACAGAAAGGGGAGTCTCAACCAGTAAGCACATCCCCGGGGGTAAGAAGAGATGGGTTTTCGGAATAGTTTTATATACAGTTCACGCAATATCAAAACGGTAAACATATAGCAATTTGTATATACAATGCAACTAGTATCAAAGCGGTAGACATGTGGCACATTAATTAAACATGTAATAAAATCAGATATAGACAAAACAACAATTTAACTGAGCTCGAATTCTTAGACCCTGAACCGAAATTCAGAGGTTATCCCCAGCAGAGTCACCAGAGCTGTCACACCTCCTTTTTACGCACCCGCGGGGGCGCGAGGGAGTTTTTCCAATTAAAGGACAATCGAGACGGGATCCATTTATTAAATTCAGAGTCGCCACTTGGGAGAGTAATGGTGTCCCAAGTCACCGGTTTGATCCCGAACCGAGGAAATTTATGACTTTGTAGTATAGTCTGCGAAACTAGAAAACCGGATAAGGAACTCTGTTAACCCGGGAGAAGGTGTTAGGCACTCCCGGATTCCGTGGTTTTAGCACGGTCGCTCAATTGCACGTTTGCTTTTGTCTGATTTCTTTATATATTTTAACTATGTATTTTTAATGCTCCGCTTTTATTTTTTAGAAGAATTGTGACGTCACAAAAACACATTTTGAGTCACACCGCAACCAGTACGCCTGTGACTTTAATGTATTTCAATTCCGCCGAGAGTAAGATTTGGGTCACATAAATGCGCACCCTTATTTAGGAAAGTAATTTACTTATAAATCGTGCCTAAAGAGTATATCGTCTTTGTTAACTTTGGGAAAGGACCGTGAAATTCACTAAACGGTCCTTCCAAGTCTAAGTTTTTATAACAACTAATTTGAGGGCCCCGCAATTATATATTTAGTGTGGCGAGGCTCGTCTCATTTTTATTAAAGGTCATGTCTAAAATGACTAATTTTCTATTTGTTTTGTTTTTTTTGTATCAAAAGGAAAGAAAAATCCTAATTGATTGTTGTTAGGAAAATACCATAGGATATCAATTAAACAATAGTGGCCATACGCTGATAATTGGGCCTAACATAAAATCCATCCGCCAAACCAATTAACTCTACTGTTCCTAGGCGTCCAGCATACATTTTAATTCGCCCTCACTCATTTGCAAAATTGTCTTTCCCTATTGATTTTCTTATTTAAATTAAAGTAATTGTGTTGACAACATATAGATTAATTTAACTTTAAAGAATAACTCATCTTTCCTTGCAAGCCACTTAGTAATAGATTTACTTTGATTAATAATATACAATAGATTAAACAATTGAATAAGAAGACAAAAAAAAAAACTTTAGTCAATGGACAAATTGTGAGTTATGCCTTCACTTGGGATTTATATGAAAACTATTCCAACAAAGTCCAATTAACTAGACTTACTGATTCAAAAATGCAATAAAATTCTTAATCATAAAAAAGATCCATTGTTTATCAAATGATTTAACTATTACTAATCTCCAAGTTAATACCAAAACAATGGCATAAACAGAGACATTAACCTTCATGAACTTGTTGAATTAATCTACCTATCAAAACTTTGAGGATTTAATTCCACCGTTTAACTATTACAACACTTAACAAATAATCAGTTCTGGAAATATAATCTTAATTACAGTCCAAACATACTACTAATGAAATAACTGTCAAGGTCTACATTTATTCACAACGATAACAATCTAGCTAATAGTCTAATAACAGCCCAGTAAAAAAACGCAGATTCAATAGGACAAATGGATCAATATATCAAAAACAGCATCTATTGGCATTTCATAATCCAAACGATCACTTGAAGTTACAAGGTTGTGTACCTGGAATGATGACAATAGAAGAAGACTAGGTATCAGTCAAGGCAATAAAACAACAGCAACAGTGAACCAACAACAACAACACACAACAACAAACAGCAACCCAGTAGTAACCAAACAACCAGCACCAAGCAGCAACCAAAAACAGACCACAGCAGTAGCCAAGATACAATCACAGCAACAAAACCACACCAGCAAAACAGGGCCAATGACAAACAGAAGCAGATACCCAGCAACAAATCCAGAGACCAAATGGCAATAGCCAATACAAACCCAATCCGAGCTTAATAAAACGGTGAGACAGTGAAGAAGCACAATATTTTCTTCCTTACTTTTCTCTCAAACTCTCTCCCTCAAAGCTGTGTATGTATGTTTTATATGAAATCCGTGTATGTTTTTCTCTCCAGGTATCTCTGTCTATCACTGTATTTCCAGAAATACTTCCTCAAAGATCACTGTCACTGTGTATGTCTAAAGTTTTTGTAGGTATCAATGTCTATACTGCTCTCCTAGAGTCCCCTCCCATGTTTCAGACTGCTCCTCTACTTATAGCTAAAACCATTCCACCCCTAATGGTACAAAGACCTTAAATTAAACCCCTTTGCCCATCCCTCTCTCTGCCCAGCCCATTGTCCACTTAATCTTGTCTAAGTGTGGGCTTTACTAATGAATAATTTCTGGTTTCAACAGGACAGTCAGTGGCCTGCTGTACAGCAGGTTCCACTACTCAAAGGGCATATTATTATGGGCTAACATGTGCTCACATGGTGGCAGTCCACTAGTTGCTAATGAGACTGAGCTTAATTCAGCTATAACCAATCTTGTTACTAACTCAAACACAGGCAATTCAAACTCCCACTCCACAGTGATTCAAATAAGAAATTAGTCCACAGTGATTCAAATAAGACATCAGTCAGTAACAAAGGAATTACTGCTCTGTTGTTTCTAACAAACAGACCTACGAAAGTAAATCGACGACATTCGATTAACTACAACACATAATCATGGATAACCAATTAATCAACCAAACAGTGATTCTGAAATCTCGGCCAAAGTGAAACTTAGGTATTCGACGACGCTAACCAAAACGAATAGCTATCCTATGACAAACACATTCGAACAGATAACAGAATACAATTTGACTAAATAAAAGGTCTTTGAGGGGAGAACAGATAGGGACGACCAACGAGAAGAAAATTAAACAAATTGAACTAAACAAACACATAAACAACGCATACCTAATTAAAATAGATAGGAAAAAAGGGAGATTACCTTGAACGAAGTCGAAATCAAAGCAAAAACCGGGCTGTTTTGAGCTTGGACTTGGATTTGGAGTCTAAAGGACTTTAATTGAGAAGTTTTCAAGCGAAAACATCCCAATTAAATTCTATTAGGCTTCAACTTCTCTCGAATCTAAACGAAGACTCTAATTTGAAATCTAGGGTTCATAGGCTCAAATTTGGGGCTCGGGGCTTTGGGTTTGATTCGAGCAAAACCAAAGCCGGTGGGGGTATGAGGGAGGTCATGGGAGGCTATGGTGTGATTTTGGTGAGGTTTGGCGTTAGTTCGAGTTTAACTTGAATCTTCAAATGAAGATTCGAGAATTTCCTGATTGATTCGAGATTAGGGATTGCCAGGTTCTTGTAGAGGGGGTTGAGGTGGTCGTGTGGTGTTATTTTGGTGGCCGGCGGCGTTATTGCCGCCGGGTTTCCGTCGATGGGGTGCGAGGGCGGCGCTAGGGTTTTGCTTCGCCTCTGATGAGAGACGATGAATAGGGGTGTGGGATATGAGACTGATTAACGGGTTTGGGGGGTGTTAGGTTATTAAAATGATACAATTAATCACGGCCGTTGGATGATAAGGATCCAACGGCTCAGATCAATCTCTTCGATTTAAACGGCGTCGTTTGGTTGGGTGAAGGGCGGGTTAAGACGGGCCGGGTATGGTATAAACGGAAATGGGTAAGGAAACATATGATCTTGGCCGTTGGATTGATTAATCCAACGGTTCAGATCAACCGTTACACAAACTGATGCCTGGGTGGGGATTTGGGCTGGGAGACTTGTTTGGACCGGCTGGGCTGGGGCGCTTTTTTGCGTTTGGGCCACTGAAGGGTTATGGATTTTGGCCCAATTCGTCCCATTTATTAAGTAGGGTATTGTATTTTCCTTTGTATTCTTGGTATTTTATTGTATTTCGATTTTGCTTTTTGTATTTTCTATATCTTCCTATCTTGTAATTATTTGGATTTTATTAAAACTATTAAACTAATTTCCCTTTATTTTCAATTTAAAAGCTAACTAATTTTTATTTTTTTTTATTTTTCTTTAATTTGTTAGAAAACGAATTAATTTCCTAAAGATGCAAATTTTGTATTTTCATTTATCACATGCAGATAACATGCAAAACAACTAACACAAAATTCACACAAAAATTTAAGAAATAAGGAAAAATCATTTATTTTGAATTTTATAGGAATAACTCATGTGTAGGGTAAAAATCACGTGCTCACACATGTATATGTATATACTATTGTGGTGTGAAGCCCGATCTGGTATGTATATCAATACCTCACTATGGGTCATCGACCCCTCTCAATCAATATATACTTGGACTCTCGGGCCTACTCAACTAGAACATGATATTCAACCTTAGGTATTCTAACTTAGACTACATTTCTAGTATCAGTTCATGCTATGCTATACAACTAAGAGTACGACTAAGAGTATGTGCTCAACAGATATAGGGGTCATTTATCTCCACAGGCTTCCCTAAGGTTCTACAGATCGGTACAAGCCCCAAATATGGCAACTAGCCTAAAGATACGGATATAAGCTCAGTCTTAGTAGATATGCACAGTAAATCATCATTATCAGAATCCTCGTCTCGCCACGAGTCCATACAAATAAAATTTATCAAAATCAGAGTCCATTTTCCCCTTCAAATCATTAATTTTCTATATCTTAGGCTTCAAGCAAAATCCTCCATTTTTACCCATTAATTCCTCCATTTTTAGAGATTTAATCCATGTTTTTATCAATAAAATAACATAATTTAGGTCCAAGAGTCCTTACCTGATGATACTCCACAAATTTCTCTCCAAAATCGCCCAATTCTTCTCTTTGTTCGAAACCCCAAATATTTTAACACTTCTGAAATTTTTCCAACACACTGATCCATAAACCCCAGCGATTTTCGCTTCTGCGGCTCCTGAGTCGCTTCCGCTTTTGCCATAATAGAGTCGCTTCTGCGACTTTTACTTAAGCCCCACACTGCTTCTGCGGTTGACTTTATGCTTCCATGATATCGCAGAAGCGGAAAATATTCCACTTCTGCGGAACCTTCCAAATCGCTCCTTTTTGCTTATGCGGGAAATTTCCCGCTTCTACGGGCCCGCCTTTACGACAAAATGTCCGCTTTTGCAACTTTGCTGGGCTGCCCAAAAATTAACATCTGCGATTGATTGCCCGCTTCACTGGAGCCGCATCTGCGGTTTGCCTTACGCAGAAGCAAAAATAGCTGCTTCAACCAATACCAGCAAATTCAAACTCCAATTTTTCCTCGTTTAACCATCCGAACTCACCCTGAGGCTCCCGAGACCTCAACCCAAAATACAAACCCACTGTAAATCATCACACGAACTTGTTCGAATCATAAAACATGCCCTTAAACACAAAAATCACCAAATTACCTCGGATTCAAGTCTAACGTTTCCTTAGAACTTCCGAAACCTACATCCAATCAAAAACCCGACCAAATGATGTCCGAATGACCTGAAAATTTGGAGACATATCCAAAATCACCTAACAAAGCTACTGCAACTGTCAGAATTTCATTCCGACTCCCGGATCAAAATCTCACCTATCGACCGGAATTCGCCAAAATTCCAACTTCGCCAATTCAAGCCTATTTCTACACCGGACCTCCAAATTCAATTCCAATCACTCTCCTAAGTCACAAATGATCCCCCGAAGCTAACCGAAACATCAGAATTCGATTCCTAACCTTCTAACTATCTAGCCAACATCTGGTTGAGTTTTCAAGACTATTCTTTTATCAAAGAGACTATTTGTCCCATATATTGAAACATGAACAAGCATCTAACGGGGAAAACATGGTGGTAAATTACATGACGACGAACTGGGTCATCACATTCTCCCCAACTAAAACAAACGCTCGTCCTCAAGTGGGTCAAGAAACAAACCTGGAGTCTCAAATAAGTGGGGATATCTACTCCGTATCTCCTGCTCGGTATCCCAAGTAGCCTCCTCCACGTGCCGACTTTTCCACTGCACCTTTACTGAAGTAATATCCTTGGACCTCAACTTCTGAACCTATCGACACAGAATAGCCACCGGCTCTACATCATAAGATAGATCATCACCAAGTTGAATCGTACTGAAGTCCAATACATGAGATGGATCCCCTAGATATTTTCGGATCATAGACACATGAAATATCGGATGCACACTAGACAAGCTGGGTGGCACAGCTAGCTCATATGCCACCTCTCCAATCCTCCTAAATATCTTAAAAGGACCAATGAACCTGGGAATCAGCTTCCCTTTCATCCCGAATTGCATAACACTCTTCATGGGTGAAACCTTCAACAAGACTCTCTCGCTAACCATGAAAGACATATCTCGAACCTTCCAGTCAGCATAACTTTTCTGGCGTGAATGTGCTGTGCGAAACCTCTCCTGGATCAACTTCACTCTCTCCAAAGCATCCTGAACTAACTCAGTCCGTATCAATCTAGCCTCGCCAGGCTCAAACTATCCCACAGGAGATCTACACCGTCTACCAAACAACACCTCACACGGGGCCATCTGACTGCTCGACTGATAACTATTGTTCTAGGAAACATCTACAAGCGGTAAACACTCATCCCATGAACCTCCAAAATCGATCACACGGGCATGCAACATATCCTCCAAGATCTGAATAGTGCACTCAGACTGTCCATCTGTTCTGAGGATGAAATGATGTGCTCAACTCTACTTGCGTACCCAGCTCCCGCTGAAATGCCCTCCAGAACTGAGAAGTGAACTGAGTATCTTTATCAGAGATAATGGACACTTGGAAGCCCATGTAATCTGACAATCTCCCGAATGAGGATCCCTGCTAACCGCTCCGATGAATAAGGAGTACATACTGGAATGAAGTGTGCGGATTTGGTCAGCCGATCAATAATCACCCACACCGAATCAAACTTCCTCGAAGTTTGAGGGAGACCACTTACGAAATCCACGGTAATTCGCTCCTATTTCCACTCAGGAATAACCATACGCTGAAGAACACTGCACGGTCTCTGATGCTCATACTTGACATGTTGGCAGTTGAGACATCTGGCTACATTACTAACAATATCCATCTTCATCTTCCTCTACCAGTAATGGTGTCTCAAGTCCTGGTACATCTTCGCGACACCCGGATGAATGGAGTACCGCCAGCTGTGAGCCTCCTCTAATATCAAATCTCCAAGGCCATCTACATTGGGCACATATATCTAGCCCTGCATCCTCAGAACACCATCACTATCAATAGACACATCTTTGACATCGTCGTGCTGAACTCTATCCTTAAGGACAAGCTAACGTGGATCATCATACTGACGATCTATGATGCAATCATATAAAAAGGACCAAGAAACAACACAAGCTAACACCCGACTTGGCTTAGAAATATCCAATTTCACTAGCCGACTGCCCAATGCATGAACATCACATGAAAAGGGTCTCTCCCCAACTGGAATATAAGCCAAGCTGCCTATGCTAACTGCCTTTCGGCTCAAAGCATCGGCCATAACATTGGCCTTCCCCGGATGATATAATATAGTAATGTCATAATCTTTAAGCAACGCAAGCGACCTACACTATCTCAAATTAAGATCTTTCTGTTTGAACAGAGGCTGAATGCTACGATGGTCAGTATACACCTCACAAGAAACACCATACTAGTAATGTCTCCAAATCTTCAGAGCGTGAACTATGGCTGCTAACTCCAAATCTTGCACAAGGTAGTTCTTCTCATGGAGCTTCAACTGGAGAGAATTATAAGCAATAACCCTACTCCCCTACATAAACACACATCCAATGCCAATTCTTGAGGTATCACAATACACAGTATAAGAATCTGAAGCTGACAGCGATATCAAAATTGGCATCGTGGTCAATGCTGTCTTGAGCTTTTGAAAACTCTCCTCACACTCCTCGGACCACATAAATAGAGCACCCTTCTGAGTCAACTTAGTCAATGGTGAAGCAATAGAAGAAAATCCCTAAACAAATCGGGCGATAATATCCTACCAATCCCAGGAAACTACGAATCTTAATGTCTGAGGTCTGCCTAGGCCAACTTGGTACTGCCTCTATCTTCTTCGGATCCACCTGTATACTATCACTGGACACCATGTATCCCCGAAAATCCACAGACTCAAACGCGAACAAAAACTTGGAGAACTTGGCATAAAGCTTCTCCTCCCGTAACCTCTGTACTACAACTCTCAGATTCTGAGCATGCTCCTCATGGAAACGAAAGTACACAAGGATGTCATCAATAAACACGATCATGAAGGAATCCAAATACGACTGAAACACATTGTTCATCAAATGCATGAGCGCGGCAGGGGCATTGGTCATCCCAAAAGACATCACTAGAAACTCATAATGCCCATATCTCGTCCTGAAGGTTATCTTCATAATGTCAGAATCTTTAATCTTTAGCTGGTAATAGCCTGAACGAACATAAATCTTCGAGAATACCCTCGCTCCCTAGAGCTGATCAAACAAATCATCAATGCATGGCAAAGGATACTTGTTCTTCGTTACCATGTTCAACTGCCTGCAATCAATACACATCCTCATTGATCCATCCTTCTTCTTAACAAATAAGACCGGTGCACCCCACGGTGACACACTCATCCAAATGAACCCCTTATCTAGGAGTTCATGAAGCTGGTCCTTCAATTCCTTCAACTCAACTGGTGCCATACGATAAGGAGGAATAGAAATAGGTTGAGTGCCCTGCACCAAATCAATCCCAAAGTCAATATCCTTGTTAGGTAGCATACCCGGCAGGTCTGAGCGAGACACATCGGGAAAATCCCTCAAAACGTAAACAGAATCAATACTGGGAGTCTCAGCTCCAACGTCCCACACAAATGCCAAATACGACAGACATCCTTTTCCAACCATCCATTGGGCCTTTAAGAAAGAAATTACCCTGCTGGGTACATAATCAGTCATGCCTCACCACGCGATCCTTAGAATACCCGGCATAGCCAATATGACTGTCTTGGCATGACAGTCAATAATAGCGTCGCACGAAGATAGCCAGTCCATGCCCAAAATGACATCAAAATCAATCATGCTCTATAGCAACAAGTCTACTCGGGTCGCTAGACCCCCAATAGTAACAATACATGACCGGTACACATAATCCACAACAATGGTATCACCTACTAGGGTAGATACATGCACGGGCAATGCAAGACACCCTCGGGTCGTGCCCAAATGAGGAGCAAAATATGAAGATACATAGGAATAAGTGTAATCAAGATCAAATAAAACTGATGCATCTATATGGCAGACTGAAATAATACTTGTAATAACAATATATGAAGCAACCACATTTGAATAGCCCTGAAGAGCTTAGCAACGAGCATGACCACCTAATCAGCCTCCCGCTCGAGAGAGACCCCTGGCTGCCTGACCCTCATTCCTAGCTGGCGGGGCAGGTGCTGAAGTAGATGGACCAGATGATGAGGGCTATCCCCTCTGCTGAGATGGCCAAGATACAAGGCGGGGACACTCTCTCCGAATATGCCCAAACTCCCCACACTTAAAGCAACTCCCAGGTGATGGGGCTGGGACTGAAGGGAACCCCTCGCATCGAGTGGCTAGCTGAAGAACTCGGTCGGGATGAACCTTGAACAAATGGAGCCTGAGATGAGCTCTACACTGGAAGGGCACTGAGAGATGGCTGACCCTGATGGGAGCCCCAATGACCTCGGCCAGAAGATGACCCACGATACTCTAAGCGGGCTGGCTGTGAAGATCTAAAAGAACGACCTCGGCTCTGCTGGCCATGGCCTCTAGACTAAGCACTGCCAAAACTACCTGATCCCCGAGGCCAATTGACCTCTCTCTCCTCTCGCTCTCGGCGACGTTCTGTCTCAATGTCGCGAGCATATCAACTGCATCCTTGAATGAATGACTCAGGACCCTCTTTTGGGTCATCAAGATACAAATAGAATAAATAAGTCCATCCATAAAGCGCCCGATCCTCCCATGGTCAATAGGAACCATCCATGGTGTATATCTAGCTATCTCTGAAAACCTCACCTCATACTCTGTCACTGACATATCCCCCTACCGGAGCCACTCAAACTGCCTGCGTAACTCCTCCCTCTGAGATTGGGGTATCCACTTTTCTAGAAAAATAGTGGAGAAATCCTGCCATGACAATGGTGCCACAAATGCCGACCTACGATGCTCATAAGCCTCCCACCATGTGACGGCTGCTCCCTGAAACTGGAAAGTAGTAAATGATAATCCACTCAACTCAAGAATCCCTACTGTATGGAGCATACGACAACACTTGTCAAGAAAGCACTAGGTGTCCTCGCCCATAATACCACTGAATATAGGTGGTGAACGTCTGCTAAATCTCTCAAGACGACGCTGCTCATTGTCAGGCATCACTGGGTCCCTGTCCCCTATACCTGAATAATCGGCTGAACCGGAGCCACTAGCTAGACTGGCGGTGCCTCAGGTGTCTGAAGACCCTGCACTATCTGCTCTGGAGTGCGAGCTGTAGGGGTCTGATGATCACCCCCGATCTGGGGTGTAGCTGTTGTAGTGGAGGCTAAAACTGCCTGAGCTAGGCTAGTGCGGACTGTCAAAATTTGAGCTAGGGTATCTTGAAGACCCGGAATAACGATAGGCACAGCTGGTGCCTGAACAGGTGTTTCTAGGACCTCTGTAACTGGAGGCTAATCCCAAATGGGATAGCTAGTGGGTCAACTCGCACTGCCCTAGGTGCTCCACCCCTACCACGACCATGGCCGCGTCCACGACCTCTAGCAGGTGGCAATGGTGGTCGTTTGCCTCATCCTATAGCATGAGTCCTCTCCATCTACGAGACAATAAAAAGTTTAGTTTCAGATCAACAAAGTCGCACAACATGAATTTTCAAGAATTTGAAGTTTTACTAAAGGTTCTGTAGCCTCCCGAGGATAAGTACAGACGTCTTTGTACCGATCCGCGAGACACTACAAAACCGGCTCATGACTCGCGAGACTTGATAACCTGGCTTTGATACAAATTGTCATGACCCAAACCCCGGTCATGATGGCGCCCAACATACTACTAGGAAAGTCGACCATTTCCTGATAACCAATCCAATTATTTAGTTCAAAGATATTCCATTTTAAGTCAATTATCCTTATTTCATAATGATAACAGTAATGCAAAATTAAAACAACTGAAATACAGACCAATATGATCTGGTATCACAAGTCTGAGCCTCTATATATGTGAGTAATACCCTATACAACCAAGTCTAAACAGAAGATCAAAGATAATGGAAGGACAGATCGAGTCATGCGGACGTCGGCAACTACCTCAATAACTCTGCAGTCAACTAAAATAGCAGCAATGAATCAACTGCCCTTCTAGATCACTGTGTCTGCACACAAGGTGCTGGGAGTAGAATGAGTACTTCCAACTGAGAGAGTAGTAAGGATAAATAATAACTAAAAATAAAAACACCTGTAAGAACACTAAACAATTCTATGGGCAACAATACAGGTAATAACATCTCTAAGGTGGAAAGTCCTATTTCAGTCTACTATTGTCTCACACTGATCCGACACTGCTACAGCGCACAACCCGATACTTAGTAATACTGCAGCGGCATGCAGCCTGATCTAATATGGCATATGTAATGATGAGGCGTGAAGTCTGATCCAATATATTAGATATAATGCTGCAGCGTGTAGCCCGATCTAATAATATATATAACTCTCCTCACTAGGTGTGTGTGCAGACTCTAGAGGGGCTCCTTTCAGCCCAAGCGCTATAGTACTGCAGCGTGCAGTCCGATCCATATATATCTTACTGCGACGTGCAGTTCGATCCATATATATATATCACTGCGGCATGTAGTCCGATCCGGATATATATCATATATATATAATACTGCAGTGTGCACTCCGATCCGATACATGTATATGTATATACTGATATGGCGTGCAGCCCGATGTCGTATGCATATCAATACCTCACTATGGGTCCTCGACCCCTCTCAGTCAATATAGACTATCGGGCCCACTCAGCTAGAACAGGGTATTCGACCCTAGATATTCTCACTTAGAGTACATTTCTAGTAGTCATTCATGTTATGCTATACAGCTTAGAGTACAACTGAGAGTATGTGTTCAACAGATATAGGGGTCATTTAGCTCCACAAGCTTCCCTAAGGTTCTACTGATCGGCACAAGGCCCCAAAGATGGCAACTAGCCCAAATATATAGATATAAGTTCAGTCTCAGTCGATATGCATAGTAAACCATCAATCGGGATGGACTAAATCCGAATCCCCATTCATAATATCACCATGCTCG